>CANNZV010000234.1:0-358902 GCA_947561585.1 Caprella mutica
AATTGTACAGTTTAAATGTACACTGTAACTGTACACTGTAACTGTACACTCTATCTGTACACTGTAACTGTACACTGTAACTGTGCACTGTAACTGTACATTGTGACTGTACACTGTAACTGTACAATTTAACTGTACAATGTAACTGTACACTGTAACTTTACAACCCCCGGTCAAGAGCCCCCCCATCCCCGGTCATGAGCCCCCCCGGTCACGAGCCCCCCTGTTTTTAAATCCTTATTTACCTATATTATTTAATCCTTATTAACACTTTTGTAGTTCATTACTGATTAGACATAAAATATATGTATATCGGGGGGCGTGCCGCCCCCCGAACCTCCCTGCCAGGTCATTAAACAATCATGAAGTGTGCAGTACAATAATCTAGCGGATACAACAAACTACATTAGCAACTCTCAGTTATTTCTATCTAAGTAGTTCTTTATTTGTTTAACTAGGTAAATAAGGATTAAAAAAACATGGAGGGGGCTCATGACCGGGGGGGCTCTTGACCGTACCCCAGCTAGTAGATGTCCTCGTTTGGCGCCATAGAATTCTTTGAGCATGATTTTGAAAGTACAATATTTTAATTAAAATAACGAGCTTAAATGTTAAATTTTAACCATCTATTATGATCGAAAATGATGAACCGTTCGATAACGTTGAACATACCCTACAAAGCTAATTTGACTATATAACTGTTAAAATAGGTAGTTTCTTTATGTTACTTTTACAGTTGCATCATCTGTTTTATACTGTCACAGTGTGTTGTAACTCGTAGAAACTTGTAAAAATAGGTTTACGTGTCATTACTCTATTAATGAACATCTCTAAGTTATATATTAATGCGTTACTATGACTCAGAAATTAGGGTAAAGAGTATGAAAGCATGAATACTAATTCTGATATTTTAGGTAATAAATGATTTCATTAATTCAATTTGTTTTCAAATTTACAGTGTTAGTTTTTAATAAAAAATATTAAAAGCTCTGTTATTAAATATAATATACTCTATGCTTTAATACTATCATAACTATTCAATTAATAAGCTAAATCTGAGGAGCAGAAATGTTGATAGTTTAAATTACACAAATATTGATATACTATTGAGAATACGTTATTCTTAACGGGCATGTACACTATATTAATAATATACCTAATTACATAATTATATTGATAGATAGGGATTAATAAGAGTGAAATTCTTTTTATTTATCAATAGGTACAATTTTAATATTTAATTTAATCTTAGGTAGGTTTATTATTAAGTTACCTGAAACCAATTACTGGAAAATAATTAACGCTAACGAACGAGTCAATAATCTCATTATAAGCATCCTTAAAACAATAGCGAGAATTATTATTTTTTAATTAATGAATTAACTTTACAATCCTAATATTGTAAGAAATTGTATTTTTTTTTCAACGAAACAGCCTTAGTTATTAATTAATAACCTAATATAAATATAATATAATACTACGTAGTACCTAGGTTTTGTTTCCATTAAATCTTATAAAATTTAAAAATGATAAGTTTCGAGTTATCGGACATTTCAACATTTTCGATCATGTTAGAAAAAAATGATCTATTTTAATTCATGTATCATAGATACGAATTAAGATAACGAGCTAAATATTAATTATATTATATTTTTCTTTTTACATTCCTAATCAAAAATGTAAAATTTTAATTAAAGTTTATACCTAAATCAAGAAAGAGGAATTTATTTTATTTTCAAAATTGTCTTAAGCTAATTAGATCCAAAGACAAAATACTGTGTCAAGATCTGTTCAAGACAGTTGATTCTATTACTTATTACTAACTACTCAATTTATATTAAATATTTATATTTATGAATTAGTGAATCATTTGAAATAATTCTATATTATAAGATCTTAACTATTTTAATACCGAAATTTATTAATAACATAAATACATGAAATAATGAAATGATCGGTGATGCAGTAAGGAGTTATTGTGTTAACCCTTCATACTAATATCGATAATTAACTATGAAATACTTCATAGTTTTAATTCAAATTTATCACATAGTTGCATGATATACAAGTGATTCATTCTATGATTTTTATTTCGAATGGATTATTATAGTTTAATTTATATTGTAATGTAAATTAAAGCATTCCTACTTAAAAATGAAAAGGCTCAAATAAAACATCACAATTCTCAACTTATGTTCATATTTATGGGTAAAATTTTAGACCAAAAGTTAAACTGAGAAATACACATTATTACTTACTCATAACTTTTAAATAGAATTATATCTAATAAGCCTAAAATTAATATTTTAAAATAAAAATGAAGCACAAAAGCGTGTGCTGATGATAGTGAGATGTGCTCGCTCTCTTACACACACGACCGTAACACATATAAGCTGGTGTTCTTGCCGGGAAATTCAGAACACTTTCGACTCTCGTAACGATAACATCTCTCTGCTGTCACTCAGAAACCAATGTAAGTATTCATCAAGATGATTTAATTGGAAACTATTTCATTTGTGGGCAACTTTTGAAATATCTATAGTTGTACATGGACATGCTTAGAAAAACTTTTAATTGAGCTAGGCATTTTATTTGGTATCCATGATGGGCTTACCTAATTAAATTCTTCGGGGCTTAATATCTAATTGGTATTTAATTTTAACATTTTATTTGGTACCCATGATTCCTTCTGTAGGTATCATTGATACATACCTACCAATATAAATTGAATAGGTACTAGGTAGCAATCATTAGCTACCTACATGTAGTTTTTTTCTGAAGTATGTCTGACTAGTAAATCATCCTAGTCAAATTTTGGAGATCTATTTTCATAAAGACATCATCCTTAAACTGATATTTTGTCTCCAGACTAACTACCGAAATGGCTGACACAACTGCTGCTACTCCCGCCAAGAAGGCCACCACCAAGGCAACCAAGAAGGTAGCCAAGGCACCTGCTGCCCACCCTAACTTTGATGTTATGGTTGCTGCTGCCCTCTCTACCCTGAAGGACCGTAAAGGTTCCTCTGCCATCGCCGTCAGGAAATTCATTGTCGCCAACTACAAAGTTGAGGAGGACAAGTGCAGGGCTCGTATTAGCAAAGCCTTGAAGAGAGGTCTTGCCGCAGGTACCCTGAAACAGGTCAAGGGAACCACCGTCACTGGCTCTTTCAAGATTGCCGACAAGGAGACCAAGCCCAAAAAGGCAGCCTCTGAAAAGAAAGCTACTAAGTCCCCTAAGAAGGCGACTAAGTCTCCAAAGAAGGTTGCGAAGAAGGCCACAACCAAGAAGTCTCCTAAGAAATCTACAACCAAGACCACCAAAGCTACAGCTAAGAAACCAGCTGCCAAGAAAGTGGTAAAGAAGACAACCAAGAAAACCGCCGCTAAGAAATAAATATGAAATTTCATCTGAATCTATTTTACTAGTCTCACGGACCTCATTTGGTGGGTTTTTTTTATTAGCGAAAGGACGAAAGCTTCTAGCTTGTAATTATGTATTAGGTGGTTGCTACCTAACATGACCTGCTAATTTAAATTTGTATTAATGGTTCCCTGTTATTACTAAATATTATGAGGCACCACTTTTCTCATTAATTTTTATTTGTTATTTATGCCTAGTGTGTAAATTACTTACTAGATTGTTATCTATTTTTAAGGCAATAGTTTTATAAGGATACGTTTGTACCTGATACTTGAATATATTTTTTTCGTTTTAATTGTATTTTTATTATACCTACTCTTAAATTTGTGTTCAGTTTTATGAAATCTGAAAGAAAGAGAAATCAGATACCATAAGTGTCTTAGGAAATTCGATTACCTACTTTTGATTCATGAAATTTATGACTACTTTCAATTTTAGATAATAATTCAAACTAAATATTCTTAAAAGATTTTTTAAATAATAGGCTTCATTTACTATAACTTCTATCCGTGAGTTCAGTCACCATCGCTGGTGTCCCTTTTAGTCGCATTCCTTGGTAAGTAACATCATTCACGGGATAGCTTTTCTTTATCCATGAGCTTAACATTGACTGGTGATGTGCGACTGTTCATGGACCAGCTTGTGATTCTTCCAGTTCACTGTAATTAATTTTAATTCTACGTCTGGTTGATAATCCTCTGCATTAATTAATTGTAAATTTGTGGAATAATAAATTAATAATTCTAAAGTTTAATTAATTATTATGGGCTGTTAATCCAAAGTAATTACTTTTACAACTTCCCATGAATCATTTCTGGGACAATTATGCTGATAAATTGGAACGATTTATTGAGCACAGAGATCGCAACAATTTATCAGATGATTGAGACAGTGTTTACACGCAACGATTTTTACTCCAATATCTTTATTTTTTACTAGCCGTCATGGACGAAACATAATGGTGGTCTGCATTTGGAATGTGTTTAGCATTATATATTAAGTTAGATTGCAACGATTTATTGGAACCCTGTTTACACGTTCAAACTTATCGTTACGATTCGTATAAATTTGAGCCTGCTAGCACCAATCACACAATCCAACTCCAATAAATCGCTACGATCACCTGTTTACACGCACTGATAAATTGCAACAACCTCTTCATTACGATAAATCGCTTCAATTTATCGTAGCGTGTAAACGGGCCTTAAACAGGTGATAGTAGCGATTTATTGGGAGTTGGAATTAGATGTGATTGGTGCCAGCAGGCTCAAAATTACACTAATCGTACCGACAAATTTGACCGTGTGAACAGGGTTTCATGAAATCATTGGATGTACTGATGAACACATTCCAAATGCAGACCACCTTAAAGGCCTTGTTACACGGTGCGAGTTACTATCGTGACAGTGGACAGCAGCTGACCCACTGTACTCGCAAGCCAGTGGCTCAATGTTCATAGTAGCATTGAATCTCCATAACAGTTACTCGACTGATGCGGTCACACTGTGCGAGTATCTGCACTACTGTAACTGGGTTTGACAACTCGCACCGTGTAACAAGGCCTTAAGGAAGGTTTCATCAATGACTGCTAGTGAAGACTAAGAATATTGGAGTAACAATAGTTGCGTGTGTGAACTGCCTCAATCATCAGACAAATTGTTACGATCTCTGTTGAATAAATTGCTTCAACTTATTGTAGCGTGTGAACGGGGCTTAACTTTCAAGATCATAGATATGTGCTTAAGAAAACTTATCATTATATAAAATTAAGTTTTCAAAATAGTTCATTAAAAAGTTTGAATATTGTGGACTAAATGATTTTTATTCAATGACATAACTGTCATCGGAGTGACGGTAGATTTTTTTTCCACCAATGAAAATGTATTCTCAGCTGTGTATGAAAAAATTAAAATTATACTATAGAACTTATTAGATTAGAGTTGCCTTCATCCACAAATGGGGGGCAGGGGGTCTGATTATCAGACCAGGGGTTTGAAATATTATGGCCGATCCCCCCCTCATTGTCCTGAGGCTACATCTAGGTAGGCCTTCTTTTTGTTATATTGTAGGTTTTGTTTAGTTTGGCGCCCTTTTTCTTCAGCTTCCATTTGTATCTTTCCTCAATTTCTTATTTCCTCTTCCTTGCTATATCCATGTTTAAGCAGACTGACTGTGTAGGTCTCTTATCCATGGGTAAGCAGACTGACTGTGTAGGTCTCTTATCCATGGGTAAGCAGACTGACTGTGTAGATCTCTTATCCATTGGTAAGCAGACTGATTATGTGGGTCTCTTATCCATGGGTAAGCAGACTGATTGTGTAGGTCTCTTATCCATGGGTAAGCAGACAGACTGACTGTGTAGGTCTCTTATCCGTGGGTAAGCAGACAGACTGACTGTGTAGGTCTCTTATCCATGGGTAAGCAGACTGACTGTGTAGGTCTCTTATCCATGGGTAAGCAGACTGACTGTGTAGGTCTCTTATCCATGGGTAAGCAGACTGACTGTGTAGGTCTCTTATCCATGGGTAAGCAGACTGACTGTGTAGGTCTCTTATCCATGGGTAAGCAGACTGACTGACTGTGTAGGTCTCTTATCCATGGGTAAGCAGACTGACTGTGAAGATCTCTTATCCATGGGTAAGCAGACTGACTGTGTAGGTCTCTTATCCATGGGTAAGCAGACTGACTGTGTAGGTCTCTTATCCATGGATGTCTATTCTTGCCATTCATGCGCTGTGTCGACTCGGTTACCTGTGGTAGCCGAGTAGCCAACATAGTACATGGAGCGTACTTTCACTGTCCCCTCTTCTACGAGGCCTTCTTCTCTTCATGTCTCTTTGGATCACCTCGTAGAGGATAGGGATAAATTTTAAACCTTGAAAATAATATTAACTTTTATATTCAATATTTATCCACGACACCCTTTTTCCCCAGGTGTAGGTCATAAGCCCCCCCCCCCCCCCGGTCAAGAGCCCCCCCGGTCATGAGCCCCCCCGGTCAAGAGCCTCCCCGGTCATGAGTCCCCCTAGGTCATAAGACCCCCCGGTCATGAGCCCCCCGGTCACGAGCCCCCCTGTTTTTAAATCCTTATTTACCTATATTATTTAATCCTTATTGACACTTTTGAAGTTCATTACTGATTAGACATAAAATATATGTATATCGGGGGGCGTGCCGCCCCCCGAACACCCCTGCCAGGTCATTAAATAATCATGAAGTGTGCAGTACAACAAACTAGCGGATACAACAAACTACATTAGCAACTCTCAGTTATTTCTATCTAAGTAGTTCTTCATTTGTTTAATTAGGTAAATAAGGATTAAAAAACAGGGAGGGGGGCTCGTGACCGGGGGGGCTTATGACCTAGGGGGGCTCATGACCAGGGGGCTCGTGACCGGGGGGGGGGGGGCTCTTGACCGTACCCCTTTTTCCCCAGGGGCTCTATCCTGAATCTGTCTCTGGTGAATTGAAGAAAGGGGAGTGGCATCCCTTGGGCCACTAAATTGTTGTAATTTGGATTATCTATTTGCTTTTTTTTTTCATTTTGCCATATCATTTTTAACGCTACTAGCAATTTAGAGGATAGCGCTAGGGTTATGCTTTTCAACTATCAGCCTTGGATCTTTGTGTTAGGTAGGCTCATAACTCATAAGTTTCATTTACTATCACCTCTTTATTTTCTTCTTCCATCCGTGAGTGCAGCCACCGGTGCTTGTGTCCCTTTTCGTCACATTTCCTAGTAAATAACTGTATTCACTGAGTAGCTTTTCTGCATCCATTAGCTTGTCACGAACTGTATAAGGAGGAGCCACTTTTCGTTCTGTCTGCTTCTTCCAGTCCCTTTTATTTAATTTCCTTATGTCATCAGCAATTTTGCCTTTGCTTTACGGAGCAGACATTCAATGAATTAATCATGACTACACACAGTATTGTGGATACGAAGTTAAATAATAATTATACATTTTTATTTATGATCGAAAATGTGGAACCTCTTGATAACTCTGAAGTTAGACCTATCTGATTAAACTAAAACTTGTAACTAATTAAATAGTGTATGTAGACTGTATTAAACATTGGATTACTAATTCTTTTATATAAGTTTTGGTAAGTCTTTGGCAGTCAAAACATCTCGATGATCTTTTTGCAAATAATGAAATATCTATTTTAAAAGTTTGTTCCACTATTCAGTTTAGTTGATGCTCTAGAAAGTTGGAGTGAATTTACCATATACTTTATATCAATATGCATGTAGGTTTATTCTTTATTTATGTAGACTAGGTTTTAAGTTATATTTCCCATCAATAATTAAATAGAAAAAATCACGTTTGTAGCATAGTAGTCACTATAGTCTATAAGGTTTTCTTAAACACAATTTTGCATGTGCAATAATTTTCCAAAAATGTGAAACTGTCCATAAATTCTAAATGTGGTATAATGTTTTTTTTTCTCTAATTCATTACGATCTATCTTTAATTTCTAGATAGCTATATATATTTATTATGAAGTAAGAATATTTTACAGTATCTTAATCAATCTGAAGTATTGTAGCAATTCTTCAACACCATGACGATTGCTGAATACTCGCAAGTTTGGCACATGAGCTTCTAGTTTGCATTGACTTGGCACATGAGCAACAGTACAGATTTGGCTGTTGCTAAGAGCTTTTGTTCGTATGCGTTCATTGACATCCATTTGGAGCAACATAGATCCTTTAGTTAATGGATACATTTCAATTCATGTATGGCAAAGCATTAAAGAAATATCAAATATGAGAAATAAAGGATATATATTTGATAAAAAGTGTGTTTATTACATTAATTTAATAGAGAAGCAGTCGTTAACTAGAGAGCTGTAAACGCAATCGAACGATGCGAGAGTTCTTTGTGAACTGTGTTTATTCTCTTTATAGGTAACGTAGGTAGAGAAATTATTATCAATATATACAGAGTTGATATTAATAAATTACTGTTCTTATATTTATCATTAAAACACCTACCTAACCGCAGAAAAAAATTGTAATGCGACCAAGACGAAATTTGCCATATAATCATGCTACATTCGAGTATATTTGATGAACTTACCATTATTATGTTATGAAAGTTACAATGTGTATATTGTGCATTATCAATCTCTCCTTTAGGGCAATTGCATTAAAAGTTAACCCAACGATATAATTTTACCAAATATCTATTTTTTGACTCAAAGGTTATAATTAGACTCGATAGTAAGGTTTTATTTTAAACAATAATAAATTATCAAAATAATAATTGATTGGCCCAATGGTTATCATTATTTAATGATTAGACTATTATTATGTGACTGTTTGACCCAGTGGCTATCTAATAGCTAATCCGATAGTTATCATTAACCTCAATGGTTATCATTTGACAGTTTGACCCAATAGTTATCATTTGACTGTTTGTCACAATGGCTATCATTTCACTGTTTGGTCTGATAGTTATTATTTGACAGACTGACCCATTAGTTAACATTTGAATGTTCATCCCAATACCTATCATTTGATTGCTTGGCCCAATAGTTTTACTGTTTAACGCAATTGTTATCATTCGTCGTAACATTCGACTATTTTGATCATTTTACCGCAAAAAATACCCTGTATTCCGAAGGCAATCATTTTATCCCAGTGATTATCATTTGATCCCAGTGGTTATCATCACGGGACTGAAGAGAAAATGCGAAGCGGTTGAAAAAAACAGCTGTTAACTATAAGGGCCTCTAGCGCTCTCAGTGTCGGATAGAAGGATCTACTGCGTACCCACCACCATCTGCCCCGTGAGACACTCTACGTACAGGCAACATTTCCGTTAGTTAAGGATAAAGACTTCGCCCGGGGCTTCATAAACAAACCACGACTAGTTCAAATTTTCGAAAGATGGCACAACGTTTCGACATCTAACACTAAACCGGCATTGCAAAATACGAACCAGTTTCTTCACCTTTGCTTTGGCTAACCCCCAAATACCCTAAATATTGCACACCTTAAAACTATATTTAACCTGTCATTTTACTCGTTGAAATCGTTTATTTATCCTATTATTTGTTTTTGAGATCTCAGTTCATTTTCAAATTTTTTTTTTTTTAGATTTTAGGTAATTTTTCAGATTACAGTTCAATTTCTTCCGTTCTACAATTATTTTTTTTCATTACATATTTCGTAACCATAACTACTTCATAGTTTCTCCCCAATTTGAATTTCCCTGTGTAACTCAAACCAAAATTTAACGACTAACGACATTTTATGGCTAACGAACTTTTCGAACTGTATTATCGTGAATTTCTTTTCATTATGCACTTATGATCTACTCTTTGAATGTCCATGCGGACATTAACAATCTGGAAATGGTGTTAATGGAATGAATTAACGCCGCCAGCCACACTAAACATAAAAATGAAGTCTGGTTAGGATTATCGATGTTGTTAGAAACTACGCATACAAAGAGACTGGTTGGAATTGTTGATGTAGGTAGGAACTGCGCACACAAAGACTGGTGGATGTAAGTAGAAACTGCGTTTTTCAGAAAAAAGACTGGTTATCATTTTCGATGTACCTACGTAGAAATCGAACCACTCATAAAAAAAGATTGGTCGGTCGAGATAGTCGGTGTGAGTAGAAACTACGTTACTCATAAAAAAAGACTGGTTGGTATTGTCGAAGTAGGTAGAAGCTACGCACACATTCAAAGACTGGTTGGTATAATCGAAGAAGGTAGAAACTATGCTTACAAAGGCTGATTGGTAATGTCGAAGTAGGTAAAAATTACGAATACAAAGACTGGGACTGGTTGGTATTATCGAAGTAGGAAGAAACTGTGCACACAAAGACTGGTTGGTATTGTCGAAGTCGATAGAAACTGCGCATACAAAACATGGTTGGTATTGTCGAAGAAGGTAGAAACTTTTCATACAAAGACTGGTTGGTATTACAAAGTAGGTAGAAACTGCGCAGCACATCGCCCGGCTTCGCTTGCTATGAAAATGACGCTTAGCGAGGAGTGGGAAGGGTGGCGGGGTAGATACGGGGGTTTCTGGTTATTAGAGGGTCTGAATAATAAAAGAGAGGTGGAGGGGGGTATTGTGATGGGGAGGGGGGGTGGGGAGGAGTATTGTGATGGTGGGAGAGGAAAGCTTCTGATGGTTAGTGAATGAAAGCCATGGGAACAAAGACTTTTTTTTCACTGTTACAGGGGGTGTAAACTAGGGTTATTTTATTTAGTTCTTTGTCAATATTAATGGAGTTATAGATTATATAAATTACACTCTTGAGATACATTAGTAAGTTAATACAAAAACTAATGTTGAAAAAGGAGTTATATTGCAATGCAAACAAATTGTGCTTAATCTAAAAGTTTTTAGGAAATATCCTTTGAATATTTTTCAAATCGAAATGATAATTGCAAGATATATATTGGATCATAATTTGTATTAGGGTGAGTTCCAAGTTATCAGACTGTTCCACATTTTCGATCATGTGAGAAAGCAGTAGTTATATAATAAAGACTACTTAAATTTTATTTCAATTGGTATCCATGAAAATAACGAGTTAATTAATAATAATTAATACACATTTTCTTATATGATCTAAAATGTGTAACTATCCGATGACTCGAAACTTACTCTAGCCAAATATTTACGTTCATTATTAAATTATCTTCATGAATTGCTATAAATTTCATATAGGTATATTATACAATAACAAAATGAAGAAATGACTTCATTTTGATATTGTACCTGAATATCAATTAATTATGAAAAATAGTTAAACTATGAATCTGTTCATATATTCCGGTACCGATAAATATGAATTAATGAAATATTTAAAAAAATAGTTACTTGCCATTATTTTCTAATAGTTCAAATCATGTAACCCAAACGAAATAATTATGCTAACTTTACACTAATAAAATATCTACATGGCTACAAAGTACTTATGTGCTAGTTCTTAACTCATTTCAGTCCTTTTGTACCTGTATGTATTAGATTTAGATCACGTAAGCACTAAGCTATACTCTGTGTACGTTTTGTGTCATGTACAATATACTATCAACAGATGTGTACATGCATGTGCGTGTTTGTATGTATGTATTCGTCATCATGTAAGTAATGGTAAACACGCACATGTACATAATAATTATCGTGTACGTGTCTGTAAACGTTCCTAGTTTTACATATAATACTTTGGTAAATTGTTTAATATTGCTTAAGGTATGGATTGATTGCGTATATGATCAAATTAAACAAAAATAAAACGTCATATTTAGCTGTAACATCATTTTTCTTTGTTTCACTTCTACTACGCCATATTATGTGACACAGTAGATGGCTGAGTGTAAAAATAATACCTATGTTTTCTACCTGATATATAACTCATGAAAAAACATATCTAATTATATTCATAAGCTACACTATACACAAAGCCAATCAGATTTTAGATCATTGGTTTATAAGTAACCTGAAGTTATATATATAAAAATTAAAAGTAATAACTGTATTTCTATCTGCGACAGTACCTAGAAGTGGTCCGAGTGACGTCATCAACGAAACGAGCGCTTTGATTGGTCAAATGTAATATGGTGAAAGCCAACTCAGCCAAACGTTCAACTGGCGTAATGACGTTTTTCATACAAAGGGTTGTGATTGATCAGTTGGTGTAGTGACGTTATCTCGAAGCGCTGTGATTGGTCTGTTGGCATAGTGACGATATCTCGAGGCTCTGTGATTGGTCAAACTGTGATGTTGTGAAAGCCAAACACGAGACATCAGCCAGAGATGTTCAGTTGGCGAGTAGACATTAGCGAGTAAGGATGCATTTGTTTTAAGTATTGAACTATCTCTCCCGTCCTTCTCAGAAATTTAGTGATTTGTTATTTTATTTGTATAGTGAGTGCTGATAGGCTGGTTTATACCAAAGAAAATAAGGCATCTTCAGTTTGTGATTTTATATAAATTAAATCGATTTGAGGCGCTCTCTTCACCATCATTGCTGCTCTTCCTTGTTCTGCTGAACTCCGTTATATCTGAATGAGATGTTATTCACCACGTCTGACGATATTCCTCAGGACATGAAGCTGGAGTTAGAAGCTGCATCCACTTTTATAGTTGGTACAGTGAGAAAAGCTCGGAAAGGCGACAGTAATCTGGAAGAAAATGACTACCAAAAATTCCATGCAGTTTTTCTGACAGAGTTGTCTGTGCACTACAAGCAACATTGGTATCCTGATAATCCTGTCAAGGGATCAGGTTACAGATGTATTAGAAATAATGGAAAATTAGATCCGTTATTAACTAAAATTGCTTCCAAGGTGGGAATATCTTCTTCAGAGTTGCACGCCTCTCTTCCCTTTGAATTCACGATATGGATAGACCCATCGGAAGTGTGCTGTAGGTTTGGAGAGGAGGGATCTGTCAATATCTTGTATCAAGACAAGAGATCTAAGTCACCTCCTGTAACACCTCCTAGTAAGAAAATAAGAGAAACTGTAGAGCCTCCAACAGCACCGGTTAAAAACAGTCAATCTCAACATATTCTGCAAGTAACTCCGCCACCTCTGAAACAGCACAGAATAATTTCTCCGTCCAATTCTGCTAGACGAACATCCCCACCTCATTTCAACCTGCTGCAGCACCAGTTCAACCATATTCCCTTTTACAATTACAAAGAGAATTGCAAGGACGTCATGAGGACCAATCACATGATGCCCTTCTCCGAGTCCCAGTCACTTTACGTATCCAGTTGAAATAAAAATAGCTGATCTCACCAGTGCACTGCAACTGTGCACACATGTATATATATAAATTAAAAAATCTGTGATTTAGAAATTACAATTTAATGGAACCGTGAAAGGAACTTTGTTTCCCCTTTCACGGGACTGAGAGATTTCTTCGCTGCGGACCAAGTTGAAGAGTGTGAAAAATCAGTTAGTGTGGGGAGAGGTTCTACAAACTTCAAAATCCTGCCCCGTCACCTCTCTGTTTTCTGACAGAATGGTGTGGACCGACAGACACTGACACACTCTGTAACTTGGCTGATGGAGAGGTAGTTCAAACTTAAGAGAGGGAGAGATGGAAAGAAGAAAATGCTACTACTGCCCAACTCAAAATCCTTTGTGGTACAAAATCAAGATTTAGTAACGTCAAGAACTGCTATTATTAGATTACTATTGCATTTGTAATAACATTAGTGTCATCACTTCTATTTAGGTACAGGAAATCTATACTAATTTATTTAAAGTTCACTTTAATTATGAATAGCCTCATATAAACTTATTTTTCATTCAAAATATTATTTGTGATTTTTTTTAATTCAGTCAAACACATTCTTTTCATTTCATCTATTAGGATTCATTTGTACATCGTAGTCATCAAGTTCTTCATTCTATTAAACTATTATATTAATATTTTGAATTAAATGTTAACTTTCATAAAAGTTCATTTTCTTCAAATGAGCAATAGGTATATTCATTTCAAAGAGAGGCATGTGACTTAACATGGTTATTTCCATTATCTTTTGTTAGTTTGCAAGCTTCTCCTTGAAATGGTATTTATATTTGACATTTTCATGTATTTTTTGTTTTTTTTTATGGTTGATAGTATGTATTGTTATTCATGGCTGATAATCTCTTTTTACATTATTTTGGTATTTTAACTTTTTTATGTAACTTATCTTCAGATTATTTTAAAAAAATCATTTGCTATCTTATTTCCAATTCCTTTTATAAAAAAAATTTACTGCTGAAATCACAATGTTTCATATAGTTGTAGCTCAGAAATTAATTAATTATTGTGGATAATGTAAAGAGATATTTTGAGATGGAGTGATAGTTGCTTGAATATATATTTTATCCCTATTTAATAACTTTGTGATATGAAATATATCTAAGCATCTCTTATTGCTATTTCTCAAGTCAGCCATGAAATGAACTGAATGATAACAATTATATGTGCAATAACTAGATATGTTGGTAGGTAGCTATGCGAAAAGATGAATGTGATTAGTTTCCTAAGTGAATTGATAGATAATTGTTTGAATGTGTGTCAAAAGCTTATATTGTCACTATTTTTATAACATTTATCTACATTAACTACTACAAATGTCATAATACTTGTAATCTATACTGATATACCTAAATGGCTAAAAATTGTAAAATCCAATAAAAAATAAAAATTGTGGTAATTAGTTACAGTGAAATTTTGTTAGATAAAATTTCCCTTCAACTCATTATTGCGCAAAAAAATGAATAGATAAAAGAAACACCACACATGTAGCTACATCCTGATTTTGGATACAAGTTGATGTGATAATTTTGAATTATTGAATGAAAACATTTTCCCCATCTGTTACTAGGTCCATCTTATTAGGTTATATTTTCCTGTGAATTTGATCTCCTAGTCTTCTTCAGAAATCCAATTTTTCCTTTTAAACTGTTCATTATCGATGAACAGAACTTTGTATCCCGTTCAACTTGTTAATACTCTGTTGAACCAAATTGTACTGAAACGCGCTTGGTGTAGAGTGTGATGTGATATTGATTTTGTTGAGAATTAATTTTTAAAAGGAAATATTTTTCTAGCTTAAATAATCCCGTGTAAATTAGAAATTGAATTGTGTATTTTACTATTTTGTAGTCTTCAAGCCTGTTCCAACTGTTTTCCTTTATATTCTTATTAAAGTTATATTAACTTCTAACTCAGTCATTCAAAGAATTAGGAATGTAGACTGAAAGAGTTGGAATGGGCTTGAAAAAAATGCTTGCAATCTGTTGAAATTTACTCGTGTAAAAGTGATACTGTCCATTTCTACTTTCTAGTTGATATTACATATTATTGCACCTGATGCAGTTCTTGTATATCTTAACTTAGAAAGGTAAGTCGTGTATATAATTCATGTGTATATCAGTAGCTATATGCAAAAAAAGTATATTAGATAGAAGTATATGAATTCTACTTCTAGCTGCTAAGATACTTATCTGTATGAAAATTAACAGGACTCAACTGAGATCTTGTCCATTAAGTGACTTGGTCTCAATTGGTCTTGGTGACAAATTATACCAAGTATGTCTTTAAACTATATTGATACTTAGTCATTTAATTGTTTTTGTTTGCTACTTACAATTATTATTGTGTGAATGTGATGAATGAGTCTGATTGAAGTATGAAATCATTGGAAAAATAGCAAGGAAGGAAGGAAATTCATGTCATTTAAATAAATCATCTCATTTTTATAGTATCTTGGCCTAGTCAGTGTCGAAACTTATCATTGAATAACATATTCATTCCATCAACTTGAAAGTTATTAAGATTACGTATCAGAAGGTTCCTTTTAGAGGAAGTGCAGTGGACGCGTTCTCCCATTTTCTATCTTGACAAACTTTCTCGGTTCTTTAATTGGATAAAAAAATTAAATTATTTCAATATCTTTAAACACCTTTTTAGCACTTTTGCTCCTTATTAAATATAGCAAATTATTAAATTAACTTCTTTTTAATCAGTTTAAAACTTTAAACTGAATGTATTTATAAAACTAAAATAATAATAGTTTCAAATTTAGTTAATATGAAATAAAGAATTTTTTTATATATTAACAAAGATGAATTTCCTACCTATTTCTTCACAATGATGATTATGTTGGGGGCACGTATGTTTATTGAATATTAATCTTTGTTCACTTTAACTTGTAATTCATCTTTGAGGTTTGAAAGTCAATAACTACCTCACATTTTTGGTATCTGCGTTCACCATAGCTACTGAAATGATGAGTAGTTGGAATATCAGACTATTAGGACTCATGAAGTGGCTATGGTTTAATTGTGAGATTAAAGTTTTCATTCAATAAGCCTATGTGAACCCCCTTGCTCTTCTACTTTAACTGACATGGCATGAAGTAAAACATAATGATAGTGTCTATTATGTCTTCAGCTGAAGAGAAATAAGTTTCTACGGGTCTGATATTTTGTAATATGATGGTTTTTTGAGCCTGACTGTTTATAATTTTGAAGTTGTAGTAACTTATGATCTAGGCTGAATATGACTAGACACATTGTATGTAAAGAAAACTCACCAACACCTGACATCTATTCGGAATATTGGACAGGTGTTGGTGAGTTGGCTTTAGGCAAATGACTTGTGTGTGTTCGACAGTTGCTAATATTTAGTATTAAGTTAGTAATATTGAGTGTTTTATTCATAACTGTGTTATTAGACTTGGGTCTTCTTAATTTTAGGGGTATGACTGCTGATCTACTATTTTTAAAATGTCTAACTTTAACAATACGACAAATCTATTCATAAGTGATGGACCAACGCTAGAAAAACTGTGAACATTTTGAAAATGATTTTGCTCGTTCTTCATTTTGTAACTTTAATTTTTCAACATTTGTGTTTAAGTAAGTGATAGAAGTAACTACAATAAAGAATTGTCGACTCAAAAAAGAAAAAGATAAAAAAAAACAGAAAAACTAAAAAATGTGTTAACTTATATGTATATATATAATTGTAGTAAGAATGAATTGCAGAATTGTCAAGAGCCTGACAAAGTGAAATAGATGGTATCTATTTCTTTTTATAAAAGATTGATATTGTAGCTGTTTCACTAATTTGGCTTGAGATTCTCTGCAGTTTAGGGTGCTTTAAACTCACGGAAAGGATCATTCATGAACTAATGAACGTTTTGGAGTAATTTCTGAATGTTTGATGCGTGTCTGTTAAAATCCTACTCAATGTCAATCAATGTTCTGGTTTGATGAGTTTCCGTTTTGTGAGTTGTTGAATGGGGTCTTTCTTTTTCTGGTGATGGTGACTAGTTTAGATCTGAAACTTGGTAGCATCACTAGATCTAGTGGAGACTAGACTTTCTCTCATTGCCATAGTTATGATCATGGGGATATGAATAGTTGAGTATTTTTGGTTATAGAAGTTGGATATGTAAATTACCTCAAGGTGTAATTTCCAGATTCAAGCATGGCCATCATGCAAAATATGGTTATTACAAATCTTGTCGTGATTTAGAAGATTCAATTTTTTAAACTGTTAACATTCAATTGTACTATTTAATGATATTAAATGCTCCCCATGATTGCTTGTGTTGGTGAGAGAAAGTCAAGTGGAATTTTGGCATTTTTATTGAATATGTATTTTATATTTATGATTTTTAATTATACAGCTGCTCGTGAGAAGTTCCGTCAAATGTCAATCTTAACTAATGATCTCTTATAATTTTAATTGACCTTTTTATTATTATATTTATCACATCTGTTTGGTGGTGTTGGCCTGTTTGAATGGAAAGTCGTTCTGATATTGAAATGGTTCATGTCCTCAATTCAAGCCAGTGCCACCCTGTAAATAATACGAGACATGGAAAATTATCATGAGTCTATATGTAGTATCATCATAATGACCTAACATTTATATCTTACCATCTTTGATTGCATTAAAAATGTTTTTAGGCTAAAATAAAAAAATGCTTTTAGTTGAAAATATTTTTCTTAAATTTCATTTTTGTTTCATATGGTAAATAATATTTCACCAAATTTAACCATTGCCTCTGGAAATATATGCTGGAAAATCTTTTTATCTTGAATATCTTGAAAAATTTAGATATATAAAATTATTTTCCACTTAAATTGAAGGAAGGTGATGGTTTTCTTAGATGTAAGTTTATTTCATTTGTCATGATAGTATATATTATAAATAGTTAAATTTTATATATTTGAAATACATATTTAATTAACTGTTATAATAAGAATAGATATATTGTATACCTATAAGTTGCCATTTATTTTTCAGATATATATTATATATATAATAAAAAAAATACTTAGTTTAGCTCGCTAGATTTAAGTATAACTTTTTAGTTGACGACAAAGTAATAGTAATAATCCCACGCAATTTATGTAGGTAGCTTTTATCATTTTTACTTTCTGGTCATGTCATGTCTTGTTTTATTTGTTTTTTAGTTTATTTTATATACCTATATTTGTAATTATTCTTGTTTTTAACATTTTGAAGTACTTCAATATATGTGCAACACTCATTCAAATTATAGTTTAGTCAAAAATAAAAACCAATACTGCCATCTTTCAATATGTAGCATATATAGATCTTTTGGAGTTATCCACATTCCATAATTTCTTTCATCAACACTTAACTGTTTTTCAAGAAATTCATTTCCATAACCCTTTGGTTTCATGTCTGCAAAAAAAGAGAAAAAATTAGACATGAAGTCTAAGGGTCATGAGTAGCTAGATTTAGTGTCCTGTGTTCACTTCATATCTTTGTTATTTCATATTGTACAAAATTGAACATGTACATTTTAATTGTTTTAAGCACCGGAGATGAAAATATGTGCAAATACGAACGCTAATTTTTTATGTAGACAGAATCCTTGTAAATAGCTATCGGGTCTGTCTGCGCCCATGTTTGTTTTTTAATTTAGTAAGGACGTAGTCATGACTATTAGAATAAAGATGTACCAACCAAGTCGTAATATATATTGTGTATGAGAATTGAACTCTGGAGATGGTTCTCTTCTACTTTTGACCCGTCTCTCTTACTTATTTAAGCTGAATATTAGCGTTGGTATATGAGAAATGAAGTGTCAGTTATTATAGGTGTGAGTGGGGAATTAATTATCATTATAGAAGTGTATATATAATATCATTCTTTGTATAAGGGTTATACAATGCGTTAGAGATAATGTAGTGTATCATCTTAAATAATATATAAGTAAATTCTTTCATTAATATAAGATTAGTTTTTAAGATGAAGTAAATATGAAAAAATATTCCATGTGTTTTATTTACTCTTATTGCTATATGAAAAAGTTAAGGTAGTAAAATATGATTGGAGGCTGGAACCAATAAATATAATACTAAATAGCAAATTTAATCCATTAAGTTTTAAAACATGATAAAAACTGCTTGAATCCAAAGTAGAACATGCTAAAATGATCTTTATGGTAAAAAGAAGTTAAAATTAATGAAAGAACTAGGTTTGAATCTAAAGTAGAACTTTGGTTAAAAAGAAAATTGAATCTTTAAAGTTGAAATATGGTATAAAGAAGCTTTATTCTAAAATTTGAAACATATTAAAAAGAGGCTTGAAACACGGTTAAAAAAATAGCCTGAATCTATAGTTGAACCATGGTAAAAAAAGCTTGAATTTAAGGTTTTAACATGGTAAAAAAAGAAGCTGAATTTGAAGTTATAACATGGTAAAAAATGCTTTAATCTAAAGTTGTTACATGGTATAAAATAGCTTGAATCTAAACTTGTAATATGGAAAAAAAAGAAGCTTGAATCTAAAGTTGGAACATGGTAAAAAAAGCTTGAATCTAAAGTTGTTACATGGTAAATTGAATCTAAAGTTGAAATATGGTAAAAAATAAAGTAGGTTGAATCCATCTAAATTTGAATCTTGATAAAAAAGGCTTGAATCTAAATTTGAAACATGAAAAAGAAGCTTGAAACATGGTAAAAAGAAGTTGGAATGAGGCTTGAATCTGAAATTGAGCTTTGGTAAAAAGAAAATTGAATCTAAAGTTGAAACATGTAATAAAAGTAGTTTGAATCTATAGTTGAAATATGGTAAAAAGAGGCTTGAATCTAACTTTGAAACATGGTAAAAAGAAAATCTAATATAAAGTAGAAATATGGTAAAAAAGCTTTAATCTAAATTTGAATTATGGTAAAAAAAAGAGGCTTGAATATAAAGTTGAAACATGGTAAAAATAGGCTTGAATCTATAGAAAATTGAATCTTAAGTTGAATATGGTAAAAATAAAGTAGGTTGAATCAATCTAAATTTGAATGATGATAAAAAAAAGCTTGAATCTAAAGTTGAAACATGATAAAAAGAAGCTTGAAACATGGTAAAAAGTAGTTTGAATATATAGTTAACACATGGTAAAACGAAGTTGGAAAGAGGCTTGAATCTAAAGTAGAACTTTGGTAAAAAGAAAATTGAATCTAAAGTTGAAACATGTTGGCCCGTTGGGAAGAGGCTTGAATCTAAAGTTGAATCCTGGTAAAGAAAAGTAGCTTGAATCTTTAGTTGAAACATGGTAAAAAGAAAATTTAATATAAAGTTGAAATATGGTAAAAAGAAAGTAAGTTGAAAAGAGGCTTGAATCTAAAATTGAAACATGGTAAAAAAAGCTTTAATCTAAATTTGAATTATGATAAAAAGAGGCTTGAATTTAAAGTTGAAACATGGTAAAAAGAGGCTTGAATCCAAAGTTGAAACATGGTAAAAAGAGGCTTGAATCCAAAGTTGAAACATGGTAACAAGAAGCATGAAACTAAAGTTGAAACATGGTAAAAATGTAGGTTGAGCCATGGTAAAAAAAAGTAAGTCGAATCTATAGTTGAACCACGGTAAAATGAGGAAGAATCTAAAGTTGAATTATGACAAAAAGAGGCTTGAATCTCAATTTGAATTATGATAAAAAAGAGGATTGAATCTCAAATTGAAACATGGTAAAATAAGTGAGTTGAACCATGGTAAAAAGAGGCTTGAATCTATAGTTGAAACATGGTAAAAAGCTTGAAACATAGTAAAAAGAGGCTTGAATCTAAAGTTGAAACATGGTTTAAAAAAGTAGATTGAACCATGGTAAAAAGAGACTAGAATTCAAAGTTGAAACATGTTGAAAAGAGGCTTGAATCTAAAGTTGAAATATGGTAAAGAGTTTTTTATTTAAAATTGAAACATGCATGATAAATACTGCTTGATTCTAAAGTTGAAACATGAAAAAAGAGGCATGCTAAAAAAAGCTTGAATATAAAATGAGACTTGTATTTAAAAATAGAACTGACTATTCTCACTTAGAAATTGCCGAAACAAGCCCCACTACAATTACTAATGTATTTAGTCACAAAGATTTCATTGTTTTCTTATTTTGAAGACTGTCACAACAGAGGATATTGGGAAATTATTTCCTATAATTGGCAGAAACAACAGGATATCATCTATAGAAAACAAGCTCAGCTCCCTGGTTACTACACCGGGTATACTATCTGAGACTCGAATTAGAATTGGTGGTTTATTATTTAACATACAAATTACTTTTAGCTTTTTAAAGCCTTATTCAAAAATGCGAAACTATTATAGCATACAGTTTTAGAGAAAGGATAATTAAATTAAACAAAAAATAGGTATTAGATTTCTTGGAGAGCACTTGGCCCTTTCTGCAGTGTGGCACTGAGCACAGTAATTTTTGAAGAATTGAAATTGTACACTCTTCGTTCTTGAAAAGTTTATATCAATAGGTTATTTGGTAGATAAGGAAAATTTTAAAGATAAAATTTGAGTTCATGATGTTTCAACGCTCACTTTCCGAGTACTGATGGGGTTTTAATTTTTGTAGTTAGCCTAATATGTATAGTATTTACAATACCCAAAGTAAGTATAGGTAGCTACAATCCGTTGAACCGAAATGTAATAAATATGTCTATTAAAACTCAAATATGCGTCAAATCATTACAGAAAAGTATATATTTTACTATTCATTAATCACCCTATGACTTAAATAATTTTTTCACAGTACAATATCCATGTTCAGAAAATAGATAGTCTAACTAAGATAAGCTACTGATAAGATGAAAGACGTCAGAGATAACGGGTTGCAACATTATGCGCAATAGTTTTCTGATTATTTTACTAATGTATTCTAAATAAATACTAATAAGGATAAATTCTGAGTTATCGGATAAATCAAATTTCGATTATGTAAGTAAACCTTTATTTCAATTAATTGATTACAGTTTTATTTAATGAGAAACAGTCCGATAACTTTGAAAGTTAAAATTAAAATGTATCTAATTGGAGGCGTAAAAATTCTTTCAGTTTCCTAAATTTAAATCATGATACCTAGCTTAATTAGGACTACGAGAATTAAACTTAAAGCAAAAATTAAGTTAAATCTTACGTACTAGGAAAAGGTTCAAATTATTGGTTGGTTTCACATCTTCAGCGAACCCTAACTTAGCTATCTACAGTTTTTTTAATGATGTAAATTTCCTCCAAATATCACAATATTCTACTCTGAAAATTAATTAATCTATAGGTAGTTGTCGTATTTAAAAGATACTCTTTGTCTCAAAATTGGGGAACTATTTAAAAGATTGAAAAATATGTTGGCTACCCTACAAACAACGGTCTGTCGATTCGACGGAACAATCCATCGATTCGACATCCCAGGCAATCGAAAAGAAATCGAATCGATATACGTTGTTTATAGGGTAAATATGAACATTATTGGAACCCGTAGAATGGTGTGACGTCACTCTTCCCGCGGAGTTTAAATGTTCATATTAGGATGTTATGGTGTACTTAGTGTAGTTTGGCGTTTCCTTATTATAATGGACAAATGGTGACAAACAAACTGTACGGATGTGCTGAATTAGCAATAAGAGAAAATTGAAAGAAATTGCCGTACCTGACCAAATTTACGTAGGGAATCTGTTGTTGTTACATCAACTATAATGAACCTACATATATAAAAATTAATTAGATACCTAAACTAAACACAGATCTAGGTATTCTCAATTTGGAACACTACCAATATACCAAACCTTATTTAGGCATCTTGCCTATAAAAATAAATATCTCAATTTCGAGTTATCGAACGGATACACATTTGCGATTATACATCGTATAAGTAAGAAATAAAGAAATAGAGATCCTAAGTAAGTTTATTAATATATTCTAAATGACAGAGGTTGTAAAGAGTTTATTAAAAACTATCACAATGCAGATTACTAATTAATAAATCATGTGATTGTAATTAGTTATTAGTGCTAAGTTTCACTTCACGCACGCACACATCCAATAAAGGACTGCCTCAATAATCACTGACTGGCAACTCTGCTACTTTCTCAAACTTTGAACAATTGTAATACAATGAAAAGAAAAAGAGTTTAGGAGACAAACCTTGAGAATTGTAACCTACTGAACATTGTAACACACTGAACATTGTAACACACTGAACATTGTAACCTACTTATTCACAACTATTGGTAGTTGTTGTAGCCCTTCACTGTGTACTTTATTTACAACTATTGTGTGGTTGTTTAAACTCTTCACTGTGTACTTTATTTACAACTATTGTGTGGTTGTTTAAACTCTTCACTGTGTACTTTATTTACAACTATTGGTGGTTGTTTTGACTCTTCACTGTGCACTTTATTTACAACTATTGGTGGTTGTTTTGACTCTTCACTGTGTACTTTATTTACAACTATTGGTGGTTGTTTTACCTCTTCACTGTGCACTTTATTTACAACTATTGGTGGTTGTTTTAACTCTTCACTGTGCACTTTATTCACAGCTATTGGTGGTTGTTTAACTCTTCACTGTGCACTTTATTTACTACTATTGGTGGTTGTTTTAACTCTTCACTGTGCACTTTATTTACAACTATTGGTGGTTGTTTAACTCTTCACTGTGCACTTTATTTACTACTATTGGTGGTTGTTTTAACTCTTCACTGTGCACTTTATTTACAACTATTGGTGGTTGTTTTAACTCTTCACTGTGCACTTTATTTACAACTATTGGTTGTTGTTTTAACTCTTCACTGTGACTTTATTTACAACTATTGGTGGTTGTTTTAACTCTTCACTGTACACTTTATTTACAGCTATTGGTGGTTGTTTTAACTCTTCACTGTGACTTTATTTACAACTATTGGTTGTTGTTTTAACTCTTCACTGTGACTTTATTTACAACTATTGGTGGTTGTTTTAACCCTTCACTGTGTACTTCATTTACAGCTATTGGTGGTTGTTTTATACTCCATTCTATTATTAATTCAGTATATATTTTTTTCACATTTTTTTATCAAATCATAATGAGTAGATTTTAATTTCATTAACGAAATATATAATTATTAATTAGCACACATCTACTTCATTAAATTAGTCGTTAGTTGTTACTATCGTTAACGATAGAATCACGATAGTTAGTTTCACAACTCACTGAAGGTTAATCGTCTAACAGTGTACAGTTGTTCTCAGCTCTACACTGCCACTGTACGTACAGTTATTATCGTCACTCTTCACCTGGTTACCTCTTGAGAGTGACTGTATCTAGTGTGTACTTGGTAACATAAAAGAAATTAGGGTTAGAGAGCTGTGTATCACTGATACAGTGAGCTGTGTATCACTGATACAGTGAGCTGTGTATCACTGATACACTGAGCTGTGTATCACTGGTACACTGAGCTGTGTATCACTGGGACACTGAGCTGTGTATCACTGGGACAGTGGACTGTGTATCACTGGTACAGTGGACTGTGTATCACTGGTACAGTGGACTGTGTATCACTGGTACAGTGGACTGTGTATCACTGATACACTGAGCTGTGTATCATAAATACAATGAACTGTGTATCACTGATACAGTCTGTATTTTTATATCATTTTCACATTTTGCTAACGAATCAGAAAAGTTTGTTATTATTCCATTATTTTATTTGACTGGGCAATAGAAATATCAATAATGATATTTCTATTGTTAAATTAAAATTTATTGAAATTAAATCAAACATTGACAATATTACAAATTACAATATATGTCAACCACAGCAAAACAATGGCAATAGTGTGTACCTACATTGTTAATTACAGTACCAGAAAAGTAATACTATGAAATGTAGGTGGGACGTTAACCTAGAAAACAGGGAGAGTCGTAGAGTGTCACTGCTGAGTCACAGTGAGTCGTAGAGTGTCACTGCTGAGTCACAGTGAGTCGTAGACATGTCACTGCTGAGTCACAGTGAGTCGTAGAGTGTCATTGTTGAGTCACAGTGAATCGTAGAGTCTATTTTCTTCAGTATATAATTATTATTCCCTATATTATCGATATAAATTAGATAATATGACCTATAGCTAATAATATTTAATTAATTTATTTTATCAGTACAATTTGTCTATCATTTGATAGTAAAAGTCGAAGTGTACACTGTAACTTTTACTATCTATTTTACCTACGTACTACACAGATTATTTAATAAAAACTTAAATAATGTGTTGAGTAATCCATTATAATATATTATTATATAATTATTTTGAAGGTCAGGCTCCGAGTTTTAGATTGTTTTTTTATTATTTTTATGGAAAAACTTTAATTATTATTAATTACATTTTATCTCTTTTTGTACAGAAATATTATATATAATTAATGTATATTATATCCAATAAAATTTAATTGGAGTAAAAAAAACTTAAATATGATATTTATTTAACTAGGGTAAATTCCGAGTTATCGGACAGTTCCATATTTCGGTAAAGGTGCAGATATTGTCGAAGTTATTACTCACTTTCTGTTGTTTTATTATATATTAAAAATGTGGTATAATAGATAATTGAAATAAATAAATAGGAAAATAAATAGAAATACTTGCATTGACTTATTTAATAGCAAAGAGTATTTGTTATTTAACATGAAAATATAAAATTTGTTGAATGGTTTTCCCTATTTTGATTTTGTACAAAGGAAATAAATGTAAAAAAAAGTAAAAAAATTAAATTAAATCTTTTTTTGCCAGAAAACACGAGAGTAAAATGCGATAAGACTGCTAAATTATAACTAAGTAATATGTTTCTACATGAATTTAATTGCTTATATGTAATATAATTAAATATCAGAAGGGGAAGAGTAGCTCTGACACTCTCAGTCGAAACTAGAGTGAACCTTTACCAATATTTTCAAACAAATGAGAATTTTTTACATTTTGACTTTTTTTAACTTTTCAACTCTATTTTTTAAATTCTAACTCATTTTTTAAATTAAATAAGTTTTCATATGTTTTTACTTAAATAAAATTTCTTCTTATCACTACAATATATCCATACATGCTTTATTTCAATTCCACATGACTATATTTGATGTGCTAAATAACATAAACATTTCCCGTAAAAGTTACGTGTGTTTACTCCCCAAGTTTGTAGCGAAGTAACTGGTAACTCTGTAACTCCATTGTAACTGTAGTTACAGTTGCTAACTCAGTTACATGAGTTAGTCTAACTCAATAACAGGAATGGGAATGCTTACCATAACAATTCCTAGATTTGGAATCAATATCAAAGCTACAAACATTTGAAAATGAGAATAGTGATATAAACAGTCCTAAAACATATGATAGAATATTTAAAATTACATAATATTTATTTATTTAATATAGTAACATTTTTTATTTAATAGTAATATTTATTTATTTAATATAGTAACATTTTTTATTTAATATTAATATTTTTTTATTTAATATTAATAATTTTTTATTTAATATTAATATTTATTTAATTAATAGTAATATTTTTTTTAATAGTAACATTTTTTATTTAATAGTAACATTTATTCATTTTATTAGTATTATTTATCTATTTTAATATTTCGATTAATGAATAAATGTTAAAGAAGCCCCAAAAATGGCTTTATGACTACTCATTATTTTACTGATTTATAAATGTTATGAAAAGCTGTATTACTATAACAACAATCCTATAGCCGCACTATAACTGTACCTCACTATAACAACAATCCTATAGCCTCACTATAGCTGTACCTCACTATAACAACAATCCTATAGCCGCACTATAACTGTACCTCACTATAACAACAATCCTATAGCCTCACTATAGCTGTACCTCACTATAACAACAATCCTATAGCCACACTATAACTGTGCCTCACTTTAACAACAATCTTATAGCCACACCAGAGCTGTACCTCACTATAACAACAATCCTATAGCCACACTATAGCTGTACCTCACTATAACAACAATCTTATAGCCACACCAGAGCTGTACCTCACTATAACAACAATCCTATAGCCACACTATAGCTGTGCCTCACTATAACAACAATCTTATAGCCTCACTATAGCTGTACCTCACTATAACAACAATCCTATAGCCACACTATAGCTGTACCTCACTATAACAACAATCCTATAGCCACACTATAACTGTGCCTCACTTTAACAACAATCTTATAGCCACACCAGAGCTGTACCTCACTATAACAACAATCCTATAGCCACACTATAGCTGTGCCTCACTATAACAACAATCTTATAGCCTCACTATAGCTGTGCCTCACTATAACAACAATCCTATAGCCTCACTATAGCTGTACCTCACTATAACAACAATCCTATAGCCTCACTATAGCTGTACCTCACTATAACAACAATCCTATAGCCTCACTATAGCTGTACCTCACTATAACCACAATCCTATAGCCACACTATAGCTGCACCTCACTATAACAACAATCCTATAGCCTCACTATAGCTGTGCCTCACTATAACAACAATCCTATAGCCTCACTAGAGCAATACCTCACTATAACAACAATCCTATAGCCTCACTATAGCTGTACCTCACTATAACAACAATCCTATAGCCTCACTATAGCTGTGCTTCACTATAACAACAATCCTATAGCCTCACTATAGCTGTACCTCACTATAACAACAATCCTATAGCCTCACTATAGCTGTACCTCACTATAACAACAATCCTATAGCCTCACTATAGCTGTACCTCACTATAACAACAATCCTATAGCCTCACTATAGCTGTACCTCACTATAACAACAATCCTATAGCCTCACTATAGCTGTACCTCACTATAACAACAATCCTATAGCCTCACTATAGCTGTACCTCACTATAACAACAATCCTATAGCCTCACTATAGCTGTACCTCACTATAACAACAATCCTATAGCCTCACTATAGCTGTGCCTCACTATAACAACAATCCTATAGCCTCACTATAGCTGTACCTCACTATAACAACAATCCTATAGCCTCACTATAGCTGTGCCTCACTATAACAACAATCTTATAGCCTCACTATAGCTGTGCCTCACTATAACAACAATCTTATAGCCTCACTATAGCTGTACCTCACTATAACAACAATCCTATAGCCACACTATAGCTGTACCTCACTATAACAACAATCCTATAGCCACACTATAACTGTGCCTCACTTTAACAACAATCTTATAGCCACACCAGAGCTGTACCTCACTATAACAACAATCCTATAGCCACACTATAGCTGTGCCTCACTATAACAACAATCTTATAGCCTCACTATAGCTGTGCCTCACTATAACAACAATCCTATAGCCTCACTATAGCTGTACCTCACTATAACAACAATCCTATAGCCTCACTATAGCTGTACCTCACTATAACAACAATCCTATAGCCTCACTATAGCTGTACCTCACTATAACCACAATCCTATAGCCACACTATAGCTGCACCTCACTATAACAACAATCCTATAGCCTCACTATAGCTGTGCCTCACTATAACAACAATCCTATAGCCTCACTAGAGCAATACCTCACTATAACAACAATCCTATAGCCTCACTATAGCTGTACCTCACTATAACAACAATCCTATAGCCTCACTATAGCTGTGCTTCACTATAACAACAATCCTATAGCCTCACTATAGCTGTACCTCACTATAACAACAATCCTATAGCCTCACTATAGCTGTACCTCACTATAACAACAATCCTATAGCCTCACTATAGCTGTACCTCACTATAACAACAATCCTATAGCCTCACTATAGCTGTACCTCACTATAACAACAATCCTATAGCCTCACTATAGCTGTACCTCACTATAACAACAATCCTATAGCCTCACTATAGCTGTACCTCACTATAACAACAATCCTATAGCCTCACTATAGCTGTACCTCACTATAACAACAATCCTATAGCCTCACTATAGCTGTGCCTCACTATAACAACAATCCTATAGCCTCACTATAGCTGTACCTCACTATAACAACAATCCTATAGCCTCACTATAGCTGTGCCTCACTATAACAACAATCTTATAGCCTCACTATAGCTGTGCCTCACTATACTGATGCCTCTCCATTTTACTCTTTTTTACCGTGTAGAGTTTATATTTCCTCATGTAACGGTTAAAAGGTTAGACAAATATAGCCCCTGTAGCTACAGTATACAGTTACTGCAGGCACTGTATAGTCAATACAGTTACTGTATAACTATACAGTTAGTGCATTGACTGCATGGAGTCTGCACACAATCACTCTATACTGTAAATACAGGTAATTATAATTATACAGTGAATGAGTACTGTATATATATTCCATTTGTAATTAACGGCCTCTATATACAGTTAGTATATAGTAGTTAACTGCAGCCTCTATTTACAGTTAGTATACAGTAGTTAACTGCAGCCTCTATTTACAGTTAGTATATAGTAGCTAACTGCAGCCTCTATAAACAGTTAGTATATAGTACCTTACTGCAGCCTCTATAAACAGTTAGTATATAGTACCTTACTGCAGCCTCTATATACAGTTAGTATATAGTACCTAACTGCAGCCTCTATTTACAGTTAGTATATAGTACCTAACTGCAGCCTCTATATACAGTTAGTATATAGTACCTAACTGCAGCCTCTATATACAGTTAGTATATAGTACCTAACTGCAGCCTCTATATACAGTTAGTATATAGTACCTAACTGCAGCCTCTATAAACAGTTAGTATATAGTACCTAACTGCAGCCTCTATATACAGTTAGTATATAGTACCTAACTGCAGCCTCTATTTACAGTTAGTATATAGTACCTAACTGCAGCCTCTATATACAGTTAGTATATAGTAGCTAACTGCAGCCTCTATATACAGTTAGTATATAGTACCTAACTGCAGCCTCTATTTACAGTTAGTATATAGTACCTAACTGCAGCCTCTATATACAGTTAGTATATAGTAGCTAACTGCAGCCTCTATATACAGTTAGTATATAGTACCTAACTGCAGCCTCTATTTACAGTTAGTATATAGTACCTAACTGCAGCCTCTATATACAGTTAGTATATAGTACCTAACTGCAGCCTCTATTTACAGTTAGTATATAGTACCTAACTGCAGCCTCTATAAACAGTTAGTATATAGTACCTAACTGCAGCCTCTATATACAGTTACCACTTACAGTAGATATACTCTGGATGGTAAATACATCAGTATAATGTATATATTTTAACTGTAGGATAAAGTGGTCTACATACAGTCACTATAGATTATAAATGTCACTCAACTCTATAACTACATTACAAGGCATCAAACTGTATTTGTATCTACAGTATATGGCGACTGTATGTGTTTCCCTGTATATAGATGTAGCAGGTACCTCTATATTACTCTGATAAATCACTGTATAATTTGACTGAAAATTTCAATATACAGAATGTCATGACGTCTTCAATTTCAAAATATAACAGTTAAAGTTTTTTAAATAATTTTTTATTAATTTCTAGTAACTTCATCTTCTGTTAAAATTAATGCCGTCAATTATTTTGGTGCTTAAAAAAGAAACTACTACTATTTAAATTAGTTTGACATTATGCATATTTATTTAATAGGTAAAATATCTTAGTTCTTTATTAATGATTGAATTATAAATAACTGAATAAGTGTACATTATATATACACACTAGTATATTATAACAAATTTAAAAGGAGAAACTAATTGAAATTGTGGATAAAATAATAAAGCTCTTCAAGTTTATAAACTGGAATATCTTTAATAAATAATGTAAAGATTACTTATAAGTCAATGTACAGCAAAATAAATGTACGTGAAAGTTCAGTTTGACCCTTAAAGTAAAAAAGACACATATTGTCTATTTAGGTACAGCTGAACATGACAAAATGAAAAGAGCTGAGTCACGCTATGTACAGTGTACTCAATTGAATTGACCAGGTGTACTAAATTGACCAGGTGTACTCAATTGACCAGGTGTACTCAATTGAATTGACTAGGTGTACTAAATTGACCAGGTGTACTCAAATGAATTGACTAGGTGTACTAAATTGACCAGGTGTACTCAATTGACCAGGTTTACTCAATTGAATTGACCAGGTGTACTCAATTGACCAGGTGTACTCAATTGACCAGGTGTACTCATCTGACCAGATATACTCAATTGACCAGGTGTACTCAATTGACCAGGTGTACTCAATTGACCAGGTGTACTCAATTGACCAGGTGTACTCAATTGACCAGGTGTACTCAACTGACCAGGTGTACTCAATTGACCAGGTGGAATCAATTGACCAGGTGTACTAAATTGACCAGGTGTACTCAATTGATCAGGGGTACTAAATTAACCAGGTGTTCTAAATTGACCAGGTGTACTAAATTGATTAGATGCACTAAATTGACCAGGTGTACTAAATTGACCAGAAGTACTAAATTGACCATGTTTACTAAATTAACCAGGGGTACTAATTTGACCAGGTGTACTAAATTGACCAGGTGTACTAAATTGACCAGATGTACTAAATTGACCAGATGCACTAAATTGACCAGGTGTACTAAATTGACCAGGTGTACTAAATTGAATTGTCCAGGTGTACTAACTAAATTGATCAGGTGTACTAAATTGACCATATGTACTAAATTGACCATACGTACTAAATTGACCAGATATATACTAAATTGACCAAGTCTACTAAATTGACCATATGTACTAAATTGGCCAAGTGTACTAAATTGACCAAGTGTACTAAATTGACCAAGTGTACTAAATTGACCAAGTGTACTAAATTGACCAAGTGTACTAAATTGACCAAGTGTACTAAATTGACCAGATATGTACTAAATTACCCAGGTGTACTCAATTGACTAAGTGTACTAAATTGACGAGTCACAACTTCACATATTAAAGGTTTTACTGAATAGTAAGTCCTTAATTCTGTGAGAACGTGACTCAGCTTTTTTAGAAGGTGATGCCGTACTAGTTTTCTGCCAAAAAAGTCACGAGGTGACGTGACACAAACGTGACGTGTTACTAACGTGACTTTTTCACTAACGTGACTTGCTTTATAAATTTTGCACGGTAGTGACAATGGAGATGGTTTGTGTCCGTGACGTCATCATAACAACACTTTACTATGTTATTTAAGGTAATTAAAGTGAGTGAAGCTGTACAAACTCATTAGTTATTGTTAGTGTATGGTAACAGTAATAAATTTATTCAGTTTATAAGACTTTAATTTGTATTGAAATGTGTTGCTTTGATGACGTCACGCACATAAACCTCCCTATTGTCTCTACTCTATTTTGTAAAGTGTAATTCGTACAATTTAACAATTATTCATGAAATAACAAACTACTGATATACAAAAGGTAATTAATAAACGAACATACTTTATTACTATTCTTTTGGAGAATGGACAGAGATAGTAATTACACGTGGCTCTTACAACTGTTAGCACGTGGTTCTTACAACTGTTAGCACGTGGTACTTACAACTGGTATCACGTGGTTCTTACAACTGTTACTACGTGGTACTTACAACTGTTAGCACGTGGTTCTTACAACTGTTAGCACGTGGTTCTTACAACTGGTACCACGTGGTTCTTACAACTGGTACCACGTGGTTCTTACAACTGTTACCACGAGGTTCTTACAACTGTTACCACGTGGTTCTTACAACTGTTACCACGTGGTTCTTACAACTGTTACCACGAGGTTCTTATAACTATTATCACGTGGTTTTTTTAACTGTTACCACGTTGTTTTCAATTGCAACCACGTGGTTGATGATAAGGTCAATCTCTCTGTAGTTCTATTGTTTGTTTAATTCAAACGTTTTCCTGCAATTTTTATTTAGGTCATACACCAGTCAAGTTGACTATACAATGTAGTCAAAATGACTATTTATTACCTCTGTGTTCATAATATGCTACAAAGTACATATTGATTAAATGTTTAAAAAATCAAACGGACATTATTTGTATGAACGAATTAAATGATCTTTTTAACTACTTGTAAAAAGTCTATTAAATTATTTATTAATATGAATAACTTTATTAATATTAAACCATTTCATAATTTCCATGTTGAAAAGCAGTTAGGGTTAGTTCCAAGTTATTGGACAGTTCCGAATTTCCGATCACATCAGAAAATATATAATATAATAATTATGATTAAAATAACGAGTTAAATTGTAAAATTATATTTATACTTATACATGACCGAAGATGTGTAAGTTTCCGCTAACTCGTTACTTACACTATTTTTTACAACTTCCTTTGCTTTAGTCATGTTTTATTTGATATATGTAATGCTATTTACTATATACCTTTATTATATTACTCTTTATCAAATTAGATAATAGATTAAAGTTAGAAGGTGAATATATGTGTAATAATAAAATATTATGTCTATCTTTCCATATGTCACATTTAATTAAATAGATAAATTTTGAACGATTTCTTATATATCATTGTGTTATTTAATTATTGAATAATATTATTAATATATTATACTTGATTAAACTGAAACATTATAAGTATATTTTTTACCGTGCCAATCCATACTGTAACACAGACAGTATTTTTTACAGTGCCAATCCATACTGTAACACAGACAGTATTTTTTACAGTGCCAATCCATACTGTAACACAGACAGTATTTTTTACCGTGCCAATCCATACTGTAACACAGACAGTATTTTTTACCGTGCCAATCCATACTGTAACACTGACAGTATTTTTTACCGTGCCAATCCATACTGTAACACAGACAGTATTTTTTACCGTGCCAATCCATACTGTAACACAGACAGTATTTTTTACAGTGCCAATCCATACTGTAACACAGACAGTATTTTTTACCGTGCCAATCCATACTGTAACACAGACAGTATTTTTTACCGTGCCAATCCATACTGTAACACAGACAGTATTTTTTACCGTGCCAATCCATACTGTAACACAGACAGTATTTTTTACCGTGCCAATCCATACTGTAACACAGACAGTATTTTTTACAGTGCCAATCCATACTGTAACACAGACAGTATTTTTTACAGTGCCAATCCATACTGTAACACAGACAGTATTTTTTACCGTGCCAATCCATACTGTAACACAGACAGTATTTTTTACCGTGCCAATCCATACTGTAACACTGACAGTATTTTTTACCGTGCCAATCCATACTGTAACACAGACAGTATTTTTTACAGTGCCAATCCATACTGTAACACAGACAGTATTTTTTACAGTGCCAATCCATACTGTAACACAGACAGTATTTTTTACCGTGCCAATCCATACTGTAACACAGACAGTATTTTTTACCGTGCCAATCCATACTGTAACACTGACAGTATTTTTTACCGTGCCAATCCATACTGTAACACAGACAGTATTTTTTACAGTGCCAATCCATACTGTAACACAGACAGTATTTTTTACCGTGCCAATCCATACTGTAACACTGACAGTATTTTTTACCGTGCCAATCCATACTGTAACACAGACAGTATTTTTTACCGTGCCAATCCATACTGTAACACAGACAGTATTTTTTACCGTGCCAATCCATACTGTAACACAGACAGTATTTTTTACCGTGCCAATCCATACTGTAACACTGACAGTATTTTTTACCGTGCCAATCCATACTGTAACACAGACAGTATTTTTTACCGTGCCAATCCATACTGTAACACTGACAGTATTTTTTACCGTGCCAATCCATACTGTAACACAGACAGTATTTTTTACCGTGCCAATCCATACTGTAACACAGACAGTATTTTTTACCGTGCCAATCCATACTGTAACACAGACAGTATTTTTTACCGTGCCAATCCATACTGTAACACAGACAGTATTTTTTACCGTGCCAATCCATACTGTAACACAGACAGTATTTTTTACAGTGCCAATCCATACTGTAACACTGTCAGTATTTTTTACCGTGCCAATCCATACTGTAACACAGACAGTATTTTTTACCGTGCCAATCCATACTGTAACACAGACAGTATTTTTTACCGTGCCAATCCATACTGTAACACAGACAGTATTTTTTACCGTGCCAATCCATACTATAACACAGACAGTATTTTTTACCGTGCCAATCCATACTATAACACAGACAGTATTTTTTACCGTGCCAATCCATACTGTAACACTGACAGTATTTTTTACCGTGCCAATCCATACTGTAACACTGACAGTATTTTTTACCGTGCCAATCCATACTGTAACACTGACAGTATTTTTTACCGTGCCAGTACTCGGTATTTAGAATGTTCATAGCGATAGTTATGCCGTGTTTTCGAGGCGTAGGTTCAGTAGCTATTTTGAAAGTATCGTCATACGCTTTCTGAATGCATTGACAGTTTCTTTGAAAGTGCATTGCTGTCAATTGTCAAACAATAAATTGACAAAAAATAAATGAAAGAAACTTTCAAAATTATCACTGAGATGAAGAGAAGCATAAATTGGTTGCAGTTATTGCATTATTTACACCAATGCAGTTTGTGCATTATTTACACCAATGCAGTTAGTGCATTATTTACACCAATGCAGTTACTGCATTATTACACCAATGCAGTTAGTGCATTATTTACACCAATGCAATTACTGCATTATTTACACCAATGCAGTTATTGCATTATTAACACCAATGCAGTTAGTGCATTATTACACCAATGCAATTACTGCATTATTACACCAATGTAGTTACTGCATTATTTACACCAATGCAGTTACTGCATTATTTACACCAATGCAGTTACTGCATTATTTACACCAATGCAGTTACTGCATTACTACACCAATGCAGTAACTGCATTATTACACCAGTGCAGTTATTATTTAGTTCATTTGACAGCTTCAGGCGGTTTCTGTTCCCATTTCACATTATTTCTTCTTGATAATAATTTATTTGTTTGCTTTTTAATGCTTTCTTTTCCTGCAATATTCTTTGGGATGATTTTACTGTGCAATGAGTTAGAAAAAGGTATCGACACCACAAGTCTCGATGTTGTGAATGTAGCTTTGTAATAATCTAATATTGAGGATTTGAAATAAAGTATTATAGTGCATTTTATGTGTTATAGTAATTGAATAAAGGTGACTATAAAGAACCTATATAGTCGTAACGATACTGTGACGATATTATAGCTATTGATATGCATCATCTATTTCAATAAATGTGTCACTATGACACACTATATCCCCAGTGTGTCAGTTTGACACATTAAGGCTTTAGCGTGTCGAAGTAACACACTTTTCTCTCACCATTTACACACTCACTATAAGTGTGTACTTGTAGGCTGTATAACTTCTCACATTTAGTAACAAAGTTACTCACCATTACCTGGTTATAAGGTATCATTACCTGGTAATAAGGTAACATTACCAGGTAATAGGTAACATTACCAGGTAATAGGTATCATTACCTGGTAATAAGGTAACATTACCAGGTAATAGGTATCATTACCTGGTAATAAGGTAACATTACCAGGTAATAGGTATCATTACCTGGTAATAAGGTAACATTACCAGGTAATAGGTAACATTACCAGGTAATAGGTAACATTACCAGGTAATAGGTATCATTACCTGGTAATAAGGTAACATTACCAGGTAATAGGTATCATTACCTGGTAATAAGGTAACATTACCAGGTAATAGGTAACATTACCAGGTAATAGGTATCATTACCTGGTAATAAGGTAACATTACCAGGTAATAAGGTAACATTACCAGGTAAAAAGGTAACATTACCAGGTAATAAGGTAACATTACCAGGTAATAGGTAACATTATAGGTAATAAGGTAACATTACCAGGTAATAAGGTAACATTACCAGGTAATAAGGTAACATTACCAGGTAATAGGTAACATTATAGGTAATAAGGTAACATTACTAATTTTAAGGTAGTGTAACCTGGTAAATTACCAAATATAATTTATTTACAATCACCCTTTACTTGTGGGAAATTGTGTGGGAATTCTATAGAGTTTTTACCCACAGATTTTATGCGTGGGAAAATAATGTAATTGGGGAACAACTTATTGTAACAAGTCAGGGGAAATAGGGTAAGGGAGCTATCTAACAACTTATTGTAACAACAAGTCAGGGGAAATAGGGTAAGGGAGCTATCTAATATTAGGCAAATATCCTTTATTTGATAATACTGAGGAAAATGCTCAAAATATTTACCATGTTAGTAGAAATAATGAAGTCACTTAGTTAGAATTATATATCATATATTCTTTATATATTATATATTCTTTATATATTATATATTCAATGTGTATAATTAGTCAAGTAATGTTTACTAAAAATCATTAACAACTGAAATGAATGAATTAACTTTAAGTACAAACCTTTAAAACCAATTAAACAATAAAATGTAAATAAAAAGTAACACATCAAATATTTACATTAGTAATTATAATGATTAACCACAAAATAGTAAAAGAAAAACACATTTATTTGTTTGTAATGTAAACTTTTTGTATTATAAAGTAATTGATAATTTTATAACTTCTCTCTCTCTCTCTCCCTCTCTTTTCGGTAATTTATTATTCCCCGACTGACTTGGTACATCAGCTTTAATATTCCAGGATTTCAGTTCGGAATAACCTGTGAGTCATTCCAGGAATTGAATCAAATATAGCGGAGATTGGAATGTTATGGAATCAATGCACCACACTGTGCACCACACTCTGCCCCACACTGTGCACCACACTGTGCACCACACACTGCACCACACTCTGCACCACACTGTGCATCACACTCTGCACCACACCACACTGTGCACCACACACTGCACCACACTCTGCACCACACTGTGCATCACACTCTGCACCACACCACACTGTGCACCACACACTGCACCACACTCTGCACCACACCACACTCTGCACCACACCACACTGTGCACCACACCACACTCTGCACCACACCACACTGTGCACCACACCACACTCTGCACCACACTCTGTACCACACTGCACCTTACTCTGCACCACACTCTGCACCACACCACACTGTGCATCACACTCTGCACCACACCACACTGTGCACCACACACTGCACCACACTCTGCACCACACTCTGCACCACACCACACTCTGCACCACACTGTGCATCACACTCTGCACCACACACTGCACCACACTCTGCACCACACTGTGCACCACACCACACTCTGTACCACACTGCACCACACTGTGCACCACACTCTGTACCACACTGCACCACACTGTGCACCACTCTTTCTATTCTTCATATAAATGTTTCCAGTGCATTTCACCTTTGCCACCTTTCTAGTGCATGTGACAAACTCTACCTATCACATGACCCATTGTGTTAAACACTCTACCTATCACATGACCTATTGTGTTAAATACTCTACCTATCACATGACCCATTGTGTTAAATACTCTACCTATCACATGACCCATTGTGTTAAATACTCTACCTATCACATGACCCATTGTGTTAAACACTCTACCTATCACATGACCCATTGTGTTAAACACTCTACCTATCACATGACCCATTGTGTTAAACACTCTACCTATCACATGACCTATTGTGTTAAACACTCTACCTATCACATGACCCATTGTGTTAAACACTCTACCTATCACATGACCCATTGTGTTAAACACTCTACCTATCACATGACCTATTGTGTTAAACACTCTACCTATCACATGACCCATTGTGTTAAACACTCTACCTATCACATGACCCATTGTGTTAAATACTCTACCTATCACATGACCCATTGTGTTAAACACTCTACCTATCACATGACCCATTGTGTTAAATACTCTACCTATCACATGACCCATTGTGTTAAACACTCTACCTATCACATGACCCATTGTGTTAAATACTCTACCTATCACATGACCCATTGTGTTAAATACTCTACCTATCACATGACCCATTGTGTTAAATACTCTACCTATCACATGACCTATTGTGTTAAATACTCTACCTATCACATGACCTGTTGTGTTAAATACTCTACCTATCACATGACCCATTGTGTTAAATACTCTACCTATCACATGACCCATTGTGTTAAATACTCTACCTATCACATGACCCATTGTGTTAAATACTCTACCTATCACATGACCCATTGTGTTAAATACTCTACCTATCACATGACCTGTTGTGTTAAATACTCTACCTATCACATGACCCATTGTGTTAAATAATTTACCTATCACATGACCCATTGTGTTAAATACTCTACCTATCACATGACCTGTTGTGTTAAATACTCTACCTATCACATGACCCATATTTTAAATACTCTACCTATCACATGACCCATTGTGTTAAATACTCTACCTATCACATGACCTGTTGTGATAAATACTCTACCTATCACATGACCCATTGTGTTAAATACTCTACCTATCACATGACCCATTGTGTTAAATAATTTACCTATCACATGACCCATTGTGTTAAATACTCTACCTATCACATGACCTGTTGTGTTAAATACTCTACCTATCACATGACCCATATTTTAAATACTCTACCTATCACATGACCTGTTGTGTTAAATACTCTACCTATCACATGACCCATATTTTAAATACTCTACCTATCACATGACCCATTGTGTTAAATACTCTACCTATCACATGACCTGTTGTGTTAAATACTCTACCTATCACATGACCCATTGTGTTAAATACTCTACCTATCACATGACCCATTGTGTTAAATACTCTACCTATCACATGACCCATTGTGTTAAATAATTTACCTATCACATGACCCATTGTGTTAAATACTCTACCTATCACATGACCCATATTTTAAATACTCTACCTATCACATGACCCATTGTGTTAAATACTCTACCTATCACATGACCTGTTGTGTTAAATACTCTACCTATCACATGACCTATTTCTCTATCTAACTATCTTCTAAAGCTTTTAGTTTCTAAATAAGTAGCACATTGATTTGACGTCAGTTAGTTATGGAAGAGATGGTACACTGGGTGCATTTTTATACACGTGAGCATTGTTTTGAGATGTCCTTAGTGCAGACAAAACAAAGTGCATGTATTATGCATATACATATTCAGCAGGTAAAAGTAGGTACAATGTACCTATTGTTCTAGCACTATAGGGGAGAGATGTTCAACCTTCCATGACACATATGGAAAACACTGTACAGTGATAGGTACAGCAACCACTTTAGTGATAGGTACAGCAACCACTTTAGTGATAGGTACAGCAACCACTTTAGTGATAGGTACAGCAACCACTTTAGTGATAGGTACAGCAACCACTCTAGAGTGATAGGTACAGGAACCACTGTAGTGTGATAGGTACAGGAACCACTTTAGAGTGATAGGTACAGCAACCACTTTAGAGTGATAGGTACAGCAACCACTTTAGAGTGATAGGTACAGGAACCACTTTAGAGTAATAGGTACAGGAACCACTTTAGAGTGATAGGTACAGGAACCACTTTAGAGTAATAGGTACAGCAACCACTTTGGAGTGATAGGTACAGGAACCACTGTAGTGTGATAGGTACAGCAACCACTTTTGTGTGTTAGGTACAGGAACTAATTTATTGATGGAATATATTTAAATTCTAAAAGAAATATATTTATTGAATCGAAACTACTTTTTGGTAAAATATTTTTTTGAATTCATAATAGAATATAATGTTCCTATTGATAGATCACTTAATTTAAATATTCCATTTATCGAATGCATGTTAATTATATCCTTCTTTGTTTTTATATTTCATTAGTATAAGTTGATATCCTTCGCTGTATGAGTTTTAAATCGAGTTAACGAACCCTGTTACTTGTTGTCACGGATACTAGGTTATCCTTCACATTAGACTATTAGAGTCACTGAGTAAGTTACACCCACTTACAACTAACTCAACTAACCTTCAAAACAACACAAAAACACTCTATATGGGCAAACCAACTTATATTATATAAATATTGTTAATCTAATTCACTCTAACTATAAAGGTTTTTGACATGTTTAAGATTGTCAATTTTCTTGACGAAGTATTTTTCTACAGTAACTCTAAGAGTTTTTTCTGTATTCAGTGCCTATGTTGACCATTAATTTTCTTCAGCAACAATTTATCCCTTGTAAAACATGGTGGGAATTAATGATACCAAATTTGGAGACTGTGTGGACACGAAATGATTCATGGAACGTAGGTAGCAACATAATAACTAACACTAATGTGTAGATGATATCGATATTTAAGGACTTGCTACCTACTTTATTTACTCTACTTTCCTATGTCATCCATAGAAAGCCTTACAGAGTTTGTTTTACTTCTTCGTCATCTATTTCCAGGAGTGAATGTCTCGCTCCTCTAATCTAATTTGATGTCTTTCTTTCATCAGCACTTCAGACGACTTCTTCCGATTGTTTCTGTTTCAGAAAGAAGAGAAAAGATTGAAATGTATCAATGTTTGAAAAGGAGTGGTGGAGAAATCCATGGAGTGCACTGTGCACCACTCACATTCAGGCTAAGTGCACCGCTCACATTCAGGCTAAGTGCACCACTTACATTCATACTAAGTGCACCACTTACATTCATACTAAGTGCACCACTAACATTCATACTAACTGCACCACTCATATTCATACTAACTGCACCACTCATATTCATATAAGTGCACCACTCACATTCATACTAACTACACCACTCACATTCATACTTTTCTCTACTTTCAAGTTTTTTTTAATTTGTTAGAGTCTTACACTGTAGAAACAGGTGTCAGCGTGAAACTGATTGTCAACGGGAAAATTGAACCGTGTGTACTGAACTGTTACAAGCGACTCAGTTGCTTCTTTATGAACTGTATTAACAATAAATTGATTCACTTTCAATCAAAGATATAGAAATGTAAATAAATTCTTTAACTATAAGTTTATATCAAAAATAGGAACTAAATCAAAATGAAGTGTTATCAGTAACTTGTTCATCTCTTAATATCTTAAATACTTTACAACATCGGGTTACATATACATCCCTATTTAATATCTAAAGCAAACTCTGTCGATATTTTGTGCAATGTAGTCTGCATGGTTCACTGTTCTTTCTATTAATAGAGTTAAACCTCCCTCCTATCGCGTGATAACATTACATTGTCAGTACTCTGAAAGCATTTCCTCTGATGTTGCAACTGAAATCTAACCACATGTTGTCAACACACCAATTAGGTACTGAAGATGGTAGTACCTCCTTACATACCTACCATCTAGGACTCTAGGTTCTAGGTACTGAAGTGTACTACCTACCTACCTGTTTTCTAAGTACAGAAGTATAGTATCTACCTACTTACAATCTAAGTACTGAAGTGTAGTACCTACCTACTTACAATCTAAGTACTGAAGTGTAGTACCTACCTACTTACAATCTAAGTACTGAATTGTAGTAGCTACCTACTTGCCATCTAGGTACCGAAGTGTAGTACCAACCTACCTACATATAGGACCTAGGTACTAATCCAGTACCTATCTTCTTACCATCTTGGTGCTGAAGTTTAATACCTGCCTACCATCTAGGTAAGTCCAGTACCTATACTTATCTAGTTTGGAGAGAATAGCAGTGCACGGATTCAATCCCTTATTTATTTTGTTATTTTAAGTTTAAGATCACGAAATAGTTCAAAATTAGACTAGTGTTGCTCAATGAAGAAGGATATGTCGTGACTTATGATAATTCTAAATCGTGTTACAGTTTTCCTTATATGTTAATATCATTGGAGTTGTTTTCAAGGTTCAGCCAACGCAAAGCAGGATTGTTTTACGCATTTTTTGCTACTTTAGTCATGAATAAATCAAATAAGATATTCTGAAATTGAGAACTTCAAGTGAACTTCAACCATTTGAAAATGTAATAATAGTTAACACCTATTTCCTAACTGTGCAGTAGGGTTATAAGTCAGTTCGAAGGTCTTAGGTAATTTACCTACATTCACTTAATAATATTTTATGGTAATTGTGCTAGAAGTGTCTTTTCATCATACTATGGTAATTATTGTCATCAATATAATAGCATCAATTGAATGTTTTAGAAAGGTGGGAAACCTGTTGAGAAATCTTCATCGCCATTGCTAACTAAATCTCTTTGTGGACAATTTTTAAACTTTTTATCAGAAGAATCATGAATTATTTATAATATTTCTTTGTAGTTAGCAAGAAACTAGAAAATTCAATAATATATTGATGAACACATCACCAGATTTTACAGTCTGGTTTCTATGTGTACAGATATACAGTAAATGTACAAATGTCAAATTCTCCTTTATGTAGCGTTACATATTAAAATTGAGCGATTCATCCAATCACTACGTAGATCTATAAATATCTAATTCATTCAATCACTACATCTTCAGATATCTAATTCATCCATTAAATCTATATGAGAGTGCTTAACTATAGGTGTGCACCAATAGGTAATCTCATTAAAGTAGGTAGCGTAATTTCACACTCATTATAGTTTGATGGGCTGTACCTAGTAGACCTTGGAGACGCAATTACTCCAATTATAAGCCACTGTTCACTACGGAGGATATTTTGTACTTTTATGATATCATATTTTCTTAAATTCGTCACTGCATCACTAAATTTCACTCGTAAAAAACTACAATCACATGGACTTTCATATATAGGTATCATGTATCAATGAAGCAGATGGTACGTGGTGCGGTGGAAATAATTGATATTCTAGCTTGAACAGATTGAAGGCGATCAAAATGCTACCTTGTTATACATTATATCTGATATATAATGAATATACGTGTACCCTATATCTTCAGGGGTATGGTGCATAAATATATTTATATAACAAGTATGCACTGCAAAGTAAATGTTAAAGAATTTTATATAATATGACTATCACCCATATGAATTTGATTTATGAAGAAATAAATCAATATAACATTTATAACAGTTTTCATATAGTTCTATTAGTATCTATTGAGCTGTGTTTTTACCCAGCAGTGTGATATATACAGGCAGCCCTCATATTGTAATAATTATATACCTGCCTTTTGCTTCTAGTGCTTTTATTAGAGTCATCGTCATCAGTTTCATATGGCGGTACATAGGATGTTTATGCCAGAACTTTATAGGTCATGTACAAGTGAGTGCAAATACAACTAGGTACTGATAGCCTGAAAAAAGAATCAAACTAGGGAGGATTTTGTAGGACAGAGAGGGCTCTAAACCTAGTGTACTACTTTTCATATCTCCCTCTTTGTATTCTTTCTATTTTATCCCTTGGCATTCAGTGAGAGTTGCAGAAAACTCAGATACATCCAAGAATTACTAAAACATTTAGGATGAAGAACAACATATTGCAGCATATTAGAGTAAATTAAAAAATGATTCACTTAGAATTTTGAATGAATCACTCTATGATGTTTTGCTAATTTTGTATTTAACTCCGATGAAATTGGATAATTGTACACGAAATTAGCTCATAATTGTCGTTTTCTGGCCACTCTTTGAATTATGGATTGCCAGAGTCATGTCACAACAATTATTCATCGCAGATGGGAGTGTTTTATTACTTTTTATGGAGACTGCTTGCAAAGTCCTAGTGGGCGTAAAGACACCATCACCTAGGAACCTGATCATCTACAGTGATGTCACACCATTAACCTTTATGACTGAAGTGGCCACTCTCTCCAATTTAACCGATGTGAGACCACTCATTTCGAGATTTTACAGTTGTCAAATGAAGGTAAAATGTCCACAAGTGAAAAGTTACATGACGTACTTTTAAATCCCCACATAAAGATTATACACTGAGAAAACTTGTGTAGAGTAGAACTCCTCCAGAATTAAATCCCGAGTGAATAAAGTATCCTGAGTAGGGAAGTGAACAAATTTTCTTAAGTCCGCCATGAATGGGCATCAGTTATAGAAAACTAATGGCTATTTCATGACATACTAAAGAATAAATTTTCACTATAGAGGCTACTCCCTTACTCAGGATACTATCTACATTCACTATACAGAATTTCATTATGGCGGAGTTCTACTGTATGACTTACCATCTACGCACAAAATTCCTAAATGTGGTAATAATTTTATTACTATTCCAATATAATAATCATTTGTTTGATTAAAAATAGTCCAAAAACCTATCCAAAGATTTGATGCATACATAATATGAACAATTCTTTTTCTCTGTGTGAATGATAAGTGCATAACACTTTCATATGGGCCATTCATGTAGATGTTTCCATGTAGAACGCTTCATGTGTGATCTGCATCAACGACAGTGCTTATAGACTAACCAGAGCATCTATTTTCGCTAGTGACATACTTATATCTGTCACCATATAGAAAGTTACTATATAGAGAACAAGTGATAGTATAGCCCTGAGTGATAGTATAACCCTTAGTGATAGTATAGCCCTTAGTGATAGAATAGCTTCTGAGTGATAGTATAGCCCCTGAGTGATAGTATAGCCCCTGAGTGATAGTATAGCCCCTGAGTGATAGTATAGCCCCTGAGTGATACTATAGCCCCTGAGTCATTGTATAGCCCCTTAGTGATAGTATACCCCTGAGTGATAGTATAGCCCCTGAGTGATAGTATAGCCCCTGAGTGATACTATAGCCCCTGAGTCATTGTATAGCCCCTTAGTGATAGTATACCCCTGAGTGATAGTATAGCCCCTGAGTGATAGTATAGCCCCTGAGTCATTGTATAGTCCCTGATTGATAGTATAGCCCTTTAGTGATAGTAAGCCCCTGAGTGATAGTATAGCCTATGATTGATAGTAACTGTTGTCCTAAGTAATAGTAACTACATCCACAAAGTGATAGTACCTACAGGCCCTGAGTGATAGTAACTACAGCCCCTGAGTGATAGTAACTATAGCCCTAAGTGATAGTAACTACAGCCTTAAGTGATAGTAACTACAGCCCTATTGAGTGATAGTAACTGCAGTCCTAAGTGATAGTAACTACAGCCCTATTGAGTGATAGTAACTGCAGTCCTAAGTGATAGTAACTACAGCCTTAAGTGATAGTAACTACAGCCCTATTGAGTGATAGTAACTGCAGTCCTAAGTGATACTAACTACAGCCCTATTGAGTGATAGTAACTGCAGTCCTAAGTGATAGTAACTACAGCCCCTAAGTGATAGTAACTGCAGCCCCTAAGTGATAGTAATTACAGCCCCTAAGTGATAGTAACTGCAGCCCTAAGTGATAGTAACTGCAGCCCTAAGTGATAGTAACTGCAGCCCTAAGTGATAGTAACTGCAGCCCTTAGTGATAGTAACTACAGCCCCTAAGTGATAGTAACTACAGCCCCTAAGTGATAGTAACTGCAGCCCTAAGTGATAGTAACTGCAGCCCTAAGTGATAGTAACTGCAGCCCTAAGTGATAGTAACTGCAGCTCTTAGTGATAGTAACTACAGCCCTAAGTGATAGTAACTGCAGCCCTAAGTGATAGTAACTGCAGCCCTAAGTGATAGTAACTGCAGCCCTTAGTGATAGTAACTACAACCCTAAGTGATAGTAACTGCAGTCCTAAGTGATAGTAACTACAGCCCTAAGTGATAGTAACTGCAGCCCCTAAGTGATAGTAATTACAGCCCCTAAGTGATAGTAACTGCAGCCCTAAGTGATAGTAACTGCAGTCCTAAGTGATAGTAACTACAGCCCCTAAGTGATAGTAACTACAGCCCCTAAGTGATAATAACTGCAGCCCTAAGTGATAGTAACTGCAGCCCTAAGTGATAGTAACTGCAGCCCTAAGTGATAGTAACTGCAGCCCTTAGTGATAGTAACTACAGTCCTAAGTGATAGTAACTGCAGCCCTAAGTGATAGTAACTGCAGCCCTAAGTGATAGTAACTGCAGCCCTTAGTGATAGTAACTACAACCCTAAGTGATAGTAACTGCAGTCCTAAGTGATAGTAACTACAGCCCTAAGTGATAGTAACTGCAGCCCCTAAGTGATAGTAACTGCAGCCCTAAGTGATAGTAACTGCAGTCCTAAGTGATAGTAACTGCAGCCCCTAAGTGATAGTAATTACAGCCTCTAAGTGATAGTAACTGCAGCCCTAAGTGATAGTAACTGCAGCCCTAAGTGATAGTAACTGCAGCCCTAAGTGATAGTAACTGCAGCCCTTAGTGATAGTAACTACAGCCCCTAAGTGATAGTAACTACAGCCCCTAAGTGATAGTAACTGCAGCCCTAAGTGATAGTAACTGCAGCCCTAAGTGATAGTAACTGCAGCCCTAAGTGATAGTAACTGCAGCCCTTAGTGATAGTAACTACAGCCCCTAAGTGATAGTAACTACAGCCCCTAAGTGATAGTAACTGCAGCCCTAAGTGATAGTAACTGCAGCCCTAAGTGATATTAACTGCAGCCCTAAGTGATAGTAACTGCAGCCCTAAGTGATAGTAACTGCAGCCCTTAGTGATAGTAACTACAACCCTAAGTGATAGTAACTGCAGTCCTAAGTGATAGTAACTACAGCCCTAAGTGATAGTAACTGCAGTCCTAAGTGATAGTAACTACAGCCCTAAGTGATAGTAATTACAGCCCTAAGTGATAGTAACTGCAGTCCTAAGTGATAGTAACTACAGCCCTAAGTGATAGTAATTACAGCCCTAAGTGGTAGTAACTACAGCCCTAAGTGATAGTAACTACAGCCCTAAGTGATAGTAACTGCAGTCCTAAGTGATAGTAACTACAGCCCTAAGTGATAGTAACTGCAGTCCTAAGTGATAGTAATTACAGCCCTAAGTGATAGTAACTACAGCCCTAAGTGATAGTAACTGCAGTCCTAAGTGATAGTAACTACAGCCCTAAGTGATAGTAACTGCAGTCCTAAGTGATAGTAACTACAGCCCTAAGTGATAGTAATTACAGCCCTAAGTGGTAGTAACTACAGCCCTAAGTGATAGTAACTACAGCCCTAAGTGATAGTAATTACAGTCCTAAGTGATAGTAATTACAGCCCTAAGTGATAGTAACTGCAGTCCTAAGTGATAGTAACTACAGCCCTAAGTGATAGTAATTACAGCCCCTAAGTGATAGTAACTACAGCCCTAAGTGATAGTAACTGCAGCCCTAAGTGATAGTAACTGCAGCCCTAAGTGATAGTAACTGCAGCCCTAAGTGATAGTAACTGCAGTCCTAAGTGATAGTAACTGCAGTCCTAAGTGATAGTAACTGCAGTCCTAATTGATAGTAACTACAGTCCTAAGTGATAGTAACTGCAGTCCTAAGTGATAGTAACTGCAGCCCTAAGTGATAGTAACTGCAGTCCTAAGTGATAGTAACTACAGCCCTAAGTGATAGTAATTACAGCCCCTAAGTGATAGTAACTACAGCCCTAAGTGATAGTAACTGCAGCCCTAAGTGATAGTAACTGCAGCCCTAAGTGATAGTAACTGCAGCCCTAAGTGATAGTAACTGCAGCACTAAGTGATAGTAACTGCAGCCCTTAGTGATAGTAACTACAACCCTAAGTGATAGTAACTGCAGTCATAAGTGATAGTAACTACAGCCCTAAGTGATAGTAACTGCAGTCCTAAGTGATAGTAACTACAGCCCTAAGTGATAGTAATTACAGCCCTAAGTGATAGTAACTGCAGTCCTAAGTGATAGTAACTACAGCCCTAAGTGATAGTAACTGCAGTCCTAAGTGATAGTAACTGCAGTCCTAAGTGATAGTAACTGCAGCCCTAAGTGATAGTAACTGCAGTCCTGAGTGATAGTAACTGCAGTCCTAAGTGATAGTAACTGCAGCCCTAAGTGATAGTAACTGCAGTCCTGAGTGATAGTAACTGCAGTCCTAAGTGATAGTAACTGCAGTCCTAAGTGATAGTAACTGCAGCCCTAAGTGATAGTAACTGCAGCCCTAAGTGATAGTAACTGCAGCCCTAAGTGATAGTAACTGCAGCCCTAAGTGATAGTAACTGCAGCCCTAAGTGATAGTAACTGCAGCCCTAAGTGATAGTAACTGCAGTCCTAAGTGATAGTAACTACAGTCCTAAGTGATAGTAACTGCAGTCCTAAGTGATAGTAACTGCAGCCCTAAGTGATAGTAACTGCAGCCCTAAGTGATAGTAACTGCAGTCCTGAGTGATAGTAACTGCAGTCCTAAGTGATAGTAACTGCAGTCCTAAGTGATAGTAACTGCAGTCCTAAGTGATAGTAACTGCAGCCCTAAGTGATAGTAACTGCAGCCCTAAGTGATAGTAACTGCAGTCCTGAGTGATAGTAACTGCAGTCCTAAGTGATAGTAACTGCAGTCCTAAGTGATAGTAACTACAGTCCTAAGTGATAGTAACTGCAGTCCTAAGTGATAGTAACTACAGTCCTAAGTGATAGTAACTGCAGTCCTAAGTGATAGTAACTGCAGTCCTAAGTGATAGTAACTGCAGTCCTAAGTGATAGTAACTACAGTCCTAAGTGATAGTAACTGCAGTCCTAAGTGATAGTAACTGCAGTCCTAAGTGATAGTAACTGCAGTCCTAAGTGATAGTAACTACAGTCCTAAGTGATAGTAACTGCAGTCCTAAGTGATAGTAACTGCAGTCCTAAGTGATAGTAACTTAACGATGAGTTGTAGTATCTAAACTGGGCGATTGCATAGAGTATTTGTATGTGGCACATCAGCTTACACTACAAAACACTGAAAGTTTGGCACCTCAGCACACTCAACTCTAACTAGTTTTCCCAATATACCATCAGTTAACCCCTGAGAACCCCATCATACTTATCTAGAGACATATTTCTATAAGAGTTCAGGCAGTAAGGGGTAAATACCATCACCTCAGCTATATTCTGGTTTGGAGTTTTTAGTTTACGTTTTATTTTTTAGTTGTTAGGGTTGGGCTGTATTTATTAAAAAGAAAAACAGCTTTTGGGACGGCGATATGACTTTTGAAACATACTTCTAGTCAAGATTTCGAACCATAAATAATAATAAAATGTCATTTCGGTAAGAATATTGTAAGCAACAATAAGATTATTTTCTGAAATTGGGAGAAAAATTCTAGCTTGGCAGTTTTCAACACTTTGAGAAATGAGAAAATAGCACTTTTTGAAACTGCAAAATACGAAATAGTTGGAAAGTATTAAAATGTCATTTACTAAACAAGGTGAAGTTTGTAACCAACTGACATCTTGAAGCAATGGAGCGAATAAGTTCATGGACTTCTTCATTAACGATTTCTGACAGTTCATTCACCACCTTGTGTACAGTTTATGTTAAATTCTATTGTATAAATCAAAATCTTAGCTCTTATCCTTTTTTATGCCATAAATACTGCAAAACAATCATAAATCAAACTAAATTTCAGGCTGATTCTCTTTGAAAGGCAATATCGCGTGCATGTACGTCATTTGTGACGATATAACTTACAGGTCGCAAATGATTTAATGATAAGTTTTGACTAATATAAAAAGTAAAACATTGACTTATTCTGTTTACTATTTATTAACTATTTTCATGTAGAGAATAAATAGTTTTCAGCAGCACTTTGAAAATGTGGTGCAAAATACGGCGAATGCATTTAGAGTTTTAGACGATTTTGTCCAAGATTTAAAGTATGGTACCTGATATCAAAAAATACGATAATTTATCTGAATAATTCATATGATATATGCAATGTTAAATCAGCTGCAAGCAAACTGCACTTAAATTGGTGCTTGCTTGCCACACTCTGAAACATGGTCAGGAGGTGGTTAGGTACACGCACCAACTACTTCTCATAAACTTTCAAAAGATCAACAAAAAGAGTTCAACTGTGTGTGTGTGTGTGTTTGTGAGTAATATTATTGCTCAAAATTGAGAAAATAATAGGCAAAAAATAGGATAATAATGAGTGTGCAATTACTGAAGTTGCCTAAAATGGAATAGAACTGGTGAGCGAAACGAAGAAATGCACATGCAAACGAGTGAACGATGATATAAGACACTGGTGCCCCAGAATGAACATCTTCTCTCAATTCATGGATTCTCGTACGAATAGCATTAGTCCAACATTCATCACACGTCTTATTTGCATGACGAACACTAAATCCCTTGAACACTGGGTACAATTCTATCAAAACAACTCCATAAAAGTTGTTTGTGGGTAGCTATAGCACTGGTGAAGTGGAGAATCAATCGTAGACGCTGTGTTGCACGAATCACCTTCCTTATATGGCAACTGAATTGAAGTGAGTGGTTTCTCGATTAGATATTCGTGCGTAGCTTTCTTGGAACCTTTACCCGAGATGTCAACATTCGCTGGTGAAATTTCCGCGAAATTTCCTCGCTGTTCTGTACTGCCAAACTTTTCTGCCGAATGACTTCGCATGACGTCATTTATTGCCAATAAAGATCTATTGGTAAATATTTATATGAAATAGACTATGAAATGAAGTTATATGAAAATGAGAGAATAGGTATGTTTTTAGTTATCACCTTTTACTATCATATAAGAAAGAGTATATAATGCAGGCAGGCCTCGCTTTTATTATTTAATGACGCCTCGGTCTTATTACAGATGGTAATACGACCGAGGTGAAACACAAGTACTTATATAATTGTTACTCATTGATTAATTTTTTTATTTTATATGAATTAAAATAAAAGAAAATAATCCTAGTGTTCCAGTGTTTGTTGCAAGAGTTAGTTGATGCTCTGTGATGAAAGTTCAAAATAGTGAATACATTAAATGTCCTCTCCAAGGTTTTTTTTATTGCTTTAAATTAACGAGGCTAATGCTTCTTATTATTTTTCTGCATACCCCATCAAATTTAATAGCCTATTTTAAATATTTGCCTTTAAAGATTTTTATAATCAAAACTCTACAATACCTAGTTGACCTCCAAATTACTAATTTTCAGTCTGAAGAAAAAGAATATACACCATTTATTTTGATTGTCACCTATAGGTATGAGGTATAAAATATCCATTTAATATTCGTGTAAGGTATAAATTGGATAAACTTATTATAGAAACGTTTATATTATTTAGGAAACAATTTAAATATTAAAAGGTCAAAAATGAATTGTTTGTTTATAAATTCAAATTTGAAATCAAAACAAAGAGTGTACAATCTTCTTCTTCAGCGTCAGATTAGTGATTTGTACAATTGTTGCACACAGAGTAATAAAAACTTTAAAAGCAAATAATGAAATATATACAAAACCGAATTGTATGCGGTTTTCAGATTATTGATCCTAGACCTTAGTTCTATAATATTATTTTATAAATTCATTTTTTCCCCGGAACCTGAAGAGAACTTTTAAAAGTTTAAAAGATGACCATTTAATAGATACTTTGTTTATATTTATAATTGTGTTACATTGAACAAACAATAATTTGATCCCATGTGAAATATTTTTGGCTATATGATAATGCTCTAAGTTATTTGTTGGATCTATATTTTCGGACAAGTAAGAAAAGAGAAGCTAATAATTAGTACCTATCTTCTATTCTAATTGGTATCGTCAATATCAAATGATATGAAAATTAAATAATGATTATTATATAGATTTCATTAGTTCGAAAATATGAAACAGTGCAAAAACACTTCAAGGCGGGAAAAAATATTAAGACCAAATAATTGTTCAAAAAGAGAAATATATCTTGAACAGGAGATAGAAATAATAAACCTTGTTGAATGTGGTCAGTGGTCAATCTCCGAATGAAATTGCCAAAGAACCTCTGTATCCTGTATGTATTACATACAGTATAGACCACAAAAAGGAAATCTTAATTCAACTGTTTATAACTTTGGTATTATAAATATTTTAATTCTTTTCGTTGCATTATGTTCAGAAAAGTTATTTTTTTAATCACCCCAGCAAATGACTTTATATTAGCAAAATATTTATTTTTGCACCGTTGTGTTGAAAAATAGGGATAAAAAGGCAAGTTGCACAAAACAGTTTTCCAGGTAAAAGGTATACAAGAGCTTAAAATTATTGTTTTTACTCAAGTTTTATGTTATGAAGAATTATAAGCAACTTTTGAAGTGAAAAATTATCCCGAAACTTATAGATTGTTTATGGGAGTAACACTTCAATTGGATCTGGTGGCAGCACGCAGGATCATTCTCGATGAAAATTATTTGCAAGAACAGTTCGTCCGCAGAATAATCGCAAATGGCCTCTCAGAATCTCATACCTTGTAATTTTATTTCTGATAGGATATTTTTAGAATAAAGTCTATTTATCTCCACCTGATAATTTGGATGACATGAGGAATAGAAGCACGTGTGAAATTGCAGTCTTAATAACGAATAGTCCTGAGTCGAGCAAAAGAGCCATGACATCGATGAGAGCAACATGTGTAAAATGTGTTATAAATAAGGGCCGTCATGTCGAATAGATCCTTACAGTTTTTTTGTCAATGTCATTAAATTGGAAGTTAATTTTTTACACTTTTTATAAATCATTTGCAATAATATTGTTACTATAAAATAAAAACATAATTTTAAGCTTTTGTATAATTTTTACCTGGAAAACTGTTTTGTGCAACTTACCTTTTTACATCTATATTTCAACACAACGCTGAGAGAAGTGAAATATTACCTATTTAACCTCATTTGCTAGACTGATAAATAAAACACTTTTCTGCACATAATGTAAAAAAAAGAATTGAAATATCTTGATTTAGTCCAAACTTATCAGCAGTTGAATTCGGGTTTCCTTTTTATGGTCCGCACTGTATACTGTATACTGTATAGTCACTGTTGAAATTTTTTCTTTCATAAAAACTAATTTCTGAACAAATTTACTAATTGCTTCTAATAACCTCATCTGGATAATAACATTAATGTTTATTATGTTAGCGTGAAATAATCACCTCGAAAATTGTCCCCATTTTGTTAGGTCTACAAACGGTAATAACATCGAGAACTGCCTCGCAATTATTACCACTTTTATAAAAGCGGAGCCTGCCTGTAATTATTATTTGATTTTTATTTTAGTACACAATATAAGTTAGGATGACATACAGTACTCGGACAGTGTGAGTTAGCACAGGTCATGTTAGGTCAATGGGTATAATTTCTAAAGGTCAAAATGGTTCATGACCTATTCTAAGACGCACTTTCAGAGTACTGTGAGTGTCTGAGTACTGTGACTTTAAAGTTTTAATCCTTAACTAAATAGTGTATACTCTCCCGTTACAGATATCGGGTTTTCAAAAGGAAAATAGTTCTTTCCTTTCATTTTAATATTATTCACATGTTATTCCGATTAGTTTCTGGATTTGCTTTTGCTGAGTTGTTTTTGTGGCTTTTTCTGTTATCTTTATTTGTGATATCTCTGTTATTCGGACTTATTTTGGATTTGTTATTCGAACTTATTTTGGATGTTATCCGTTTTGGTTTTTAGTAACTGTACGGAAATGCGTAATTATACGGGAATGTGTAACTGTACGGGAATTTGTAACTGAACGGGAATTCGTAACTGTACGTGAATACGTAACTGTACGGGAATTCGTAACTGTACGGGAATGCGTAACTGTACGGGAATGCGTAACTGTACGGTAATACGTAACTGTACCGGAATACTTAACTGTACGGGAATACGTAACTGTACGGGAATACGTAACTGAACCGGAATACATAACTGTACGGGAATACGTAACTGTACCGGAATACATAACTGTGCGGGAACACGTAACTGTACGGGAATACGTAACTGAACCGGAATACATAACTGTACGGGAATACGTAACTGTACGGGAATACGTAACTGTACGGAAATACGTAACTGTACGGGTATACGTAACTGTACGGGAATACGTAACTGTACGGAAATACGTAACTGTACGGGAATACGCAACTGTAAGGAAATTCATAACTGTACGGGAGTAGTTAACTGTACGGAAATACGCAACTGTACGGGAATACGTAACTGTACGGGAATTCGTAACTGTACGGGAATACGTAACTGTACGGAAATACGTAACTGTACGGGAATACGTAACTGTACGGGAATACGTAACTGTACAGGAATACGTAACTGTACGGAAATTCGTAACTGTACGGTAGTACGTAACTACGGGAATTCGTAACTGTACGGGAATGCGTAACTGTAGTGGAATACGTAACTGTACGGGAATTCGTAACTGTACGGGAATGCGTAACTGTATGGGAATATGTAACTGTACGGGAATTCGTAACTGTACGGGAATGCGTAACTGTACGGGAACACGTAACTGTACGGGAATACGTAACTGTACGGGAATACGTAACTGTATAGGAATGCGTAACTGTACGGGAATACGTAACTGTGCTGGAATTCGTAACTTACCTAATTTCTTTTATAAACAATAACTATCTGATATATCTAGTTAATTTTTGTTGTTTTAATTTGACATTAATATTTATTTACTAAAACAGTGAATAAAAAGTTGTCATATACTAAATGAAAGTTTTTTTTATTTTTTCCAATGATTAGTGAAAGTGTTCTATTTTGTGTGAAATATTGTGACAAATCAGCAGGGGTAAGTTCCGAGTAATCGGACGCTTCCACGATTTCGATCGTATGAGAAAAAAGTATATAATTAAAATTTTTTTTTGGTTATTTTAATAATTATTAAAAACTTAAAAAAGAATTTAAAAATAACGAAAGAAAAGAATAAAAGAATTTAAATGTAATTATCTCTTGCTGCAAGACTGCATGGACACTTGTTTTTAATTTAATATAAAATATTCATATATTTAATATTAATCTATATACATATGATTAAATATATTTGATTTAAATTAAATTTTCACTTGCATATACAGTATTTATTTTGTGTTTCTAAATACCTATGTAATATTTATTATAGGTATATAAATACCTATGTAATATTTATTATATATTTTCTGTTTTGAAACTATAATTCATGCTACTATTTTTATGATAATATAGTGAAAAGGTTGTAACTCTTCGGCATGGGTGGCGATAAATAAAATGCAAATAGTATTTTTTGGAGTTATACAATATAGCAAATATGTGAATTTGAATTATTGATATAATATTTTTAATATAATTGTACATTGCATTTTAACCTATTCTCTATATCATTAATTTGATAATTATATAGGTAAGTTTACCCGAATAGCTCCCAGGCTTTATTTGTATATCTTTTCGAATCGTCTAATTTTAAAATTTATATTTCTTTTTAGTCTGAACGTACTTGTACTATTTCTTAAATATCTGCAATATAAATCATTTATCATTACATATATCTAAAGTTCTAAGACCCAAACATTAGATGTTAAATAAAACCAATGATTTCATGTGTTCATATCATCTATTTTTCTCTAGTTATAAAATGCTGCGTATGTATTTTTACTCTATAAACTGAGCAGCTGTAATGAAACATGTGCTGAGACAGATGTGTGTAACCCCTTGTGCCTGGTGTGCCAAGAACATGTTCCCTTTACTTACCACTTCCTGTGCTGCCGAATACACAGGTCTTACCTCAGTGCCAACATGTGTAATATTTCTCGTTTACAGAGATTATTAAACTGCTATTTAGAGCAAACTTGATAATTTCAAAATTATTATTTAATTAAACAGATGATTATGCATATATATTTTTTTTATCAATATACACATTATTCAAATAGAATTTCACTTCCTTCTTTTTCGAATGATATTTGTTTGAATTTCCTACCTAATATATGTTAAAATAGTAATGGTAATTAGAATAAAAAATTACAGATGCGTATTGACTATGAAAGTTAATCCATCATTATATGGAGTTTTAATAACTTATTTTTTACATTATGTTTCCTGAGTGCTACTTTAAAATGTAGATCATATTTAAACTGTAAAAACATTAAAAATTAATTATGTTATACAGGGTAACTACTCAATTACCGACTGCTCACAGTTACCGTAAAGTGGGTGTTACGGTTAATATTCAACATTCAATTGGCTACTGACTTACGTTAACGGTAACTCTTCAATAACTAAATGTACCATCAATAATAATTATGATTAAGGAAAAATTATTTTACTCGTTATTTTGATTTGTATCCATGTTATTCTACTGTTATTCTAATTCTTTGATGCGTTTTTGAAATATTATAACCTATTTAAATTTTCATCTGCTTTATCCTATCCCATATATTAGAAAACATATTTTCAATAATCCCACGCATGTACTGAGAAACACAACCATTAATTATTTACCCAAATTAATCAAATAACATATAGCTATTGAATCTACCCTTCTTTACGGGTCACAATGACCCGATTGAAGAGTAACGAGTAAATTGACCCGTTAACATAGTCACTTCGACTACATTTTATCTGAAACATTTTATTGACAATTTTTAGAGTATAAGAGGAAAATAAATCAATAAATAATAATAATAATCAATACTAAACATATATTTACGATAAGATAAGATATGACGTACGTTCAGTGCACCACAGATCGTTACTATCCACTAAACACATCAGCAGGCATTTACTAGATAAGCACTTAAGATAACAAAGATTGGAGTGCAACTACCCGGTTAGTACACCGGGTATTAAGTATGCGAGACTCCTGTTATAGTCTCCATAAGCGCCACCTCCCGTGCTAGTGTAAACAGTAAAGTCATTCCCTGGTTAGTACACCGGGTACTCAGTATGTGAGACTCCAATTCTAGTCTCCATAAGCGCCACCTCCCGTGCTAGTGTAAACAGTAAAGTCATTCCCTGGTTAGTACACCGGGTACTCAGTATGTGAGACTCCAATTCTAGTCTCCATAAGCGCCACCTCCTGTGCTAGTGTGAACAGTAAAGTCATTCCCTGGTTAGTACACCGGGTACTCAGTATGTGAGACTCCAATTCTAGTCTCCATAAGCGCCACCTCCTGTGCTAGTGTGAACAGTAAAGTCATTCCCTGGTTAGTACACCGGGTACTCAGTATGAGAGACTCCAATTCTAGTCTTCATAAGCGCCACCTCCCGTGCTAGTGTGAACAGTAAAGTCATTCCCTGGTTAGTATACACCGGGTACTATGTAAGCCACTTTCTATCTCTTTTGTAAGTTACCTTCTCTCTTCTGACAATTGGTGACTCCTACCTGCGCAAACAGACTGCTGAATGTCTTAGGATAAGTTTAGTTTTGAGGTAATTTCATGCTTTCTTATTCATAAGTTTGAATGTGGGTAGCTGACAGTTACTGTGGATTGCGTCGGCAGGTGGCGAATAGTCGAAATGCCTGCAGATATGCAGGTTAGCTGCGAATATACTAAATAACCAGTAGCGGACCAAATTGTCCGGCAATGGTAACAGTCGTTAGTCTGTGAGGACACGTTATCCGGCATAGCGGCCGTTAAGGTTGAGTCCTTGGCTGTAATGGCCGGGTGTCCTAAGAGAGAGAAAACACTGAACAAAAACCACCTGCTGCTTTGTAGATCCCACCAATTTTGGAAAATATAAGGAGAAGGAACATGGAATCTCTGATATTAAACTGCCCACTGCCCTATGAGTCTCACTAATCTAAAGAGGAAGGTTAAGTAAGAGAAGGAAACTCTGACTTCAAATCCTTATAACGACCCTGCTAATCCCCAGATCTGAACTGAACACTGATTTGATACCAGCGTTATAGAGCTAAACCAGTGAGATAGAAAGGGAGCAGAGGCATCCTTGCCTCCCTCTCAAGGTGAGAGGTTTTGTCTTGAGGGGAAACCGTTGTTCTGACCACTTACGGAGGCAAACCTCACCGCTATACTCCCTGAGGTAAGTCTCTGGATTTATGAGACCTATATAGTATATACCTTGCCCTGATTGCCGTCCGTGGTGGCGGAGAGAGAATAGAGGTTGGAAAATCACATTATTCTTTGGAAAATTTACACCCCTGTGTCTACGGAGAGCCCCAATCTTCCATCCTTGTCGATGCGCAATAAGGCAGTGAACACCAAAAGATTTGGTAGTCAGGAGTTAGTGCGAATAAGGTTGGAGTTCGTGATGTCCCACATGGACCTTTGAATGGCCTGGTGCACTGAAGCATAATTTCTTTAGGTGTCAAAGAAAAGAAGTGGTCCATCTACTTCATGTAGAAGAAGGCAGCGAACCTCACAAGCTAGGCAGAGTGTGTGCCTCTTTTGCGAGGTACAGCTTGCAGTGCGACATGCAGAGAAGTCTAGATACCTCCAAGAAACGCTGGCTAAGGACCAGTCTACTGGTCATAGCAATAACTCTTTAAATTTGCCACCTGTGCACCTGGAAAATCAACTAGAAGACATCCAGGAGTTTATGATGCACCTTGTGGAAATCAGACTGGCGTCCCTCGAGACGATGAGTCCCAAGACTGACTCTGGGAGACAATCATACTGAAGTGATCTGTTAAAGAATCCGGTACCACACGAGCCAGAACGACCCTCTGTGGTTGTTATGGAGGTGACCCCAGAAACTAAGGACGTAAACTGACCATTTTGTCAGAAGTATCAGGATAAAAAGCTATCCTGACACTGAGAAGAAGAATGAAAAAATTAAGATGTTAGGTAGAGCTACGGTTCCATCAGTGAGGGAAACTGTAACCTCCTGTTTAGCGACTTCCTTGTAGGGAGACAAATCGAGCGGAGTTTCATGCAGCTGCGTAGAGAGAATCTCCATTCCTCCCCGCTACTAGAATTGTCAGGATAATAGAGAAGATCAGATCTCTCGCAATAAACATGGATAATACCCTAATAGTTCTGTTATCAATGACAGAAGAAGTGGTCAAATTGAAAAGATAGCCGAGGGCTATAAACGGCTCCTTAGAATTATAAAGAACAAGGTAAACCGGGGCATGATTGAGAGCCTCATACATACATATATAGGAAGTATCAACAGGGGAGGAGCATTACAGTAAAGCTCTGGTAATAAAAAAAAAAGACATGGGATCCCTTTGCAAAACCCACAGTCTCGAGTACCTCGACTTATAGTCCTTATTATTCCACAGGAACGATTTCTACTTTTAAAGACGGCACCCACTTCAATGAAAAAGGAGGCCTTTTGTTTGCCGAACATCTTGTTTCCAAGTTGTTCAAACACTGAAAGCGGATTACAATATTCCGAGGAAATCTTCTTCTGCTAGTAGAAGAGGAAGGAGAAAGAGTACAATTCAGCCTTAAAGGGTGTCAATACTTGCGTTGGTCTGACATCGCCTGGATGTTGAACATCGGAGTCCGGACATGCTAAGAGGTATCGCAGCCAGACAGTGACCCCTTACCACGTTATTGCTAAACGTCCCATGATGAACGTTTGCATTGATCCCCAGACCCTGACTTAGGCCCTGATGACCCAAGAGATCATTTGGACCTAGAAGACCCTGCCTCTGGTTCAGGAGGGACTGATGACTCTAAGGATTAGGGAAACTTGCAGGTATATGGAGGTATCTGGTAGCGTAGGACACCAACATAGCAGCTGAAATGAATATGTATTTGGTGAGTGTCTCATGGCTAGTGCCCTTGACCCTGTTTTTATCTTTGATGGACCGAGGGCACTGAGTTAAATCGCCTGTACTGTTGAAGAGGTAGAGGCTAAAGTTGACGGACTAGACCAGAACAAAGCCGCTGGACCTGTGGGTTCCTACCAATGATCATGAAGAATGTGAACAAAGGACCGGTGACGCATCTGTAACCTATCTTCAATGTCTTTCTGGAGACAGATGAGGTTCCTGACTAAATTAGGATTGCAGATGTGGCCTGATTTTCAAGGTCAGAGACATCACGACCAGCAGCATTTGCTTATATTAAGAACATGGTTTTTGCCCAACTTGAAGAGCAAGTTTTTTGTTGAAAGTCATGTCTGACTCACTGACTCACATACTAATTTTTCTACGTGATAGTTAATTAACATGTCAGATTCAGAGCAGTTGACATCGTGTATCTAGACTTCAAGAAGACCTTTGAAGAAGTACCCCACGGGAGGCTTTGGGTCAAAGTAGAGGCTATTTGAGTAAGAGGTCGCATCCTGCAATGGATAAAATCGTGACAGAGAATGATGATCAATGAAGTGTCATCTGGGGTTCTAGGAAATTTTGGTCTTGGAAAATTCGGTCTCAGTTTATAATGGTGTTATTAAAGAACAATAATAGAAAAAATTGAAATTAGGGATACTAAAATGTGTAGTGTATTTATTAAAATCGGATAACATTATTATCCGTTGTAAAATGACACGTAATATTAGTAATTTTGACATGTTTTGACATTGATTTAAAATGAGATTTGATCGGAATAAAACTTATGAATTAGAATGACCCTCTGCCAGGTCATTAAACAATCATGAAGTATACAGTACAACAAATTAGCTGATACAGCAAACTACATAACGGTCATTTATGTTGAGAGGTCATTTATAATTCTGAGACCGAAATTTCGGAAACCGAAATTTCCAGCCACCGTCATCTGGTTGGGGCTATATAACCAGCTGGGTTACACGAGAATCAGGCCTACATCCAATGCTCTTTATTATTTATATCAATGTCAGTAGAATTTCAGAATTCACTGACGAGACGAAGATGGGCATCAACAACGCGGATCGAGCTGCTGTTAGTGAACTCCAGGGAGATCGAGGATTAGAGACAAGTCGGATTCGTGGCGGATGCCTTTCAACATAATTAAGTGTAGAGTGATCCATGCGGGTTCTCGGAACCAGGATACCAATTTCACTTTGCTGGAGGTCCCTATCATGCCTACTGATGAACAATGGGTTCTTGGTATCCTGATCACCCGTGATCTGAAGTTCTCTACACTGTGCTTAGATAATGAAAAGAAGGCTAACAAGATCCTTGGATAAATCAAGAGACAATTTACATACCGAGATAGGGAGACTGTATTCACAGTTTACAACATCCTTGTAAGACCACTATTGTAGAATGCAGTCCAGTTCTAGTCGCCGACACTGCGCGCAGATGTCAAGCGACTGGAAAAAGTACAAGCTCGGACCACAAAGCTGTGCCAAAGATCCGCTTCAAAGGCTACGCTCGAAGATTGGAAGATCTAGGTCTTTTTACCCTAGAGCAACGGCATACGGGTGATCACCTCATAGAGAGTTTTAAGATCCTTAGAGGATTTTCTGAGGTTGACCCCCATGACTACTTGGTTTTGTGCCAAAACCCCACCCTTAACCACGCTTGGAAGGTTGTTAAACCTCGGTTCAGCACTGCCCAACCGGAAAATTTTATGCTGGTAGAAGTCTCCAACCTCTGGAACAGACTTTTAGCTAAAATTGTCAATAGTCCATCGGTTGACCCTTTTAAAAGACGCCTGGATGGGATTTTCACTGGGTTTGATTACTGAGCTCTGTGTTTTGTCCTGACCTTTTCTGAGCAGGAGCAGATGTGTGGCTGGTGGCAGTTGCTTTCTGTGCACCCCCAGACTTCACCTTTGGCCATTCTTTTTACCCTCGTATAGAACACACATTCTGCTCTTCTCCATCTACTGAGAAAAGCTGCCGCCTTTCTGTGGCGAGAGAGAACATGTCATTCCGTCTCGGGGATTGCCTTCGGGCGGCCTCTGTGAGGGGGACAGCGATTGGCAGGTTTGACTGACCAAATCCAGGATAAAACTTGGAACCCATGATTGTACCCAAACTGTCTTCCTTCACCTGGTGGAGGTTCTTTCTTTTTCAGGTTTGGTAGTACGGTTTGGAGTGCATAAGCTCCAAGTGAGAGCCTCTGTTCAGTTCTTTATCCAACATCGAACAGCACAGGGGCCTTCCTTGGACGGGCATATTGTGCCTTTTAAAGTTCCCTTTATCCTTGTGACACCGTGTGACTCTGTAAGTCACCTCCTCTCTCTCTGTAAGTCACCTTCTCTCTCTGTAAGTCACCTTCTCTCCCATGAAGGTTAACTCCCTCGCTGTGACTTTCAATAACCTTCATTACTTTAGTGCGGCTAGTACAAGTCAGGTGGTAAATGTGTCTCTGATAGTACTCAAATTAACCGATTTCTAATATTTCAAAATGCCAGAAATGAACGACTGTATTGATAAACGATTTCTCTTTTGATTGCAGTGTGTTGATGGATGCAAAGTGTGTCAATACAACACACTTATTATTATTATAGGTGGCTTGGTCGCATTGAATGGCTGCTTGTTTGCAATCTATTTTTTTCAATTTTTATTCATAAAATTAAAAAAAAAAATAGTCAACATTGTAACACACGGACATACAAACACTGCTTTTATTATAGTATTGATAAATGTTATAATTTATTTACAGACAATTTGCAGTTTCTGTTTTAACATTTAATGTCAAAGTAAATGGATTTGTAGTACCCCCTTGCATTTATATTAAAACTAGTATAAGGTAAACCTTGAAGAAATCATTACTTCAGCTATCAGATATGAAAATACTCTAATATATTGTTAATTTAAAAACATATCTTTTACTTCTTTTCATATATAATTTTAATGTTCTTCAATGTTGTGCCTGACAAAATGTGACTTCGACAAAGATGTTGAGTTCGACAAAGATGTTGACTTCGACAAAAATGTTTAGTTCGACAGGAATGTTGAACTCTAATGTATACATAAATGTTGAACCTCACTCCGGATATTCAAGCGTGTAGTGTATAATCCGGTAAATAATAACGTGGCTTTACGGAGACCAATCTTGTAAATTTCTGTGATTAGAGGCAGCCTTTTTCCTGAGGTCAATTACCTTGCTAATATAAAGGGAGATGTAAAATTACCAAAGGTGAATTACACACCGAATGGTAATTTTAATGGAAAAAAACATCAAAATATTAAATTCTATGTTCTCTCCACATTGAATAGATTTTAAGATTTTTATGCCATTTTAGTAAAAATCCATTGAAATTTTCATCCAGTACTTAATTCCCATTTGGTAATTGTTACTTTTTCCCACCCTTTACGTTTTTTAATTAATAAGATAAAATCTTCACCATTCAACACACCCAGTCATCAGAATGTTTCGTGTCTTTTAGCATAGAACAAAGTATTTAATATTATTTAAATCTATTCAGTGTGCAATCTAGTGACTGCACTCACACAGTGTGACAATTTAAACATGACAGCGTGTAATTGCCGATAACATTCATGTGATTAGCAACATGCAGAATGTACACGCTTGAAGGAGCATGTTGCTAACTAGTCACTCTTAACTGTTAGTCGCAATGTTCAACAGTCGTAGCAAAAGTAACTGTTCATCAGTAACTGTTCAACAGTCACTGTTCAACAGTAACTGTTCAACAGTCACTGTTCAACAGTAACTGTTCAACAGTAGGATTATTAACAGTAAATGTTCAACAGTAACTGTTCAACAGTAGGATTATTAACAGTAAATGTTCAACAGTGACTGTTCAACAGTAGGATTATTAACAGTAACTGTCCAACAGTAACTGTTCAACAGTAACTGTTCAACAGTAACTGTTCAACAGTAACTGTTCAACAGTAACTGTTCAACAGTAGGATTATTAACAGTAAATGTTCAACAGTAACTGTTCAACAGTAGGATTATTAACAGTAACTGTTCAACAGTAGGATTGTCAACAGTAACTGTTCAACAGTAACTGTTCAACAGTAACTGTTCAACAGTAGGATTATTAACAGTAAATGTTCAACAGTAACTGTTCAACAGTAGGATTATTAACAGTAACTGTTCAACAGTAGGATTGTCAACAGTAACTGTTCAACAGTAGCAAGGGTAAAGTGCTGAATTGAATTGTTTGAAAATGTTCATTTTCCTGGTATATTAGTTCGAAAATTGTTAATGGTTAAAATTTGGTGGTCACCGTGACTACATTTGATGGTCACTGTGACTACATTTGGTGGTCACTGTGACTACATTTGGTGGTCACTGTGACTACATTTGTTAGTCACAAATCAGTCGCCAGTAACGACCTCTACTGTCACAGTGTGATAATAAACCTCAATGAATATCTTAAGAGAGACAACTAGATGGGGACATCCATCTTACACCCTTCAATTTATTGGCCCTTATTGATGGTTGCTGTAGCCCTTCACTGTGCACTTTATTTACAACTATTGGTGGTTGTTTTAACTCTTCACTGTGCACTTTATTTACAACTATTGGTGGTTGTTTTAACCCTTCACTGTGCACTTTATTTACAACTATTGGTGGTTGTTTTAACTCTTCACTGTGCACTTTATTTACAACTATTGGTGGTTGTTTTAACCCTTCACTGTGCACTTTGTTTACAACTATTGGTGGTTGTTTTAACCCTTCACTGTGCACTTTATTTACAACTATTGGTGGTTGTTTTAACCCTTCACTGTGCACTTTATTTACAACTATTGGTGGTTGTTTTAACCCTTCACTGAGCACTTTATTTACAACTATTGGTGGTTGTTTTAACTCTTCACTGTGCACTTTATTTACAACTATTGGTGGTTGTTTTAACTCTTCACTGTGCACTTTATTTACAACTATTGGTGGTTGTTTTAACTCTTCACTGTGCACTTTATTTACAACTATTGATGGTTGTTTTAACTCTTCACTGTGCACTTTATTTACAACTATTGGTGGTTGTTTTAACTCTTCACTGTGCACTTTATTTACAACTATTGGTGGTTGTTTTAACTCTTCACTGTGCACTTTATTTACAACTATTGGTGGTTGTTTTAACCCTTCACTGAGCACTTTATTTACAACTATTGGTGGTTGTTTTAACCCTTCACTGTGCACTTTATTTACAACTATTGGTGGTTGCTTTAACTCTTCACTGTGCACTTTATTTACAACTATTGATGGTTGTTGTAGCCCTTCACTGTGCACTTTATTTACAACTATTGGTGGTTGTTTTAACTCTTCACTGTGAACTTTATTTACAACTATTGGTGGTTGTTTTAACTCTTCACTGAGCACTTTATTTACAACTATTGGTGGTTGTTTTAACCCTTCACTGAGCACTTTATTTACAACTATTGGTGGTTGTTTTAACCCTTCACTGAGCACTTTATTTACAACTATTGGTGGTTGTTTTAACCCTTCACTGAGTACTTTATTTACAACTATTGGTGGTTGTTTTAACCCTTCACTGAGCACTTTATTTACAAAAACATATATGGTTATACAATAATTGGTATATATCTGACTAGTTATTTCTTATTAGCTCAAACAGGAGGTTATTCTCAATAGCTTTCTTCAATTCAAATTTAATAGTACCAATAATTATATATGATATGTTGCATAGATAAGAAAATAACCTTTGAACTTTACTGTATCACTGATTTTTACAGTGACCAACTGTGTATCTAATTGATACATGTATCTGAATAATAGATACATGTATCTGAATAATAGATACACGTATTTAAATAATTGATAGGGTACGTAATAAATTGTCAGTCAGTTTCAAATTTTCGATCATATAACAAATAACGATATAATACTAAATATTTAATTTTCTTTAGTGGTAGTCATGATACGAGTGGGTATCATGACTACCAATAAAAATAAAATAACTATTACTTATTAAATCGTTTTTATTCTATTTATGACCGAAGATGTGGAACTGAGCGATAATTCGTAACTTACCCTGCGTATATCTAACTATAACAGGTACACATATCTAAATCTCACAGCCACGTATTTAAGTAACGGTTACCTGCAGTTACTTATACCTGTTTCTTCCGTTACTGTTACACATTAAAATGCCTGTCACAGGTAACTGAATTATCATTACCTATTTGAAATGCCTGTTTCAGGATAATTAGGGTAAGTTACGAAATATTGGACAGTTCCACATTTTCGATCATATAAGAAAAATCAATGAGATTTAAACACGTATTGTAAAATAAAATAATATTATAGATAATTTTTGCGTGATGATTGGAAATGTGTAACTGTCCGATAATTCGTAACCTACCCCTTATTAAGTTAAGCTTCATACCATTTAATTTAGAGTGTAACTATATATTAATTATTTAATGTATACTCTGATTGTGCTAAATTTAAAATGAAACGTTTGGTTGTGTAGTATATGAAACGTTTGAACGTTTTCAACCATACATAAATCATTACAACTAAATAAATTATTTCTATACCACCATAGAGTATAGGACATGACTATAGCACTCTAACTGATCACATGGCTACATGACAACACGCAGAACACTTCCTTATACTTAAAACTGGAATAAATTGGCAATAATTAAATGGAGAAAAATACAAAGAAATGGTACTGGTAGCTTATTGTCTTTGGAGGTTATTTAATTTAATTTAATGTTATTATTTAAAATATGGAATGTTTTTATAATTATTATTACCATTGAAAGGGAAAAATATATATAAATACCTAATGTTGATATAGGAAGAAATTTGACTAGAGTATATGTATCACTTGTATCACACAGTCATGTGTATTCCTGTATAAGTAGTATTGTATTATTGTACTCTTGTATCACTTGTATCATAAGTATTGTACTCTCGTATCACTTGTATCATAAGTATTGTACTCTTGTATCACTTGTATCATAGTATTGTACTCTCGTAACACTTGTATCACAGTATTGTACTCTCGTATCACTTGTATCATAGTATTGTACTCTCGTATCACTTGTATCATAGCATTGTACTCTCGTATCACTTGTATCACAGTATTGTACTCTCGTATCACTTGTATCATAGTATTGTACTCTCGTATCACTTGTATCATTAGTATTGTACTCTTGTATCACTTGTATCATTGTATTATATTCTTGTATCACTTAGATCATAATATTGTACTCTTGTATGTCTTGTATCAAAAGTATTGTACTCTTGTATCACTTGTATCCTAGTATTGTACTCTTGTATCACTTGTATCCTAGTATTGTACTCTTGTATCATAGTATTGTACTCTCGTATCACTTGTATCATAGTATTGTACTATCATATCACTTGTATCATAGTATTGTACTCTTGTATCACTTGTATCAATAGTATAATTATCATGTATCACTTTAATCAATATAGTATCATATTCATGTATCACTTTAATCAATTTAGTATCATATTCTTATATCACTTATATCAATATAGTATCATATTCTTATATCACTTATATCAATATAGTATCATATTCTTATATCACTTATATCATTGTTTTCTATTTATGTATCACTTGTATCAATATTTTCTATTCATATATCACTTGTATCACTATTTCTATTCATGTATCACTTGTATCACTATTTACTATTCATGTATCACTTGTATCACTATTTTCTATTCATGTATCTTTTATATCACTGTTTCCTATTCATGTACTTCATTTAATCATTTATTCGGTGTTTCATATTTCTATTTACACATTTAATTATTTACGAGTTCATTAAATATAATTAATTACTTTATTATTCATATATTAGTGTAAAATGTTAATTTGTACACTAATATCATACATCACTATATTGAACATTGACATTTTATGAATTAAATAACTTAAAGTGTTTTTAGAATCAGAGTAAAACTCCTCTATAATTAAATCATGTATAGTGAATATGTACTGAGAAGTGAAAGGAAGTAGCCTCTATAGTGAACAAATTTTCTTCATTCTACCAAAAATGGCCATTAGTTTTCTATAACTGATGACTATTCATGGCAGACTGAAGAAAATTAGTTCACTATAGAGTATTTCATTATAGAGTAGTTGAACAAAATGTATACGAATAATGTACTGTAAATATAATTACCTTACCTGTCTATGAAACTTTAACTACATTTTACATAATTTACCTGTGCATTCCTAAATGATAATGTATTTAATGAATTTATATATTTATTTATAGTTAAATAATTTATAATTGATAAGAATATTGCAAACAATCTTTAAAAACTGATAATATGGTGAACATTTTAGTTGTTCTGTTACATTATATCCTGTTGTTTTGGGGTCAAACAACTCTGCTGTTTAATTTAAATACGAAGCAACAATGTTAATTAGGTACTATTAATAGTGTACATAGTTAGATAATGGGGGCATGTACTCAATTGCCGACTGCAGTCATGTTACTGAATATCGTTAGTCCTTTATTTTTCTGTATATATTTGATGCATATAATATTTATTTCTAATATTAACGCTAAATATTAATTGCAGGCATTATAAATGTATATTTTAAAATTAATGCTATGTAGATCAAGTTATTTAATCTTCGGTAGAATTAATTAAAAAGCAAATAAAATTTAAATCATTAAAAATCCTATGTTAGAATGAGTTATCAGACGGTTTCACATTTTCGATCAAAATTTATTTAATTGTTATTTTAATTTGCATCCATGATACCTGCATGTATCATGGATACAAATTAAAATGAAATATGTGTAATAATTATTATATTCATTTTTCTTAAATGTGGAACAGTCCGACATATAATTATCTTACATAGCTATTTTAATGATTATTTTTTTTACCATTATAATATACACACAGCTAGTAAATAAATATTTCCCACCAGTCCATTTTTAATAATCATCTATAGTTAATTATTTCGATAATTAAGAAGTATTTATAATAAATTGCGTACAGCATCACTTAGATACAATTATTTAATTATGTATTTAGTTATTATTTTAAATAATTTGTTTGCAATTATTATATGGGTTGAATGTTTTTAAATAGAATATAATTAAATGAAATATATAATGAAACAAATGATATAGGAAAAATAATTGAACAATCTAAATTATATAATTTAATAATTTAAATTATGCTATGAAAGGTTTATATTTCAATTGCAAATAGAAATAATAATAACTAAACAGTATAAATATACCTTATACTTAATCAAAAAGTTTCTTTTATTCAAATATTGTTCATTGTATTAGTAAAGCTTTTTGTATTATTTCTTAAATCAGATTATAATACATTTATAATTCTATTATAAAATTCATTAGTATAAACTTGCAGATGACAATAACAAATAACAGGTAAAATTGAAGGCAATATCACTGACTTCTGTAAGCACCATTCACTATACAGTAGAGCTAATGAAATCCTCTATAGTGAAATCATGTCGTAGGGCCGTACACACGCAAGGGTTTTTTAAGTCTTTCCACCAGACTTTTTCCTCGAGATTTTTGAATCATACAAGAAAAAAGATAAAATTATTAATTATTTTAGTTGGTATCCATGATACCAACTAAAATAAATTATAATTCTATCAGTTTCTTTTTGCAGTTTTAGAGGATAGCGCTAGGGTTATGCTCTTCAACCATGAGGTCTTAGATTTAGTGTTAGGTAGACAAATAGTATTTATTAATTTTAACCTCTTCATTTTACTCTTCTATCTGTGAGTACAGCCACCGTTAGTTGTGTCCCTTTTCTTCATATTACTTGCTAAGTGACTACATTCACAGGAGTATCTTTTCTGCATCCATGAGCTTTGTCACCGACTAGTGGTCGGTGACACTTTCCTTACAGACTGCTTCACCCAGTCCCTTGCATTTAATTTCCTTTGAACATCAGCGATATGGCCTTTGGTTTCGAAGCAGACGTTAAACCCCTACTAAATAAATATTCAAGACTCTACATTCACTCTAGAGTATAGAGTGTTTCATTACAGAGGTGTTGTACTGTAGTTACTACTTCTTATTCAACAGACTGTACCAATTGTTTAGGGAAACTAATGCAATGACATATAATTAGGTTAAACACTCTATTTTAGTTTGTGAAGAAGAAATAACGTGCAATTATCACTCTAAAGAACGACAATAATTTCCCATAGTTAAATTACAATGGTATGGAGTAGAGGGAGAAGAATTTAACAACTGTTGATGGTTGTTTTACAACAAGATACTTCAATTAAATCAATGAACTTTTTTTTTTTAACAATTTATTATTTCTTCTTAGAATATAATATGAACTTTATATTTAGTAAATTACTTTAATGTAGTTTTTCAATATTTGATGCCATTATTTATTCTCGACGTAAGATTTCATGTACAAAATTTCTGGGAAGCAACTCATGCTACAGCAACTCATGCTACAGCAACTCACGCTACAGCAACTCATGCTACAGCAACTCATGCTACAGCACCTCATGCTACAGCAACTCACGCTACAGCAACTCATGCTACAGCAACTCATGCTACAGCACCTCATGCTACAGCAACTCACGCTACAGCAACTCATGCTACAGCAACTCATGCTACAGCACCTCATGCTACAGCACCTCATGCTACAGCAACTCACGCTACAGCAACTCATGCTACAGCAACTCATGCTACAGCACCTCATGCTACAGCAACTCACGCTACAGCAACTCATGCTACAGCAACTCATGCTACAGCACCTCATGCTACAGCAACTCATGCTACAGCAACTCATGCTACAGCACCTCATGCTACAGCACCTCATGCTACAGCAACTCATGCTACAGCAACTCATGCTACAGCAACTCATGCTACAGCACCTCATGCTACAGCAACTCACGCTACAGCAACTCATGCTACAGCAACTCATGCTACAGCAACTCATGCTACAGCAACTCATGCTACAGCAACTCACGCTACAGCAACTCATGCTACAGCAACTCATGCTACAGCAACTCATGCTACAGCAACTCATGCTACAGCACCTCATGCTACAGCAACTCACGCTACAGCAACTCATGCTACAGCAACTCATGCTACAGCAACTCATGCTACAGCAACTCATGCTACAGCAACTCATGCTACAGCACCTCATGCTACAGCACCTCATGCTACAGCAACTCATGCTACAGCAACTCATGCTACAGCAACTCATGCTACAGCAACTCATGCTACAGCAACTCATGCTACAGCAACTCATGCTACAGTAACTCACGCTACAGCACCTCATGCTACAGCAACTCATGCTACAGCAACTCACGCTACAGCAACTCATGCTACAGCACCTCATGCTACAGCAACTCATGCTACAGCAACTCACGCTACAGCAACTCATGCTACAGCAACTCATGCTACAGCAACTCATGCTACAGCAACTCACGCTACAGCAACTCATGCTACAGCAACTCATGCTACAGCAACTCATGCTACAGCAACTCATGCTACAGCAACTCACGCTACAGCAACTCATGCTACAGCAACTCATGCTACAGCAACTCATGCTACAGCAACTCATGCTACAGCACCTCATGCTACAGCAACTCATGCTACAGCAACTCATGCTACAGCAACTCATGCTACAGCAACTCACGCTACAGCACCTCATGCTACAGCAACTCATGCTACAGCAACTCATGCTACAGCAACTCATGCTACAGCAACTCACGCTACAGCAACTCATGCTACAGCACCTCATGCTACAGCAACTCATGCTACAGCAACTCACGCTACAGCAACTCATGCTACAGCAACTCATGCTACAGCAACTCATGCTAGAGCAACTCACGCTACAGCAACTCATGCTACAGCAACTCATGCTACAGCAACTCATGCTACAGCAACTCATGCTACAGCAACTCATGCTACAGCAACTCACGCTACAGCAACTCATGGTACAGCAACTCATGCTACAGCAACTCATGCTACAGCAACTCACGCTACAACAACTCATGCTACAGCAACTCATGCTACAGCAACTCATGCTAAATCGTGTGTTCGTACTGTGTGTTTTTTCGTAGAATCGAGTCCCGTATTTACGGACATTTAAGATACGAATAACCTTGCTACGCCCCCTACGGTACAATCTGCTAGAGAAATATAGTTACTAACGGAGATGTTCTTCTATACTCTTATTTTAATTAATGTTTGTTTATTTATTTATATTGTATTTATTTATCTGGATTTTGTATTTTTTCAAATATCTATTTATCATTTTAATAGTATTTAATTTAATTGGTATCCACGATACCTGCATATATCACGGATACCAATTATTGAAATAACTTCTGGATAATTTTAGTTAATAATAGGAATGGGAATATGGCAGGATTAAACAGGAACACCCTCACTGGGTGTAACATTCTGAGGTTTCAGGGTTAGAAATGGGGTGTGCTTTTTTCAAAAATTGTAAATCCCTTCGACTCTCTTTTATCACCGGGTACTCAGTGTCTTCAATTCTAGTCTCCATAAGCGCCACCTCCCGTGCTAGTGTAAACAGTAAAGTCATTCCCTGGTTAGTACACCGGGTACTCAGTATGCGAGATTCCAATTCTAGTCTCCATAAGCGCCACCTCCTGTGCTCGTGTAAACCAAGTTATTCTTTAAAAAGATTCTTCTACCCTCCGAATTTCAAGCAAAGAAAAAGTAGGATCCATTGCCGACAAATTCAAAATAATAATAAAGCTTTTAGACTGTTATAAATGGCTAATTATACCGTCACCTAAATACCATTGCCCAAGAAAAAACATTTAGGTACCTAAAAGTGTACCTAAATACCATTGCCCAAGAAAAAACATTTAGGTACCTAAAAGTGTACCTAAATACCATTGCCCAAGAAAAAACATTTAGGTACCTAAAAGTGTACCTAAATACCATTGCCCAAGAAAAAACATTTAGGTACCTAAAAGTGTACCTAAATACCATTGCCCAAGAAAAAACATTTAGGTACCTAAAAGTGTACCTAAATACCATTGCCCAAGAAAAAACATTTAGGTACCTAAAAGTGTACCTAAATACCATTGCCCAAGAAAAAACATTTAGGTACCTAAAAGTGTACCTAAATACTTAATTGCCGTTAAATTTACGATAATAGTTAGTTTTTTAGAAAGTCGGACAGTGACGGTTGAGTGTGAATATTTCTATATAATTAATTACGAAGCGAATACTTAATCAATTTCTTTTCTATTATATGTTATCTACAAATTTAAAGCATATCTAGAGAAATTTCAATTTAGAATGGAGAGGACCTTTAAAGTATGGGGAAGACATGTGATAATTAAAATTAAACATCTAGCCCTGTAGAAGATAATTGAAAGTACCAACAACAAAGGTGGGTGGGTTGTAGAGCTGTGTTAGTTAAGATGACAGTAGGTATAGTAAGACTGAGGTCATAGGCCTGACCCTTTGGCCATCCTACTATTACAACTTAAAAAGCTTTTTGTTGAACTTTCACGTTTGAGCAGGTAAGAGGGAGGTGTGTTTATTAAATGATTTAACACTTTTATCTATTGACAAATGATTAAAATGTGTACATTTTGTCTAAGATGTGACTATTTCGTCCTTCTTGTTCTTTCATGGTTAAATTACCTGGTACATGGTATACATTTGTACCAGAAGGTAGTGAATTGTTAACGGTTTTATCAGAGAGAAGACATACAGTTAGTCACCCCAATATAGATACCGGTGTAACGGAACATCAAGAACTGTAAAAACTAATGCATTGCTCGCACATCTCAGGACTGGTTTCAACTAAATATTATTCGAACTTTCTTAAATTAAATAAATCACTTGAGTCACAAAGTAATGAGAATAAATGAGATGTTTTTACTAGGAATTTTACTAATTTTAATGCTCGCAGGTATTTTAAAATGTGTCTGGGTAAACGATGTCAAAATTGTAAGATTGGACAATCATAGAAAATTTGGAAACTGTTGATTTGTGAAATTAACAACCTCTAGTATTTAAAAATATTGAAAGATTTTTTTCCATTAATACAATTTAATTTATCCAAATGCATGACTATTATCGAAAACGCGTAAACTTAACTTTTACACGTTTTACAATTTACTTTTTAACATATGTTAAACATGCCCCACACGAACATTCAATTCTAGCCTGTTGCACTCAAGTCGTTTACACTGTAAAAGTTATATCATAGTGATAGTAGGGACTAGCCTTTTAGGTTAACAGACGTTCTGAAAAAGTTGCCAGTGCTACTTGTTCATGAGGGCATGTTCGTAAATTAGCTCCTGTGGCTAGGTATATTATGCACATGCGGGCAAATTAAAGTGTAGTTTAAATCAGTAGGGGGTCAACGTCTGTTTCGGAAACAAAGACCATATAGCTGACTGCAAAAGGAAATTTAGTACAAGGGACTCGAAGAAGCAATCAGAAAGGAAATTGACTCTATGAACAAAGTCACCAACTACCAGTCAGTGACAAAGCTTATGGATGCAGAAAAGTTACGTTGTCAATTCAGTCAGTTACCAAGATTAACAACTAAAAAGAATGAACGCATGTATTGCGTCTATGGCTTAGAAAGGTAATAGTCTATGAGTCTATGACTCTATATCATATGTTCTCCATCGTCCTTTTTTGCCCAACATTAAATTTAGACTAAGGTAGGTAGAATCAGGATGCAATTACCTAACCAATAACATTTCTCATCATAAATGTCATGGAAGAAGTAGGCTACCCGCGTAGCTACATCTAAAACTCGATTTTACTCACGAGTACTTACATAGGTATATGTGCAATGTAGAATGAGATTCTGATGAAAATAACTGAAATCTTGGCCAACAGATATAAAATATAAACATCCCGACTACGTTTGATACACAAACCTTCGTCCTGTTTACAAATTCAAGAGTATTTTGTTTGATATGAGAGCTAAAGAAGTTCTCACGACGCAGTAGACTATTCTAGACTCTCTTTTATCATCTGATAGTTCCTCTACCATCTCAAAACAATGTCCAATACGATCAAATCTGAACTAGCGGATCAGAATAAGAATTTATAGCTTTTAAAAAGGAATGTAAGTGCATTTGATAATAACTTTAAAGTTGATATATAGAGTTAATGGAGTTATAAAGAGGATTGTGATATTTGGTCACGGCTAGTACAACCCGTAGCTTGATCACCACCTGCCTTTCCGCCATCATTCTTTGTTGGGGAAGAACAGTGCCTAGCATGAGTACATGTATGGGTGTAATGGCTAGTAGTTTCACTGCAATCGTGTTGCGATAGGTTTGACACGATGCAAAACGCAGGGGAGGGTCTATATGACATACTTACATAACTTTTGAGGTGAAATCAATCGATAGTGCATTGTTTCCTTGCATGGGTTTGACTGTGCAAGAACAAGCACCAAGCTGAGCCCAGTTTTTAAATCATGGCGGATGGAGGGATGGCCTGTGGTATACATTCGCCTTCGGGGGCAATAGGTACGTACATTTAAACTGTAGCAGCTGGTAATAATAATGGACGAGAGATAGCCAGCAGACAAAGTACCTATGAATATCTAGAACTACGTAGTACCTAGGTAGGTACGTTCATTTGCCACTTAAGGAAAGTATTGTTTGTCAAAAGCGCTTGGCAACCTTAACAAAAGCAATTGCATGGGCTTGACTACCAAAAACCCTAAATGGAGAACACCAATATACCAAATTGGAGTTAGAACCAACCAAACTAACCATGGTAGATGTTAATGCGGGTTGCAAGAGGCTAAGCTTCAGATCAGGTTGCAGATTCTAGTAAGTTGGTGTTAGGTTGCAAGACATGATGGATGCTGTAACTAGGAGAGAATTGCCAAGGGATAATCTTGCTGTCTAGGTATAATTATTTAGCTTTCTAGGACTTAAATATATAATACCTATGACTTTAAATCTTTTCTGTGTTTAGAAAGAAATATTAGAAAAATCTATCTAATTAAAATTTTCTAGAATTGATATGCGTTTTCATTTTAATATCATTTTTTATTCTTAACGGTTATTACTCTTATTATTTAGGTTTTTTGCAATAAATCGGTACAAGGAAATCAAATTTACATTTTGTGACGATTGTTTCTATCTGTTGAATTTATTTATTCAATGTTTTTGATAATTTCAATACTAATAGTCCCTAATGTCTTTTTTCACAGAATCAATTTCGAAGTTTTCGTTTCTCTTTCATTTAGTCAGAGTTGCAATATAGAGTACCTATGGTGTGTTGCAGGTAAGAGAAAGAGATAGCGATTTGGTGAAAGGTTAAGACTTTCATTGGCGCTCAAATTTCAAGCAATGAAAGATCTTTCAGAGAAGCAAGTGCCTATTTAACATACAGTAGCTACCCAATCACCAGACACACACAGTTACCTCAAAGTGGGTGTTAACACATGAACCTATCTGACCTTTAGAAATTACTCAGTGACCTAACATGACCTGTGTTAACTCCAATTTCCGAGTACTGTGAGCGTAATGCCCTGTCCACACTGTCAAACACTCTAAGCAAATTCATAAAACATATTCAGTAAACGTACGTCCATAAGCTGTAGATATTTGTCAACTGTTGGACAAAACATTGGCTGTGATATCTAGTTACAGCAAAATATTTTTGTCTGGATTTAGATTTATAAATATGTTACTCATATGTATAATTGTATGTCAGAAGACTTATTAATAATGATATTCTTAAACAATTTTAAATTAACTTAGATTTCGATTGTATTGTTTCGATTGTATTGTATTGCAAACTCAGTGTTTGACAACAGTGAAATCGAACTGTTTTTAACCAGTTTTACTACACTATGACGAACAGTTTAAATTGGTATCCATGATACCTACAATCTACATTTATCATGGATACCAGTCAAAACAACGAGTTAAATAATCATTCTTTTCTTATATGATGTGAAATGTATCTATAATTCGGAACTTACCCTTCACTACAAAAATATTATATATTTTCCTAATAATTAACTCGCTAAGTCCTTAATTAATGTCATAATAAAGTGATTAAATCGTGTTTTGGTGTACTATTGAGAGGGAAACAAGATAAAGTGTTAGACTGTTTGCAAAAACAGTGACAGTGATCAGTTAGAACAGGAAAAACAGGAGGGGAAACAGACAGATAACCGTTACAGAGGGATGGGGAAGGGGGGGAGGGGTGTTAACTTATCTTAAAATTATACATCGGGGTGAGATTTAGTATAATATTATATAATGGTGTACAGTTTTAGTATATTTCTAGATGAAGAAATAATTAAATTTCATATTTTGAATTATATTGATAACATTCAGAAGTTTTGGTCTCGGAATTATAAATGGCCTCTCAACATAAATGATCGTTATGTAGTTTATTGTATCCGCTTGTTTGTTGCACTGCACACTTCATGATTATTTAATGATCTAAAATGGGGATTGAGGGGGGCACACCCCTGATACATCTAACTGATAAGATTTATTTATACCTGAGACCAAAATTTCAAAAACCGAATTTTCCACTCGAATATTATGTTAAATAAATGTCAAAACATGTCAAAATTACTAATGTTACGTATCATTTTACAACAGTTAATGTTGTTATCTGCTTTTAATAAATAAACTACACATTTTGGTATTCATAATTTCAACTTTTTCTATTATAGTTCTTTATTAAAATCATTATAAAATAAGACAGAGTTTTCATAGAACCAAACATTTTACCTCATTATTTCTATTGGATAGAAAGTTATACCTCTCCATTTTCCTCTTTCCATGGCAACGGCTAGCAAAAAGATAAAACACGGGCAAGTGTGCCAAATGTATTGTCACAAAGTGCATGTGTGCCAGATGTATTGTCACAAAGTGCATGTGTGCCAAATGTATTGTCACAAAGTGCATGTGTGCCAAATGTATTGCCACAAAGTGCATGTGTGCCAAATGTATTGTCACAAAGTGCATGTGTGCCAAATGTATTGTCACAAAGTGCATGTGTGCCAAATGTATTGCCACAAAGTGCATGTGTGCCAAATGTATTGTCACAAAGTGCATGTGTGCCAAATGTATTGCCACAAAGTGCATGTGTGCCAAATGTATTGTCACAAAGTGCATGTGTGCCAAATGTATTGCCACAAAGTGCATGTGTGCCAAATGGCTGCCAGTGTGTCAAGATAATGCAGTGTTATTTCTTAAGAATTAATTTGTTTTGCTTAATTAATAATTATGAAGTTTCTGTAATTTTATGAGAAGTTCATTCACCTTCTAGTGGAGACTGGTTGTATACTAGTTAGTAGTTACTGGTGACTAAATGGTTAACAGTTACTATTTAGTCACCATTTAGTAACTAAATGGTAACTACTAATTACTAGTTACCACTAATTACTAGTTACTACTAATTACCAGTAACTACTAATTACCAGTTACTACTAATTACTAGTTACTACTAATTACTAGTTACTACTAATTACTAGTTACTACTAATTACTAGTTACTACTAATTACTAGTTACTACTAATTACTAGTTACTACTAATTACCAGTTACTACTAATTACTAGTTACTACTAATTACTAGTTACTACTAATTACTAGTTACTACTAATTACTAGTTACTACTAATTACTAGTTACTACTAATTACCAGTTACTACTAATTACCAGTTACTACTAATTACTAGTTACTACTAATTACCAGTAACTACTAATTACCAGTAACTACTAATTACTAGTTACTACTAATTACTAGTTACTAATAATTACCAGTAACTACTAATTACTAGTTACAACTAATTACCGGTTAATACTAATTATTAGTTACTACTAATTACTAGTTACTACTAATTATTAGTTACTACTAATTACTAGTTACTACTAATTACTAGTTACTACTAATTACCAGTTACTACTAATTACCAGTTACTACTAATTACCAGTTACTACTAATTACTAGTTACTACTAATTACCAGTAACTACTAATTACTAGTTACTACTAATTACTAGTTACTACTAATTACTAGTTACTACTAATTACTAGTTACTACTAATTACTAGTTACTACTAATTACTAGTTACTACTAATTACCAGTTACTACTAATTACCAGTTACTACTAATTACCAGTTACTACTAATTACTAGTTACTACTAATTACTAGTTACTACTAATTACTAGTTACTACTAATTACTAGTTACTACTAATTACTAGTTACTACTAATTACCAGTTACTACTAATTACCAGTTACTACTAATTACTAGTTACTACTAATTACCAGTAACTACTAATTACTAGTTACTACTAATTACTAGTTACTACTAATTACCAGTAACTACTAATTACTAGTTACTACTAATTACTAGTTACAACTAATTACCGGTTAATACTAATTATTAGTTACTACTAATTACTAGTTACTACTAATTATCAGTTACTACTAATTACCAGTTACTACTAATTACTAGTTACTACTAATTACCAGTTACTACTAATTACTAATAATTATTAGTTACTACTAATTACTAGTTACTAACTATATACTAGTTACTAACTATATACTATTAATTTTAATGTGGGTGTTTTTTACTTTTTTTTTCTATTTATAAATATTTGTTACTTTTGTGCATGTCATAAAACATAAAATTAAGAAATTAAATTATTAAAAATGAAGTAAATTATGATGTTTTTATCCTTTTTTTCAATACCTATAAAAAACAACCGGAAATTATTGCAATACAAATTCGTTATTTTAATACAATACTAAAATTTATTTGAACAATTAAAAATATAATATATGAATAAAAGCATCTATATTGTTATCATTTACAGTGCAATCATTTACATTTACAGACCTAGTGCAATCATTTACAAACATATTGCAATTGGTTACATTTACAGGCATATTGCAATTATTTACATTTACAGGCATATTGCAATTATTTACATTTACAGGCATATTGCAATTATTTACATTTACAGGCATATTGCAATTATTTACATTTACAGACACAGTGCCATCATTTACATTTATTAGTGTAACGTTCAATCAATTGCTGATGTGCCACATCTCACCACTACAGTGCGCAGGTGCCACATCTCTTCCCAACAGTGCGCATGTGCCACATCTCCTCGTTACTGGTAAATAAATGTGAAAAAGTACAGGCGTGTTTGTATCTTTAGTTATCACAAGGATAATGCACGAAGATGCAGTTACCACCCCGTGAAATGGTCTTTGCTTTATTGTTTATTTGCATGACTTTAATATTTAAAGTCAAGGCAATGATAATTTGTAATGATAATGATGCATGATGTAAAGAAATTTGATGAATGCAATGGTACGAGTGCCAAATTACAACAGTTCGGGCCCATCTGCAACAGAGTTTATGGACAGAGCCCTGGGTGGGTTGATGTTTATGAATTAATTGTAAAAATATATATTTTTTTTAATATATTGGATTTAGTTAATTTACTAGAAAGTAATGATTACAAAAAGTTAAGGTAAGTTTACAAGTAATCGGACAGATCCACATTTTCGATCATGTAAGTGATTTTTATAGTTCATGATACCGCAGGTGTAATGGATACCAATTAAAACAAAAGTTGAATTTTCATAAAAGGTTATAAGAAATTATTTTTATTATAGTATATTTTGCAATGTAAATTATATAAAATGAAGAGCTTCAATTATTTGAAAATCCGAAAATTTATACAAACGGTTAACGATCTAAAATGTTAGTTAAAAAAATTTGAAATGATAATTAAAACTTAAAGCATTAATAAATTAGGAACTGTAATTCTGTTAATAATTTTTAGATAAATATTGATTTATATAAGCAAATTATTAGCTATAATTACCCAAATATTAAATAAAAGCCAACGATTGTATCCAGTTAGAAAAAATACACGTCTATAAAAATAGTCAATATGTAAGTTTGTTACCTTCGCAGAATGCGGGAAGGTTATATTATTGACGGCATTTATTTATTTAATTATTTATCATCTTGTTATTCGCTTAACTGAAAAAGTGTTCAATTAAATTGCATGGAATTTGATGAAACGATTGGTCGATGTCCAATGAACTGCTGGTAGAATTTGGGATTGACCCTGTCAAAGGTCAAGGTCATGGTCATTTATGACTCAAAAAGTATAGAACCAAATTGCATGAAACTTGGTGATATGATTGGTCAATATGCAGGAACCATTTTGTTAGATTTTGGGAGTGATCGGGTCAAAGGTCAAAGATCAAGGTCAAAACCATTTATAACTCAACAACTCAAAAAGTATTCAACCAAATTGTCTGAAATTTGATGGAACGATTGGACAATGTCAATGAACCATCTGGTAGAATTTTGGGAGCGATCCGGTCAAAGGTCAAGGTCATTTATATATCAATAACTCAAAAAGTATTGAACCATATTGCATGAAATTTGGTGGAACGATTGATCACTATTCAGTCACCAGTTTATCAGATTTTGGGAGCAAAGGGATAAGCGGTGTCGAAGGAATGCGCTCTACCGAGTGCACGTAATCTAGTTTTAAATGTCCTCTTCAGGCTCCGAGAAAAACATGAGTTTATAACATAATATTATAGAACTAAGGTCTATGTTCATTATTCTGCAAACCGCATACAATTCGGTTCAGTATATATTTCATTATTTGCTTTTAAAGTTTTTAATACTCTGAGTGCAACAATTATACAAATCACTAACCTGACGCTGATGAAAAAGATTGTACACTCTTCGTTTTGATTTCAAATTTGAATTTTATAAAGAAATAATGCGTTTTGGCCTTCGTTTAAGATATTAATTGTTTTCTAAAGTATATAAACGTTTCTATGAGTTCATTCGGATCTCCTGTAGATAAGGAACCCCCAGATTCCCCTCCTGTAGATAAGGCACCCCCAGATTCCCCTCCTGTAGATAAGGCACCCCCAGATTTCCCTCCTGTAGATAAGGCACCCCAAGATTTCCCTCCTGTAGATAAGGCACCCCCAGATTCCCCTCCTGTAGATAAGGCACCCCCAGATTCCCCTCCTGTAGATAAGGCACCCCAAGATTTCCCTCCTGTAGATAAGGCACCCCAAGATTTCCCTCCTGTAGATAAGGAACCCCAAGATTTCCCTCCTGTAGATAAGGCACCCCAAGATTTCCCTCCTGTAGATAAGGAACCCCAAGATTTCCCTCCTGTAGATAAGGCACCCCAAGATTTCCCTCCTGTAGATAAGGCACCCCAAGATTTCCCTCCTGTAGATAAGGCACCCAAGATTTCCCTCCTGTAGATAAGGCACCCCAAGATTTCCCTCCTGTAGATAAGGCACCCCAAGATTTCCCTCCGGTAGATAAGGCCCCCCAAGATTTCCCTCCTGTAGATAAGGCACCCCAAGATTTCCCTCCTGTAGATAAGGCACCCCAAGATTTCCCTCCTGTAGATAAGGCACCCAAGATTTCCCTCCTGTAGATAAGGCCCCCCAAGATTTCCCTCCTGTAGATAAGGCACCCCAAGATTTCCCTCCTGTAGATAAGGCACCCCAAGATTTCCCTCCTGTATATAAGGCACCCCAAGATTTCCCTCCTGTAGATAAGGCACCCCAAGATTTCCCTCCTGTAGATAAGGCACCCCAAGATTTCCCTCCTGTAGATAAGGCACCCAAGATTTCCCTCCTGTAGATAAGGCACCCCAAGATTTCCCTCCTGTAGATAATGCACTCCCAGATTTCCCTCCTGTAGATAAGGCATCCCAAGATTTCCCTCCTGTAGATAAGGCACCCCAAGATTTCCCTCCTGTAGATAAGGTATCCCAAGATTTCCCTCCTGTAGATAAGGCACCCCAAGATTTCCCTCCTGTAGATAAGGAACCCCCAAATTTCCCTCCTGTAGATAAGGCACCCCAAGATTTCCCTCCTGTAGATAAGGCATCCCAAGATTTCCCTCCTGTAGATAAGGCATCCCAAGATTTCCCTCCTGTAGATGAGGCACCCCAAGATTTCCCTCCTGTAGATAAGGCACCCCAAGATTTCCCTCCTGTAGATTAAGCACCCCAAGATTTCCCTCCTGTAGATAAGGCACTCAAGATTTCCCTCCTGTAGATAAGGCACCCCAAGATTTCCCTCCTGTAGATAAGGCACCCCAAGATTTCCCTCCGGTAGATAAGGCCCCCCAAGATTTCCCTCCTGTATATTAGGCACCCCAAGATTTTCCTCCTGTAGATAAGGCACCCCAAGATTTCCCTCCTGTAGATAAGGCACCCCAAGATTTCCCTCCTGTAGATAAGGCACCCCAAGATTTCCCTCCGGTAGATAAGGCCCCCCAAGATTTCCCTCCTGTAGATAAGGCACCCCAAGATTTCCCTCCTGTAGATAAGGCACCCCAAGATTTCCCTCCTGTAGATAAGGCACCCCAAGATTTCCCTCCTGTAGATAAGGCACCCCAAGATTTCCCTCCTGTAGATAAGGCACCCCAAGATTTCCCTCCGGTAGATAAGGCCCCCCAAGATTTCCCTCCTGTATATTAGGCACCCCAAGATTTTCCTCCTGTAGATAAGGCACCCCAAGATTTCCCTCCTGTAGATAAGGCACCCCAAGATTTCCCTCCGGTAGATAAGGCCCCCCAAGATTTCCCTCCTGTAGATAAGGCACCCCAAGATTTCCCTCCTGTAGATAAGGCACCCCAAGATTTCCCTCCTGTAGATAAGGCACCCCAAGATTTCCCTCCTGTAGATAAGGCACCCCAAGATTTCCCTCCTGTAGATAAGGCACCCCAAGATTTCCCTCCGGTAGATAAGGCCCCCCAAGATTTCCCTCCTGTATATTAGGCACCCCAAGATTTTCCTCCTGTAGATAAGGCACCCCAAGATTTCCCTCCTGTAGATAGGGTGCTTTATTTACAGGAGATCCATTCTTTCAATTTTATACCTTCACACGAATATTTAATGGATTTATTATACCTAGTTAGAATTGGTTTTTTAAAGTTTTGATTATAAAAATCTTTAAAAGCATGTAAAATTTAAAATATGCTATCAAATTTGATGCAGTTTGCAGAAAAATGATAAGAAACATTAGCTTCGTTGATTAAATTAAAAAAAAAATTCGCTTGGAGGGGACATTCACGATATTCTCTTCAATTCATTTTATTTACTTCCTGTCATTATCTGAAAAGTAACTAAAAAGATATTTTAAGTTTATAGGTACTTGAGAAAGTTCTGAGTTATCGGACACATTCATATTATTGCTCATAAAAAAACTTTTTAATTTAACGTTTAAACGATTGTTGTTCCAATGGATATCGATGATACCTAATTACCTACGTCCTACCGGTGTCATCGATACAAAATATAATATAATTCTTTAGTTGGGCATCAAAATTGAGAAGAAAACTATTCATAGAAAACGAGTTGTGAGGGGGGACTGTGATAATACGGAATGAATGAGGATTGAGTTGTATAGGAATTATTTAATGAAAATAAATCAAGAATTGATACTAAAGAAGTTACAATAAATCCAATATTGATAAAATATAAGTTAAAATAAATCAAATATAATTATGTCACCTTAGAATTTTTCTACAATGAACTACAGCTAAGTTACTATGAAGAATGGTTCACTTACTTCACTATACAGCATTTCATTATAGAGGAGTTGTACCGTAGTGTAGGCTACTATAAATATCATTCACTTAATTAATTTACTAGGGGGTTTAACGTCTTCTTCTGAACCAAAGGCCATATCGCAGAAGTCAAAAGTATATTGAATTCAAGGGTCAGAGAAAAGTCGGAAGGAAAAGTGGTTTCATGAACAAAGTCACCTACCACCAGTCTGTGACAATACTCATGAATGCAGAAAAGCTACTCCAATTACTAAGTCACCTACCACCAGTCTGTGACAATACCAATGAATGCAGAAAAGCTACTCCAATTACTAAGTCACATACCACCAGTCGGTGACAATCTCATGGATACAGAAAAGTTACTCAGTGAACAATTATCATGTCTGTAATATTATAACAATTCACTAACGTTTCCATTTCCACTCAGTTGCAAAGTGCGAATATGTGTCATGTCGAAAAGATTTTAAAATGTTGTCAAACAACATAGAAGCAAAATGAAACATGAATTCTAGGTTGAGATAAGAATATATTTTTTATCTCAGGAAATTGTTCATAAACTCTAATTTGTACTCGAAGCTGTTTAGTTTCTATTTGGCGGTAGGGTCATGGAGAAGTAGATTCGGATCCAATGTTTTCTTCACCTGCTCTGCCCGCTCATTCACCTCTTTCGTATGCAACTCATTGAGGTCAGAGGTGTATAAACTGCATCTGATGGAAAGAAATCGAGAAATAGAACCTAAAGGTGTAGAGTGTAGACAAATAACTATAACGTCTATCAATATTGATAGGTAACACAGTTAAAGGTACATTCCAGGCTCCGGAATAAAAATGAGTATTAGCTAAATAATATTATTGAACTCAAGTATACGAATGTGACTAGCTAAAGTTTTTCTATTTGTGAATAGAGCGTAGTATATAAAAGGTTGCTCTGGGACTTGAGATGATGTTATCTAAGAAATTGTGCTACAAAGAAGTACTGTAATAACCAATAGCAAGGTTGAATTATACTACTCAATAATATACACTACTCTCGCCAATTTCTATTTTCTCTGCCACCTGGTTTCGAAAGCGGGAACTAGAATTGAAATAAAGTAAGGACAATGGAGGTATGCTGTTTGCGTGACGTCATAACAGCAACACTCTAAGATTATATTTAAAACAATTGAAAAACGTAACATTATGAAAACTGTTTATTTATTTCCATTATAAGAAACAGTGATGAATCCATTCATGTTATTCACACTGCTTAAAGGGGCAGTACAGTCATTTTTTGTTTTAACAATTTTAATGTCAAATGATTGCTTAGTAAGAAAGAATAAGGTATATCGTGTGACATTGCAATGTTCAATAAAATATAATAAAGGAGATATATCATTTTATATATAATTAATTTTTTAGCAAATGCTCACGGTAGATGGCGCCACAATCAGTGGTGCCATCTTGTAAACAAATCAATTGAGTTAAGTTTCTTTCTAGATTCAAGTTCAAGTGAAGAGATGGCTTTATTTTTATAATTATGCCTTCTTGTCTACGAATTCACCTAATATTTTCACCATTTTGACGCAAACAAAGGTTGATTACTGCATATATAAATTAATATGGAAACAACAAACATACTCACGCACATACTAATGAGTGCAAATGCTTCCGCTAGGTGTCGCTAATTTTATTATATACTTTTTATGAACATTTTAAAAATAAACGGGCATTCAAATATTACATAATTAAATATTCTGAATCGATTTAAAACGAATTAAACCATTATTTTATTTTGACTTTACTATCCCTTTAATTAACCTTAATTTTCTTTTTATGTTTGTTGCCTTGTTAACGTCACGGTCACAAATTACTCGATTTGTGACAACAGCTCACATAGCTTTATTGCTCTTCAATACCTACCCTACTAGCAAAAATATTATACTACAAGATACATACACATAGGTACTCTCGACAATTTCTGTTTTAAAAAGCGCCACCTGGATTTGACAGCGGGAACGAGAGAAACAATAACATTATTATTTTTGTTTCGGGAACTATATTATTTAGCTGTATCTATTCTACCGATGTAAAGCTTAATTTTCCAGTAAAATATTCTTCATTTATGAATGATATAAAAGTTAAAAAATATCATTAATTAATCAAACCAAATATTGTTGTTTCTCTAGTTCTCGCTTTCAAATCCAGGGGCCGCATTTTGAAACAGAAATTGTCGAGAGTAGTGTATCTTGTTGTAGAATAATATCTTTGCTAGTAGGAATACCAATATTGATAGGTTGCGACAAGAGTGATTTGTGACGTGACATAAGCAAGGGAACAAATTTAAAGAGAAAATTAGAGGTTTAGCAGGTTAAATAATTTAATTAATCTATATATATTTATTATATTATTCAATTTAATAACTATTTTTTTTACAAATTTACCTTTAATTGTTTTAAATATGATTTTTAAGAGTGGCTGTTATAACGTCACGCAAACAACATACCTCGATTGTTTGTCCTTACTATATTTTTATTCTAGTTCCCGCTTTTGAAACCAGAATTGTATTGATAATATTCAAAGTTTTTTCTTATATGGATAATTCAGGGAAATTGAAGAGTTATCTAATAGATGACTTACCCGCCATTTTTGAAGTGGTTGTAGTCCTTCGTGGGTTCTTTGCACAGGTAACACATGGAGGCCCCACAAGTGCATGTCATTCTGTTACAACCATCTTTCTTGATGAACCTCCTGCCGCACTTGTAACATTTTCTGGTGAAAAAACGAAAAGGTGAATTCTGGGAAATCTAACGGTTCTATAATATAGATCTTAAGGTAAAAAATTATATTTAAATTTGTTATTTAATCGGCATCCCGCCAATTGTAACTTCTGCCGACGATGTGGTCTTAGTCCAGATACAGGAACTCATAATACTAGGACCCAACTATAATAATATAATCCTATTACAGGATTAGGGACTCAACTATGGATGAACAACTAACAAACCTCTACAGAATCATCAAGACACTGAATTTCGAACAACTGTACTTCTCTTGAAAAGTTTTAGGGACTGTAGGATTTTAATGACTAGCCTTTGGAACCACATTGGTTCTAGTTAAATTGACAGTTTAAAGCCTTCTCCCCCCCCCCTCCATCTCCATACAAGACTAAATTAACCTTCTGTTCACTAAATATTGAACTAATTTCAATGTGCCACACTTACATTTCAAGCAACTGTTTTTCAACAATTTACCAGGTACCAAATCGGTTGAGCACGTGGCCTGAGTGCTCACCAAGACATCAGAATGGCGAGCGGGTATCCCCATTATTAATATATTACTTTCTGGTATCATGGATACCAATTAAAATAACAAGTCATTTCCCACCTTATCATGGCCTCAGTCATTTCATTTTCTAAGCGAGTACGCGCATCTTTCTGCGCATCATTCTCATCACATTTTTCAGGTCTGTGGTCCTCTTTTTTACAGAGTCTGGAAATTAGAAATAAAGATGAAACTGAATAGCTGCAAATAAAACTAAATTTCATTTTCAACTTTGGATGTCCAAAATAAAATTAAATAAATTATTTATAGGATATTTTTTTACATTTTTCTAAATGAACATAGAAATGCACAATATATGAAATAGCACAATGGCAGATTGTGCCATTGTAAGTTACCAAAAGATGTTTAATTTTCAATAGGAGGTGGCTAGGGATGATATTTTCAGTGTAAAATGTCATTCAGTTTGTCTGACATGGTGCAGTTCCTAGCTAATACACGGTACAGCGTAAATATCCTTTCTAGCTAATAAACGGTACTCTGAAAAGGTCCTACACAACCACTTCCTATCGAACATCTTCTTGTAACTAGCAATCGGATATTGTGTCTAGTCGCCTATTGCGTATTTGCCTTGTCCATTTATATAAGGAATTTCTTTTGGTAGAGGTGTGTCGTTCAAAATTACGGTTAGCTACCTACAAGTTCTCTTCATACAGTCAGGATTGTAACATTGCAGCACAGGATAGTCTGTAGTCAGGGTGACTTTCTCGCTAAACTCATGACCATAGTGACAGAAAGGACAACTCTCCAGATTCTCTAAGCCAGCAGTCTGCAAATGTAAGAAGGAACTTGGTAGTAAGAGACTTAGCTATCTGGCAAATAAAAGTTAGTCAGCTGACAATAATTAGTGTTCAAATTATATTATTTTATAATATGGTACTTTAAATTCAACGTTGTAGGTATTTTAGGATTAAAGCTTTCGATTAGGAAAATTGGGTCTATTTATAGTCAGGAACAAGGATTGTTTCCAATGTAGTTTCAAGTAACCCAGTAAACATTACAATGTTGGGCCAACGTTGGCCCAATTCAGAACGAAAGTCTGGGCCAACAATGTCATGCCGGTCTATGCCATACATGTCTATGGCCAGTACTATTTTTCATATAAGAGATGCATTAATTAGATCACGCTATACAGAAGCCGTGAAGACAACAGTTACATCTAACAATGTATTAACTGTCCCACAAATACATTTTACAGATCGAAGTCAGGAAAAAATAGAATATTCGTCAATTCAAACTCGAATCTATAGTTTTACATAATTATGCTGTTTTATCCAAATAATATTCCTATTTAAAATTAAATAGAAAGTATAATTTTCAATGTGAATAATTATTTCAGACGGAAAAATAGCTTTTCATACTAAATATATGAATTAACTAGTGTCCAAGCTCATTTTTATGAATGTGATGAATAAAGTGTTAAATTAATAATTGAAAGTATAACATGCCTATTTATACTAAATTGCCAGAAACGGCTACAATTTCAAAGATATACTTAATTGAGGATATTAAATTGGCTATTTCATATGATTTAAGTTAGGAGAGATCGTTTGCACCCAACTTCTCTGATTTGATGGCGATAACTGCCAAATAGAACCGGTAGACCAGTATAATAAATATACTGGTACACCAAAAAATCACTGGATTGGTTAACCAATGTTTTCCTTCATTGGGTCAGTGCTGTTTGGCAACCGGTGGCCAATGCCCGATCGTGCTTTTACTTTGCCAACGTTTACCGACGTTGGCCCAATAGTGCAATGTTATCAAGGAAGTTCGAATAATTGTGATGATGGATGGATAGATATTTTCTTATTCGAAAGCTCGAATTCTAAAATACCATCAACGTTAAAATTCTCTCGAAAATATGGACATTCCACTGATTAAGAATCTTTTTAATCAACAAGCAAGTTTACACTTTCTCACATCTATCTCCACTTGTTGCTTCTTGTTCATCATGATGTTGAACATTTTAGGTTCCAAGACAATTTGTAGCACTGTTTGAGAGTAGAGGGAGGTACATTCTGAATCTAAACATTTGATGTCGTAGTTAGATTCTCCAATCTCTACTTTGACGTAACTGAAAAAGTTGAGCACATAATTTATAAGTTCTATAATCTGTGTATGATTTATCAGGATTTATTTTTATATTGAAATTTTATTTTAATTAGCGAGTCTCAAACATGAAATTGTAAATAGATTTTTGTTTCTTCGAAAGTTCTAATATTTAATTCCCTTTTGACGTCAACAATAGGATACTTAGTGATTAATACAGACGTTCAACGCCCTGAATACCCATATTAAATTAATTTACAAATACTAAATAGGTGCATTACTTTCCAAGACATTCAATGCAGAACATGTGAGCGTCATTGCCAGAACAGGTGAACATTTCATGAAACTCATAGTCATCGAAACATATGCCACATCCAACGACTAACTGAAATAGAGAAGGTGATACAGTTACACTTTGAAAGAAACATTTTCTCTGGGAAAAAGAACGTCGGGAGAATATTGAATAAACATCTGTAGAATATCAAAAATGAAAGTTGGAAGAATATTGTAAGAGAGTCGAGAGAATATTGGAAAACTTCGGAATAATGTTGGAAAACTTCGGGATAATGTTGGAAAGACGTCAGAAAGTGTGTTAGAAAAACTGTATGATAATGTTGAAAAAACTTAGGTTAAGTATTTTGGAAGAATGTAAGGAGAATATTGAAAGACGACCAGGAGAATATTGGAAGAATCTGGAGAGAAAATTGGAAGAAAGTCGGTTGATTATTGAAAGGATATTAATTTATTTTTGGAAAATAAATAAATAGTTGAGAGATTTGTTAATAATTCTCTGGCTTTAATAATTTTCACAAATTTAGTTATAATTATCTAGTTCTAATAGTTTCCACGAATAACTTACAATTTCTGGTTCTTTAACATTTCCAGCTTCTTCTGTTGAGAGGAGCAGAGCCAATTGAAGTTCAGATTGATATTCATCGTAATTCTCAACTCCACTGGATATGTCTTTGATGAGATCTGCAAACTTTACGTCGTCGTGGTTCAAATTCATGCATCTGAAAGTAGGAAATTGTCTTAAATTTTCATCAATCGATAGCTACCTAAATCAATATCATCCACATAAATAAAATTTGCATAATAAACTTTTTATATGAATTTTTTACAATTCTATTACGAATTATCAGTTACCTTTCTCTCAATTGCAACCTGTCAAGATTGGGAAAGATAGTGTATAGTGCATTGCAGTGCGATGCGACCCATTCGTCATCAAGAGAAGTGTCACACAGATCCGAATCGGAAGAGTGGAAAGTTTTAGAAGATTTAGATTTCTCTGCAGTAGAAGAATCATTCATAGACCTCATAAACTCGTCAACAAAATCTTCATCATCACTCGAGTCACTACTATCACTTAAATCATCAAAAGAAAGATCAAATGGAGATTTCTTCATTTCAACTCTCTTATAGGGAGAATTCCACGTAGGAATAATAGTTGTTGTTTTCTTGAATGGTTGAGACTGTTTGGCTAGTGATTGGGAGTCATCATTGGACATCAAAAAGAATGATTTATTGTTAGAATTCTTTTTAGGAATAGTACCTAGAGCTTTTCCCAAAGGTTGAAACTGCTTGGATAGTGATTGGGAGTCATTGGACATCGAAAAAGGAGGTTTATTGTAAGAATTCCTCTTGGGAATAGCACCTGTAGTTTTGCTCAATGGTTGAAAATACTTAGATAGTGATTTGGAATCATCATCGGAATTCAAAAATGTCAATCCAGTTCTTTGTGGTAATGCACATGCACCGAGTATTTGCAAGGAATCTGAGTTTTGAACTTCATCATCCGGCCAACAGCTTAACAGTGACTCAGAAGACAAATTCTCTACAATTTTGTCGTGCTCTTCGAATGCAATCAACATGGAAACTCTTTCCAAAAGTCTTGGCTTATCAAGAAGTCTGACGTCTCCTCCGTTCTCACGTACATTGTTTATAATTTTGGACACTAGCGAGTGTTCATCCATACTAAGGTGGGTAATGATTAGATATACACCTGATAAAAATATATCACTTAGTTATTAGCTACAGACCCTTTCTGAAAAAAATGATTATTATAGCAATCGGAATTAGCTAAAAATATGTTAAAAATCGTAGCTCTGAAATATGTCTTGTATAACGGAATGTTTCTACCGGCCTAAAGAGATATCTATATTTCTTACGGAATAAAAAAAGATTCATTGATGAGTAAAATAAATGTTAGAGATTCTAATAATGAATGAACATTTTTCTATGTGAAATGTAAAAGCCAATTAAAACTTAATGACTTATATAATTCTTGTGATTAGAGCAGCCCAGAAATTTAGCTTGCTAGATAGATAGGTTTCGGTGAGAACTCATGGCATATAAGGCATGGAAATATAACACATATAGTGTTCAGTACAGTACTTAGAATCCATCCCCGTGCGGGGTGGTCAACCCTTTCACTATCGATGCCATACACTGAAACCATTTTAAATAAGACTCTACCGCTTGTGTAACTATACATGCTGTGCTCTAAGTCTAGATAAACAATAGGTTGGAGGTTGAGGTTGGACTTGCGTTATCAATTTATCATTCCACCCGTCAATTTAATTAACCAATCCAGTAATAGACAACAGACTGGAACAATTATTAGCTATATTAGATACACTATGTATAAAATGTAGATAACCTTGGAACTTGGAGGAAACAAGTTCAATTCATGAAACTTGTATCTCAGACTTAGGAAAAAATTCAGCGATAACATAAGATTGAATAGCAGAAAACAGCTGTAAAGGTTGCAGAATTTTCCAGAACTTTGAAAAAATCGACCAGATATTTTGACCACATTCAGGTTTAGTACAATTTATCTACCAAAATGTAACAATCAATTCTTTTTTCATTATCTAAATCATGATACATCGAAACTAAACATCCTTAAATTTCTTTCCAACATTTTGTTTTTTAGATATAATGTTTGATACTCTTCAATCCTTTATCGTTAGTGATCATATTTAGTCACTTAAACTGAGTATAAAAACCTTTGTGCTGATGGATAAAATATTAAGAAGTTCGATTATAACAACTTATCATCACAAAGTCAACTTACAAACTAGCATAATTCTAGATAATAATGGTAGAGATGCACATTTCTTATCAGTCTACGTATGCATAGATAAAGATAAGAAATGGTGAACATTAAAATTCAACCAAAATTTTTGATTGAATAAAAAACATATGAAGTGACGCAATAGAATATATGCAGTAAATGAAGAGCATATTTGGTGATGTTTATTTTCTAACATTCTAGGCGTTAAATCATATCGAGCAAAGGACCCTTTGAACGAAGCTGAAAATTTCTTATCAGAAACAAACATCATGTAATATTAAATATGCATACAGTTAGACTTATACACAGCTTTTATCATTGGGTAGTTATTCACAAAAAGGGGTCCAAAGGAATGAATAGAAGAAGGTCTCGTAGAAGGTGACAGTGAAATTACGCTCCATGCTTTACAACAGAGTTTCGTGACACAATTGTCATTCAGTGGTCGATAGACTATAGTTTCGTCTTTATTTGATGTAAAAATACTGAAAAAACGCTTCACTAGACAAAAATATAGTGTTCAGAAACATCACAGGGTATAGTACAAGGTATCATATTTCCCATATCCTGCGTGAAAATATTACAAATCAAAGTGTATGACTCATTAGAAGCTCGAGTTTGGTTTGGTTATAGTGGGCAAGAAAGAATATGATGCTTAAAAGATATAAGCAAAATCAGAGGCATCCCGATCGCTATCCACATTAAGAATATCAAAATTAAAATCACCATAAATGAACCTACTATCATAGTTTTCACGACTAATGTGTACAATAATTTGTTTGTTCAAAAACAATATAGGATCGTATGCCGAGACAGAACCTGCTATTATTTTTTATGATTGATAGAAATCTCAACAGATGTAGATTCAATTCTATATCTTCAGAGAGCTTATTAGATCCTCTTACTTAGATTCACAACCAAGGCATATCATGACACTCACACCACCACGCCTACCGTCCCTATGCATACTGTGATAACCCTTAGTTGTTGAAATAAACACATGACACTACAGGATGCTAGCGGAGGTTGAGAATCCTAATTTGAGATAAAATACATTTTTATCTTGTGGAATGTTTATATGAATGAATGTGTCTAGAATTTCACGCAAAATCAAATTCATTGTTAGTTAGTAGTTTGATCAGTAGTTAGTAGTTTTATTTGGTAGGGTCATTGAGCAGTAGGTTCATGTTTAATAGTTTTATTTGGTAGGGTCATTGAGCAGTAGGTTCATGTTTAATAGTTTCATTTGGTAGGTTCATGGTTCGTAGTTCTATCTGGTAGCGTCATTGAACAATAGGTTCATGTTTAATAGTTTTATTTGGTAGGGTCATTGAGCAATAGGTTCATGTTTAATAGTATCATTAGGTAGGTTCATGGTTCGTAGTTCTAACTGGTAGGGTCATTGAGCAGTAGTTTTTATCTGGAAGGTAATTGAGCAGTAGGTCCGTATTCAATGTCCTCCAGACCTCCACCTGCTCAGCCCTCTCATTCACTTCTCTCGAATGCAACTGATTTGTGTCAGTTGTGTTCAAAGACAAGGCTGTCTATAGTGTTGATCAGGCTAGATTTCCGAAATTATAAGCTGATTGAAGTGGTCCTAAAGTCTGCGTCCGTTAATATAATTTCCCTATTTTAAGCCATTTATAGTTATCTAATGACAAAATAAACTAAACAATTAGATTGAAAATTGATCAATTACTATAATAGTGCTATTTTAAGTTAACTAATCTGATAATAATTTATCTATTCAAAAATCGTATATACGGGTGTCCGACACTTATGTTGCCAAACTTTAACATAAGGTTGCATTCGTCGAAATAAACACTTTTTATTATATGAAGGTATGGTCTAAAATGCTTAGTTAAAGAGTTACAAGGTTAGGTTAGTTACCATTTATTATTATTAATTAACATCATTTTTTTTAATGTTTCAATAGGAAACAAACATTTTTTAACAGTAATTATTAGGAGCACAAGAAACTTAATATTGTTAAGTTACATGTTTACAAAATGTGTTGAAACTACCTCCCATTTGTTGCGATGCATGAGTTCAAACGTTTGTCCAATGATTGGCGGACACGAGCAAAGACACCAGGAGTTTCACGAATCCTTGCGTGACAAACGTTTGAACGCTTTCATCGGAACAAATGGGCGGCAAATTGAACACATTCTGTAAACATTTAACCTAATTTAAGATTATGTTTCTTGTGCTCCTAATAATTACTGTTGAAAATGTTTTGTTTCTTATCGCAACATTAAAAAAATGTTAACTAATAATAATAAATGGTACAGATACTACATTCCTAAGCTTGTAACTCTTTAACTAAGCATTTTAGACCATACCTTCATAGAATAAAAAGTGTTTATCTCGACGAATGCAACCTTATGTTGAAGTTTGGCAACAAAAGTGTCGGGACACTTTGTATATACACGAGAGCTTGATGACATTTATATAAAAATGGTGGTGGTTTTCCAAACATTTTGCAATTTTAATCAATTTAGAGTTGTCTAATGAAAATTTTAATTGAGAATTAAAATATTGCCAAAATAATAAGTGATGGGACTAAAGAAATTTTTCCCAAATTTTATCGGTAACTGTAAAATTGATGAATTTAAAATTGAACTGAATGCTCCTTTCAAATGCCTACCTAGCTACCTAGAAACGTTGCACCGACAATTGGGTCTCTAGACAATGGAGCCCAGAAAAAATTGGGGCAGCAGACAAAATAAAAAGAAGTGGTACTTTGTTATCACTAGGGTTGTGACAATAGTATCTTTAAACTATGCTTTATATTCTCTTGAAAAATATTCTCCATATTCTATAAATATATTCATTTATCCTCTGATATATACAATCTATTCACTAAAAATATGCTTCATATTGTTTTTATTCCCAATTCATAAAAGGGATGTAATTCGGTTGATAACCTGATATTAGTAAACTTCTTAAATCACATTTGGATGATAATCTCATGTTTTGGTGTAATGGAAATATTTGAAGTTATTAAATGAGTTGTATTAACTAGAATCATGTCATATGGATCCAATTTTTAGTGTACATCATCTGACAAAGTTCAGTCACAGTAATATTTAGTTAATAAAATGGTAAATTTTAAAGGTTATTCGTTGAATATTCTAATCAATGAGAAGAAATATATACATGAAAGATTAATGGCCTACTCCAACTGTCTAAAGTTAATAGTGTACTTATACCCGCCAGACAACCACAATTCATCCTTAAAAGTTATGCTATACAGACTACATCTAGTCAGTACCTTTAAAAGTTATGCTCTGACTACATCTAGTCTGTACCTTTAATAGTTATTCTACAGAGTGCATCTAGTCTGCACCTTTAAAGCAGGCGCAAAACCCCTCGTGATTTTCTTTTTTCAATGAGCTTCTTATGAAGCTCATTTAACGCGTGCAAGTACTTTCCCTTTTGACATACATTTAACTTCCGTATGCAATAGTAATCCAAAATGCTGAGCATCCATATCTTTGCACACCAATTCAAATAATCTAGACTTCAGAGCCCGCGTTTTTATGTAATTTACTATTTGTTTCTCCTTGTTTAGCTCATTTTGAGTTATTTTCGAAATTAATGTTTCTCTATGTAAGAAACTATGTTAGGTAGGATTTTAATATTTTCCACTACAGCTGCAAAACCTTAATTGAATCCCTCCATGGATGGTGCCCATTAGTACATATTCCAACAGATGAATCACAAGATAAACCACGGTTTTGAAGGTATTTAGTCAATATATTAAAAATGTCTTGAATTTTTTTGGTTTAAAAAGACATTATTTTTCAATTAAAAACAAGAAGAATAAAATCTTCAAAGAAGAGGGAATTTCTCAAGGAACTTAGGACGATCGTAAGGAGTGGTTGAGAACACCCGAAAGGGATGAACTCGACCTCCCTAAAAACCTCATTTGCGTCTGAAAGGATGTTAATGGCATTGCCTCTCTGGATCGCAAGAGCCAATCGCTGTCAGAACCAGGCAGACTCCGTTGTCTCAACAAGGCATTTACCTACGGCCCTTATGATTGACGAGGTCGTACTGCCGTACGCTCCTGTGGTCTCTATAGAAATCGGTTCAAATATCTAAGCATCACCATGAGCGGAGTATTTCTGACATTTACGGTTCTTCGCAGCCCCGGCAGCTGATCCGGCCTCAACTGCGGTATCACCGTATCATTGAGGTGTGTTTCGGCGAATGTGTTGACACTTGTGCAATCGTAAATGATACTCTTTCCATTCATGTAAAAGAACACAGTAATACCATCTGGACGCTTACCATGCCCCCTGTCAAACCCAGAAGGGAGTCCTGCCCTCTGCAAAGCCCGTTTTACAACATCATTCATTGCCGCATGTATTGGGTGATGACCAGAACTGTACGTACAAGACAGCTCATGCAGTCCTTTGACATCCATCCCACTACAACAGCGGCAAGAATGAGGATCACAATCTCTGGCACCCACTCTGAGAGCAATGGTCACCCTTATGACCTCTGGATCAAGCTGTGTACCTAATGGCGGTATGGGAATCGCATTCAACCACACTCTAGTGCCCTTAAAAGATGCGGATAACAGTCGTGCTCTTGCCACCGGAGCAGCTGTAGCCAACAGAATCTCCAAATTAGTGAATTAGTCAGAGGTGTATCCAATTATTTTTGATTGGACTCATGGAGTGTTACAAGGAAATCAGCCTGTAAACCCTGCCTCCATGTCCAAACTGCATCCGTGAGCTCTCCGGTATCAACTACATTAATATTAGAAAGAAAAGTTTCAACCAAATTATTCACAGAATACTTTGAAGACACAAAAGCAGGTAAGGCAATGTCTCCAGCTCTCCTACAACTCAGTCCACCAATGCCAACCGGTAGAGTTGCCTGAACCCAAGAATCCGATGACATCTCTACATTGGTCACACTGGCAACAGCAGATCAAGTGATTAATCGAAACAGCTAAGCTCGACTACGTGCTTGTAAGCTGGAGAAGCCGCAGAACATATTGAGCTTCGGAATGGAGAAAACATATATCAATAAAAAGAAAGCTTGATGGTTGTCGACAACCCGCAACCGAGAGACCATTAGGTCCAAATATCCTTTCCCCCTTAAAATCTCTGAAGGAATACCAAAGTCATTTAGAGGCGCTCCCAACAATGAGCAATTATCTTCATTAACCACCCTGACATTAGGACCACTGTCCAGAACAACGATTCTGTTTCACTAGGGGCATCATCATCGAAGATGGTCAGCTCACATTTTTTGCTATCAAGTTCTAGTCCAATGGCACTCAACCCATTTATCATGATTGTTACGTTCTCCAGAACTCTCTCCGGTGTATCTACCAGGGCTGCATCGTCCAGATACCAAACATTGAACTCTGACTAAACCCTGCGATCCACCTCGTCTATTCCAAAAGCAAACATAGCCGGTCCAAAAGGGACACTCTGCTGGATATTCCTGTCTCCGACCTCAGCACTTTACCAAAAAAACAAAGCTGAAGGCGAAGAATAAGCTTGTTATAAGAGTCTATATAGCTCCAGCACACGGTTACGAATAACAGTAAGAGAGGTATCTCTCCTCAAGCAGTGTTTCTTGGCGTTCTTCATCTCCACCTTTAGAAACACCCTTTTATGTTTACAATCACTCAGGTAGCAAATGTGCAGCAACTTCACAGCCACCCATCGTAGAGAACCCTTTTGTTATTGTGTTTATTTTATTTTTCAAGAATGAATTTGATTAATTACAGTAACTTAATCAATGATACGTCTAGTATAAATGCCATCAACTGGGCATAGTTACTAAAATCAGTCGATTCATCTATTTGTAGAGCAAAAAAATAATTCTGTAGCTTTGCTATTACACTTTCCTCAATATTTTCTGACAAGTCAACGATCCTTCGGTAGATTGTATTATTCGAAAGAGGTATTTCGTTAATTAATTATTCCCTAGTAATTTTAACCTTCTATGAATGACGGGAGGATAACTGATTCAGTAAGGATATGAGATTTTGATTTAAGAGCAATTAATTCTGCTACGTGGTATGATGCTAATTGAGCTTTTTCTGATACAGTCACTGCTTTTTCGAACAATTTGCTTTGTTTTGCTTTTGATTCTAACATTCGGTGGAAATAATCAACATATTTATTTTCAAGGTGGGATGGTTACTCGTAAAATGTCTATTTTGCTTATTCGAACCGGTAGCCGGTAAATTTCTCCAAAGAAAATTGCTCGAAAGATCGACAATTATTGCTCGAAAATAATTGCTCGAATGAACAGTTGCTCAGATAATATAAATAAAAAGATACACATATATTATTAATTACTTTATAATTAGAAAAAGACGGTTAGGTGCAGCTAACCGAAGAGAATCCACTTCATGATTAACTGACTTTCGACAATTTAGCGAATGAACAATTGCTCAAATAATCAAATTTCAAATAGTCAATTGCTTCAAATAAAAGAAGAGGAAAGTCAGCAAGATTAGGACTACCGAAGAGAGAAAATTTAAAAAAGGAAGTGGAACAGTCATGCGAAACGTCTCGCTAACAACCGCTCTCTCCTGTTATCGGCAGCTCCCATAGCCCGAGTTCCAAAAATCGAACAACCCTAACATAGCCCCAAAAAAATCTCGTCGGAACACACATGAGTGATTGACAGACAAAAAAAAATTATTGTACCCTAACTTTCTGATGTAATTCGTTCTTTATAAAAATAAGAAAAATATGAAGACTAAAATTTGAAGAAATCAATAGTACAATGATTAATAGTAAATTAAAATCAAAAAATGAAATACAGTTATTATTAATTACTAATTAGTGATTAGAAATCAGGATGTTAGGTCAACGTATCTAAAAGCTGAGCGGCGGACCACATTACGACGCACCACTGTACTTTCTATGAAATGGTCTCAACATGAATGGCTGTTAGTTGTATCCACTAGTTTGTTGTACTGCACACTTCATGATTGTTTAATGACCTGACAGTGGAGATCTTGAGGGGGAGGGACTACCTCACCGATACATCTGACTGATAAGTTTTTATTTACACCTCAGAAAGAAAGTATACAATAGTTACCCTATAAAATTATAATTATTTTAGTTATTACCTATGATAAATTTTATTTTCTATTCCAAATTAAACATCTCAACCAAACAATTAAACTGCGTAGTTTAAATCTCACGCGCGTTTGACTGATCTGCATTATCGAACGATTTCGCTACGCTATCTACTGATCAGTAATTTCAGCAGCCATCGATCGATGACGTAACCATCGATCAATTTCTGCGCGTTCGAATGATAGAGAATTTTTTTAATTCATGCAAACAATTACTTGTTTTGTTATTAATGGAAAAATATTGTCTTTTTAAACAAACAAATATTATTACTTTTAATAGGACAAACATCAATCAATTGTTGCGTGTTTGAATGATATCCATATCATTCGAACGCGAAACTATCGACTGATGGTTACACCGTGGATCGATAGCTGCGCAAACTACTGATCAGTAGATAGCGCAGCGAAATCGGTCGATATTGCAAATCAGTCAAACGCGCGGGACATACACATTGGATTCAGGTACCGTCAGTCATAAATTTGATACAACAATCATCAAATTCACTTAGGTATTTATCATTAATCTTCATATCTAGGACTTAGCTAGTAGAACGTATCGAATTTAATTAATTATTTATTATTAATTCGAACATTGCGAGCAAATTGTTCATCCTAACAATTGTTCGTTCGAGCAATTTACATAGAAGTTTGCACCCTCACTTCATTTTAAAGAACCACACAAAATACAGTTGAGGCGAGAACACTTCCATTTCCTTTCCAGTGAAACCAAAATTCCAAATAAATGTTGTACAAACGATTAACTTTTGCTTTCTTAACTGATGTCTTAGCTCTGCTCAGAAGTTCATTTTTTGTACAATCACTGTCAACTTTTCTCTTAAGAAACTTGTTCACAATTGAAGATGAACAGGTCAAATAAACACTGCGCTAAGCAGCTAATTATCACACCTCCATCTTTCCACATGCGTCAAAAAACTGAATTCGGTGCGCATTCGCGGGTAGCCTGAAGTTTCCTGAAGGCTGCGCTGAACGTACATGTTTGATACCAGTATTAAACATGTCTAGTTTAGGAATGCTTATTATGTTCTACCAGTAATTTATGATAAATATATTTAACTAGCCAAAATTACGGTGGTTAATTGAAAAAATATTCTTTGCCATTTTCAATTGAAATTAGCCACATCTGGCAACATTGCTAAATATTAAGGAGATAGCTAATCTATCTGTGTCTATTTGAACTAAATGATAAGAGTTTCCAAAAAGTAGCGTTCAAATTTCCTCTAATATACTAGTTTTTCATATGCCGAAAAAACGAAGCATTTTGATATGAAACGCTATCAAATGACACCAGCTTGATTGAGTTTTAAAAGTAGTTTGCATTTCAGTTTGATTCATTTTTTTTCTTTAAGATTCGTTTAACGCCTTAACTAAATTAAGGCATACCGTATATATTACATATTTGAACTAAAAGTTATGAAATCTCTTTAACTGACTTAACAATATGACAATACTGTATTTATAATCCACTTTAATTCATATATTTTTTATAATATTCCCAAAGTTTTGTTTCACATTTTTGAACGAAAAATTGTGAGATTTAATCAACAAATATGAAATATATCTTTAAATGTTTCAAGAATGTCTTTACATGCAAAGTACACAGTTAAAATGAAGTGTTATGAGGTTACATAATAATTTGCTAACATTGGTCGTAATCAATTTATTGTGACACAGTACCGCTTCGCGGCACACCAGTTGGGAACCATTGCAGTTTAGAACTTTAGACCGCTTGCGAGAAGCTTGTTCCTTTGCTTAGAATTAATTTAATGTTAACATTCACTTCAGCAAGTAGTTATGTTACTCAATATGGTGCAACCCAATTTGGAAGAAACTTGGCGTGTAGACCTCTATATTTCTTGGTATGGTGTAGGACATTTCGTCTACGGACATTCCGTCCACGGACATTTCGTCTACGGACAATTCGTCCACGAATTGCATTAGGTATGTGTGTATGGGTTATATTTCATATTAATTTTCACTATATCTTTAATAGCCAGTTGTAAATCTATAAGATTGATTTGTGAATAGGAAATATTTATTAATATTTAATAAATCAAATGTAACTACCTTCCTCTATATACTGATCTAGACCTAGGTCACTATGTAGAGTTTACTTCATTATAAGGAAGTCAAGAGATACAAAGTAAACGGTTCTAGGTCAATTCACCGAAAACACATTTGCCGAAAATATGACTTATTTAGCAGTCTTAGGTTTACTACAAATTTTAAGTTTATTGAACATCCTGTGTTAAATGAGTATTTAAAATTGATCAAATTTTTTATTAACTATAAATTAAACGGTAATTAATTGTCTGGTTTTAATGCCATATAAATGCTTGTTCTTAGTCATATTATAAAAGTTTCTAAATAAATTCAGTCGTATTTATTAAGGGGAGTTTTTCAAAAAAATCGCTCAAAATATCCTTTTTCGTCTGATAATATTCTATAGACATAACTCTACAAGATTGTGAAAACAGAATTGCAAAATTCTCACTAGAAGTCGTACAGAGGTACGTACAAATGTTCTACACAGATACGTTCAGAGCGTTTCCAGCTTAATAAGTTTCCAACCTAATCACTAATGGTTATTAAATGGAATGGAGGGAAGAGGGTTTCCACCGTTCAAAAGTACCCCTTCACAATGAAGTTGTGTGTAACCAATAATGTCACAATGGGTATGCTGTTACCAGCAGGCAAAACTCTTTTTCAAACTTTAGAACCCTAAAACTTTAAAGCCATGTTTCTCCTACTTCATATTTTGCAGATTCTGAAAATTGAAATCGCTACTTCTTCTAGAGTTTTCAACCGATTTTTGTTATTCAACGTGCAGAATGAAGGTAAATTCCTAGGCTACAATTCTTCGTTTTATAAATTTCAAAATTTATTATAAAAAAAAATTATTCAATTTTTACTTTTTCGGTATTTCCTAAAAAACTGGTTATGATTGTCGAATAACTGTGAGCGAAGAAATGTTTTCATACCTTTTAGCTATGTTATGAAGCATAAAACAGAAATATTGGTCAAAAATTGTGAGAGAAGATAAATTTTGAAAATGTTACAAAAAAAAAAACTGGAAAATAATTCAAAAATATCAAAATATCAAAATTATTGGAAAAATCATATGAACAAAAATGTCATAGAATTTGTTTTTACATATACCTTCCAAGTTTCAGAAACATCAAACGGTAAACAACGAATAAACCTCATTTTCGAAAAGCTCCCCTCAAATAGTAAATATTTAATCCATTTATTCTAACATAAACTTTTCCATTTTTTCCATTTCAAATACATTTCTTCATATTGTCAATATTTTATAAAAGGAATAGTTATATGAATATTCTTAAAACCTAGAAATAAATCTGTTTTAACTGTACCTTCAATAGTTGACGAAATATACTAATTTAAAAATGGGTAGACTTTTTTGTGGGTCACCCTGTATAGTGAAAGCTTCACGAGCAACTTACAGCTAGTAAGAGACTGATTCTTCAATGTATATAAAAGGATTAAAATAAAGTGAGACTAACACTGTAACGGGATTTCAAATGGCATTCAATTTCTAAAGATTAAAATCAGTATAATCAGAACCAGTGGCATATGCTGGAACTCTATGTAAACAAATCCTTACAACAATAGCTCTTTTCAATTCTGGACTCCATACAGCTAACATCGGTTTTAAATATGTCTTCCATTTATAGAGAAGTAACTAATTTTCCATTCTAGATTTCTTAAACATCGTGAAATCATAGTCCAAAAATTCCAAACCTTGCTGAATTTATTATGGAAACCAAAAGTTAAAGTAATTAAAAGCAGTCAGTTGTTACCTCAATATAGTCCCCATGCACCGGCCACTGGAATCCATACAGTGATCGTGAATTTGAAAGGTGATTATTTATTAGTGCGTTATTTATTTGTTTATTTATCTCAGGATACAGTAACATAGGGTATGGTAATCAGCTGATCGAATCTAGTTTGACGTGACCACCGGATGACTGGAAATGGCGACTGTGACTACACTTTGAAACATGGGAAAACCCACTTAAACTTAGTCACTTCCAAATTTAATTTTCTTTTTATCAATTACTAACTTAGTTGAAAAAAAAAGTGGCAGCTAAGTTTGCAGATGGTGACGTGAGTGGAGCAGTTCGTGGGCTGTCATCTTCGGATGGACTGGCTCAACGAAACGAAGAGACTGTCAGATCAGAGCGTTGAGGTTTAAACACCCGCCTGCCCTGCTAGACTTGATGATGACAGAGCCTCCGGATAATTCTCTAATTGTGCCTATTGTTTCGGAGGAGGATGTCCGGAGGGCTGTTAATTCTTTCCGTCCTGGTTCTGCCGGAGGACCTGATGACCTCAGGCAAGGTCATTTGAAGACACTATTATCCCATACATCTGCAGAGGCTGGAGAACGTCTTTTGACCACTCTTGACAGATTTTGTGAATGCGTTATTGAGAGGAGAAGTTCCTGATTTTGCTTTGTCAACTTTCTATGGAGCCACAATATGCGCTTTAACCAAAAAGGATGGTGGTATCAGACCCATAGCAGTTGGTAATACCTTGCGTAGGTTGGCTGCCAAGGTTGGTGCGCGCCCCCTATGACACTCTCTTGGTAGTGAATTAAGACCGGTTCAGCTTGGGTTCTCTACGAAGGGTGGATGTGAAGCTGCCGCACATTCTGCAAGACGGTACTTGAATGACTGTAACCATAGGAGGGTGTTTCTCAAGGTGGATATGAAAAACGCTTTCAAGTGTCTGAGGAGAGATACCTTCCTTACTGTTATTCGTATCCGTGTGCCGGAGCTATATAGACTCCTTTGGCAAGCGTATTCTTCGCCTTCAGCTTTGTTTTTTGGTGAAGAGGTGCTGAGGTCGGAGACAGGTATCCAGCAGGGTGACCCCTTTGGACTGGCTATGTTTGCTCTTGGAATTGACGAGGTGGTTCGCAGGGTTGAGTCAGAGTTCAATGTATAGTATCTGGACGACGCAGCCCTGGGAGATACACCGGGGAGAGTTTTGGAGGACGTAAAGACCTTGATAGATGGGTTGAGTGTCATCGGACTTGAAGTTAATAGCGCGAAATGTGAGCTGACCATTCTCGATGATACTTCCCCTGGTGAAACAGAATTGTTGTTCCGGGCAGTGCTTCCAAATATTAGAGTGGTTCATAAGGACAATTGCTCCTTGTTGGGTGCGCCTTTAAGTGACTTGGATATCCCCGAGGAGATTTTAAGGAAGAAAGAAGATCTGGATCTCTTGGTCTCTCGATTGCGGGTGGTGGATAACCATCAAGCCTTCTTTTTGTTGAGAAATGTTTTCTCCATTCCGAAGCTACAATATGTTCTGCTGGCTTCTCCAGCTTACAAGCACATAGTTGAACTTAGCTGCTTTGATGAATCACTTAGATCTGCTGTTGCCAGTGTGACCAATGTAGAGATGTCAGCTGATTCTTGTGTTCAGGCAACTTTACCGGTTGGCCTTGGTGGACTGGGTTGTAGGAGAGCTGGAGATATTGCCTTACATGCTTTAGTGTCTTCAATGTATTATATGAGTGATTTGGTTGAAACTATTCTTTTTAATATCAATGTAGTCGATACCGGAGAGCTTACGGATGCAGTTGGGACATGGAGGAAGGGTTTACAGGCTGTTCTCACTGTACCAGTCCATGAGTCCAGTCAAAAAGAATGGGATACACCACGGGCTCATTCATTAATGGAGAGTTTGTTGGCTAGAGCTGATCAGGTGGCAAGGGCACAACTGTTATCTGTATCTCTTAAAGAAACTGGAGTGTGGTTGAACGCGATTCCCATACCGTCATTGGGTACACAGCTCGATCCAGAGGTCCTGAGGGTAGCCATTGCTCTCAGAGTTGGTGCCAGAGTTTGTGAACCTCATTCTTGTCGCTGTGTTAGTGGGATGGATGTCAGAGGACTGCATGGCCTGTCTTGTAGGTACAGTTCTGGGCGTCATCCAAGACATGCAGCAATGAATGATGTGGTAAAACGGGCTTTGCAGAGAGCAGGATTCCCTTCAGTACTTGAGCCTCCTGGGCTTGACAGAGGTGATGGTAAACGCTCAGATGGTATTACTGTGTTTTCTTACATGAATGGAAAGAGTCTGATTTGGGATTGCACGTGTGTCGTCACATTTGCCGAGACACACCTCAATGATTCAGCAGTTGAAGCTGAATCAGCTGCCGGGGCTGCGGAGAACCGTAAGCGTCAGAAATACTCCGCCCTTGGAGATGCATACATATTTGAGCCAATTGCTATAGAGACCACAGGAGCGTACGATAGTACGACCTCCTTAATCATGAAGACGCCTTGTTGAGACAACGAATGAACCAAGGGAGTCTGCCTGGTTCCAACAGAGGATGGCTCTTGTGATCCAGAGAGGGAATGCCTTCAGCATCCTCTCAGCCGCGAAGGAGAGGTTTTAGAGGCTCGGGTCCACCCATGATATAACTACTCTATAAGGTACGCTCGCAAAAGAGACTATATTGTGTTTCTTTTGCGCAGCTCCCCCTTGTGACGTCATAGAGGATGGTATTACATTAAATTCTTGTCACTCGTTTAGCAAATTCATTTTGAAAGTATCAATTACCATAGTTTCTTTTTATTGATTTAGGTAATATTAAGCAATCAGAAAATGGTAAATAAGATTTATTAAGCATAAATATTAATAAATAAACATTAATTAATTGATTTATTTTTCCTTTGGTTCAAAATTAGTGTTTTCTATAAAAATAGTCTCAGGGATTTTTTTAAAGTTATTAGACATGATTTGGTACAATTATGAACATATGGGGATTAATGAAACGAAGAAATAACAGCTCTCAAATGTATTCAACTTGACGAAATCAGTGTGCGTGACAAACTAACTAACAAACAAAGAACGCAATACCATAATAGAAAGTTTCATTGAAAAAAACTTATCAGGGGTGACTCAACAAAATATAAGACATGAATTAAAGTTGATTCTAATAGAATTAATGACAAACAAAGAAATTGTACTCTGTCCCTAATATGTACAATCATTTCTTTGTTTCTTCTTCTTTTAGTATTTTCTATGAAAGGTATTATTTTTTAATTTATATCATGTATTTAATTTTAACTGTAATATTTATATACTAATATATTTTATGTATTTTTCTAAAAAAGAAAAAATATGATTTTGTTTTGTATACTAAGTAAAAAAGAATGTTACAATAACTCCTTTTAACTAAGAGCGAATGTCGTTTTTTTTATAAATCAAAACGTTATTACTGACTAAAGTCATTAAATTCAGCAAGTGACTGTCAGTTTTCCGCCTGGCAGTTTTCCGGACACCTATTTATCTATCATTAAATATAAACAAAATATCACAAAACACTCACGCACGGTTGTGGGGGTTTGGGGAGAACCTGCGCGCGAGCATACCTGTTAAAAGTTATTATATCATAAGTCCACCCTTCAGGGAACTCAACCCCTCACTCGTAGTTCCTGAAGGAATTTCCTCTTCTGTAAAGATTTTATCCTTCTTGTTTTTAATGGAAAAATAAGTCTTTAAAAAAAAAAAAAAATAGGCATTGGTTAAATTGTATTTCCATTATTTTTTTCCTTAATTGTTATTCATAGGAACTACAATTTAGCAGTTAACTAGCACTAGTTTAGACTCTTAGGTAGCATATGTTCAAGACCTTATTTTTTATTGATAAGTTAAAGAAATGAACAATAAAAACACACCTGAATTATATCTATATATTCAACTTTGAGTTTCAATCGCCATTTTCGCTTTCCTTTTGCACGAAACCCTTATAAAATGACTTTAAACTTCTCGATATTAACATGCAAATGGGAGGAATTATGAGCCGCTCGGTCAAAAACAAGGAATGTGTTGTTGTGGTGACGTCATATTTTTGTGTCGTCTACTAGGTACTATACCCGTTTATGTTCCTGTACCCTGATTTATCTATACTATATATTATATAATACACCTAATACTGTGAACTAAATCATGTCTAATTTTACAGCTCGGAAATCACATTCTTTTTCTTCTTCTCTTTCTCTTAAATTTAGGTTTAGTTTTAATAGCGTTAGGTAGGATAATCATTATTAGTTTATTTAGGTAGGTAGGGTTAAATAAAATACAGCAATAGCTTCACGCATTTATTTCCCCTAAATAAAATAATAGATTTTAAAATTAATTGATCAAGTGCCGGTAAATAGTACCTAATAATTAAGGTTAGACGTCAAACCCACAACAACACACATAAAAAAATCTTTTTGTTTTGTAACTGATTATTGTACGCAGAAAATGGGATTAACATAGGATTAATAAACTTTCACAAATAATGCAGCAATAAAATATTATATATGAGTTAATTAATTAAGTTAACGTAAATACCATAAAGTAAAAATGTAGAATATTGTAAAAATAATTTATACACTTATATGTAAGTTCATCTATATGTAATTTCATCTGGACTTATGAGATAAATTGGTTTACCTTTTTAAATAATAAAAAACTTTTCGGCGAAAGTATTGTTCGGCGAATGTGTCGTGCGTCGAATGTGTTTTCGTCGAAAGTGTTTCCGTCGAAAGTGTTTCCGGTGAAAGTGTTTCCGGCGAATGTGTTTTCGTCGAATGTGTTTCAGGCGAAAGTGTTTCCGGTGAAAGTGTTTCCGGCGAATGTGTTTTCGTCGAATGTGTTTCCGGCGAAAGTGTTTCCGGCGAAGGTATTTCCGGCGAATGTGTTTTCGTCGAATGTGTTTCCGGCCAATGTGTTTTCGGCAAATGGACCACCGGTCACCAAAGTAAACTGATCATTTTATGTTAGATTTACACATCACAAAATATATTACTGAGTACTTGATTTACCAAGACTCTACTAATCAGGATGGTTCACTATACAGGACTTCGTTATAGAGGAGAAGTACCTACTGTAGTGTGAACTTATAATAAGAGATAATTTAAAGTATACTTTTTTCGGACTATATTGGTAATCAATTTATTAGGTGGATTAACGTCTGCTTCGAAACCAAAAACCATATCGCTGAAGAATAAAGAACATTAAATACAAGGGTCAGAAAGGAAAGTGGCTTCGTAAACAAAATCACTCACCACCTGTCTGTGACACGCACATGTATGCAGGAAAAACTACCCCATGAATAAAGTCACCTGCTACCAGTCTGTGACAAGCTCATGGATGCAGAAAAGCTACTTCACGAATAAAGTCACCTACCACCAGTCTGTGACAAAATTCGTGGATACAGAAAAGCTACTACATGAAAAAAGCTCGTGTCTCTAATATTAGAAACTATAGACTTATAGATTTAATCAACAATAGACTAGTGTCTGCATTCAGTTAGAAGCTAAGAAGTGTCCAGTTTAACAGATGTCTAAGGGTTGTCAAACGACATAGAAGCTATATAAAAACACATTATTTTAAATCTTTACTAACAGTGATCACTTTAACCTTTTAATGGTTGTTTCTTTTTAGTGCTAAATGAAGTTTATTGTTTCAATTCATTGTAGCAGTTGGGTCGTTGAGGAGCAGATTAGGGTCAATGGTTGCCTTTACCTGCTCTGCACGGGCCCTAACTTCGTTCTGATGGAGGGTGTCGTTATTGTAGTTTTGTCCACATCTGTTAATGTAAGATAAGAAAGATTTAAATAGTAATATGCTAATTAAAAAATGAGTTGATACATAAAAACTATCAATGAGAACAGACTGGTAAGATATAATAGATATTCCATTTGAATAAGTTCCGAGTTATCGGATGGTGTCACATTTGCAGCCATTTAGAAGAATATAATTTAACTCGCTATTCTAATTGGTGTTCATGATACCTGCAGATGTCATGGACACCAGGTCGCAAAATTCTGCTGTAGGCTCTATATAAATATTTCCAGAATAGAATATAGCTTTTCTACTCACGCTCCAGTTCTCCGACACTGGTTGTAGGGTTGCTTGCAAATGTAACACATTTTAGCTCCGCAAGAACAGGTCATGCAGTTACAGCCGCTAACGCGAATAAAGGTCTTTCCGCACTTGTAACATTTCCTGAAATAGAAAATGTAATATAACCAAAGTATCATAGCTTATTCTCTATATAAAATAGCTTCTAAAATGTGTAATGCATTTTGAATTATATTTACTATATGTAGTATTCAACAATATAGGGGTTAACACAGTATGCTGAATAAGGAAATGATTGAAAAGATCCAAACCCAACGAGATATCCATTTATCAAGAGGATATTTAAACTCAACGTTGAGGATTTTTTCCAGTTTCATGAAAAAAAACCTGAAAAAACATTCAACGTTGAGTTTAAATAACCTCAGAATGAAGAAAGTTACTTCTAGTTATTTTAGCACCATCTTGAATTTTTATTGTGACGTCAGAGATGAATTACTTAATATTTTATTTGTGTATCTAGGTACCATCTACCAATAACAATTATTGCTGAAATATTTCATTAAATTGAATATAACATAAATTAGATATAATAATTTAGATGTGGAAAAGAGGAAAATATGGTAATTTACATAAAGTGTAACCCATGCAATATGAATTACCACTTGGCATTAATAAATTACTTCACTAAATGAAAATAAACGAAAGAATTTGATTGTAAAAAATATTTTCCAAATATTTTGAAAAAAAAATCACATTCTCCACACACCCAACATACATACATGCTCAATAAATATTATTTCACCTTATCATAGCCTCTGTCATTTCTTTCGCTAAGTGAGTACGAGCATCTTTCTGCGCATCATTCTCATCACATTTTGCAGGTCTGTGGTCCTCTTTCTTGCAGAGTCTGGAAATTAGAACTAAAGATAATTGAATCTCAAAAAGCCTAGTAAATTTCATTTTCAACTTCGGATGCCCAATATAAAATTGGATCAATTTTATTAGATATCTTGTAAAACAAACCAATGATGTTTTTCTGAATGAACATTGAGTAAATACACAATAGCCGATAGCAAGTTACAAAAAGATGTTCAGTTTTTGATAGAAAGTGTCTATGAAGGATCTTTTCAGTGCATTGTATCATTCGGTTTGATTTAGACGAAAACTGAACATCTTCTTGTAACTTGCTATCGGCTAATGTGTCACATCGGCTACTGCGTATTTACCTTGTTCATTTATAAAAGCAATTTCATTTGGTAGTTGAATTTGGTCCAAAATAACTGTTATAGGCTCTTAGCTATAATACTATGTACCTACAAGTCCTCTTATTGCAATCAGGATTGTAACATTGCAGCACAGGATAGTCTGTAGTCAGGGTGACTTTCTCGCTAAACTCATGACAATAGTGACAGAAAGGACATCTCTCCAGATTCTCTAAACCAGCAGTCTGCAAATGAAAAAAGAATTTGGTAGTTGAAGACTTAGCTATCTGGCACATAAAAGTTAGTTGATTGACAATTATTGATTGAATGAAATTATTTACCAAATGTGGTGCCCCTTAATTTTTTTTAGAGGGTAACTTAACTTCAACTTGGAAGTATTTTAAGATTTAAATTTTCAAACCAAGAACAGGGGTGATCCTGATAAAGTTTCAAATACTCGTGGAATCCTTCTGTTTTTGATGATGAATAGACATCTTGTTATTTCTTATTACCCCTTTAAAGCTAGGCATTCCGTTGAGTATAAATATTTTCAATCAAATTACAATTTATATTTTCTCACCTCTATCTCCACTTGTTGCTTCTTGTTCATCATTATGTTGAATGTTTTAGGTTCCAAGACAATTTGCAGTACAGTTTGAGAGTAGAGAGAGGTGCATTCTTGTTCCAAACATTTAATGTTGTAGTTAGTTTCTCCCACCTGCACTCTGGCGTAACTGGAAAGGATTGAACATATAAATTTAAAATTATATAATCCATCAATGTTATATCAGGATTTACCGAATACATTTTCTGCAAAAATATGCATTGTTACGAACTGGTTGTAAGTGACTTTGTTCACTCTACTTCCTGACTGTTTCTTCGAAATTCCATGAATTTATTCTTCTTTTGACAACAGCGATAGGATATTTAGTGATTAATGCAGACGTTAAACGCCCTGAATACCCATATCAAATTAATTTGAAAATACTAAATAGGTGCATTACTTTCCAAGACATTCAATGCAGAACATGTGAGCGTCATTCCCTGCGCAGGTGAACATTTCATGAAACTCATATTCTCCAAAACATATGCCACATGCAACGACTAACTGAAATAGAGAAGGTGATTCAGTTACCAATTGGAAGAAAGATATGCTCTATGCGTTCCAAGAACGTCAGAGAATATTGTAAGACCATCGCGAGAATTGTGGAAAGACGTTGGGTGTATATTGAAATAACGTCGAGAGAATATTGGAAAGACGTCCAATGTATATAGAAAGAACGTATAGAGATTATTGGAAGAAGGTTGGATTAATGTGAAAAATTACATTCAATGATATTAATTCATTTTTGGAGAGTTAAGAGATACACATTTTTGGTTTTAATCGACCGCGATCTCCCTAAAATAAAATAAAGTTTATTAATTAATATACAAATTTGAAATTTTCTGGGTTAATGCAACTATTCGAATGAATTTTTTTTTTCAATTTTGCCCTCTTCACCCCACCCCCAATAAACCTCCAATTAGGAGGGTACTTTCAAAAGGCATCAATTCATACAATTTTAGAGTTAGATACATGGGATTGGTTGCATCTTGTTCAGAATTCAGTTGTCTACAAAGTTCCAGAGCTATTTTTTAAAATTCGTAAAAGAAATATTGTAAAAGAATTGTTTCTAATTTTTTCCAAAAACATTGTTTTTTTTTATATATATCTCATTATACCTCCCCACACATTGAGAAATTTGTAAAAAAAAACTCGTATGGAACTTTGTGAGCAATTCTTTTATGAAAAAAATGAAACAAACCCTATGTCTCTAGCTCAACAACTGTATGAGTTGATGCCTTTTGAAGTCGAAAAAATGTACTTTTCAGGCGAGCCAATTTACTGAATTTTTTTGGAAAAAACTATCTAACTCAAATAATTCTGCTTCCATAAATTAGCGTGGAATCTCTTGTTTGGGTGTTGTTTCTCTTTTTAATGCATCTAGTCAACAAATCATTTGATGTGAGATCCAAATAAACCCTCAATACCTGTGCTGACAGGCCTTTTGACAGACCTTACTGGTATAATTTACAATATTGTCCATCTGTTTTTGAAGCACTTCTTGATTGTTTTCAGTTCTAATATTTTAAAAGTTATCCGGGAGACTATAAGCCATCATTTTTTGCAAAAAAAAAAATCAGATTTGAGGGAGACGGTCCCCTTAAGGGGTCAACTTAGTTTTCCGAAGACTTTTACAGGAGATCCTCTCATCTTCTAGGAGAGACAAACACGTATAATATTTGGCCAAAAGCGTAAATACGTAAATAATAGACAAAAAGTAAAAACTCCATTTGGGCCCTCCATTGGGTGGGTTGTAGCGCCTCTAGACCCCAAAAAAGAGGAACATAAGAGTACACTACCTAACATTTCTTCTCCAACCAAAAAAGATTACATGATTTTTGACCACCCGCTCGTAGCCCCTCTTTGGGGCTACGAGCAGTATGATTCCTAGTGCTCGTAGTCCTATAAAAAAATGGGACATGAAAGCCCAATACTTGAAGACACTTTTTTAGAATTTTTTTTTAGAATTTTTAACCAATTTGATAAGTTGAACCTCTTATTTTTCTAAGATCAATAGTTTGATAAATAACTTACAATTTCTGGTTCTTTAACATTTCCAGCTTCTTCTGTTGAGAGGAGCAGAGCCAATTGAAGTTCAGATTGATATTCATCGTAATTCTCAACTCCACTGGATATGTCTTTGATGAGATCTGCAAACTTTACGTCGTCGTGGTTCAAATTCATGCATCTGAAAGTAGGTAATTGTCTAAAATTTTCACCAATCGACAGCTACCCAAATCAATATCATCCACATTATTAAAATTTGCAAAACACAAACTCTTTTTATGATTTGTTTAAAATTTAATTTATTTATCCCGAATTAACAATTACCTCTCTCTCAATTTCAACCTATCAAGATTGGGAAAGATGGTGTAGAGCGCATTGCAGTGCGTTACGACCCATTCGTCATCGAGAGATGTGCCATACAGATCCGAATCAGAAGAGTGAAAAGGTTTAAAATTCACAGCAGTAGATGAAGAATCATTCATAGACCTCCTAAACTCGTCAACAAAATCTTCATCATCACTCGAGTCACTACTATCACTTAAAACACCAAAATAAAGTTCAGATGGAGTCTTCTTGATTTCAAATTTCTTATAGGGAGAATTCCATAAAGAAATAGTAGCTGTTGTTTTCTTCAATGGTTGAGACTGTTTGGCTAGTGATTGGGAGTCATCATTGGACATCAAAACGGATGATTTATTGTTAGAATTCTTTTTAGGAATAGTACCTGTAGCTTTTCCCAAAGGTTGAAATTTCTTGGGTAGTGATTGGGAGTCATAGGACATCGAAAAAGGAGGTTTATTGTAAGAATTCCTCTTGTGAATAGCACCTGTAGTTTTGCTCAATGGTTGATAATACTTAGATAGCGATTGTGAATCATCATCGGACTTCAAAAATGCCAATCCATTTCTTTGTGGTAATGCACATGCACCGAGTATTTGCAAGGAATCTGAGTTTTGAACTTCATCATCCGGCCAACAGCTTAACAGTGACTCAGAAGACAAACTCTCTACAATTTTGTCGGGCTCTTCGAATGCAAGCAACATGGAAACTCTTTCCAAAAGTCTTGGCTCATCAAGAAGTCTGACGTCTCCTCCGTTCTCACGTACATTGTTTATAATTTTGAACACTAAAGAGTGTTCATCCATAGTAACTAACTAAAGTGGGAAAATAGATGAACAGAAATCTGAAAAATAAACTGTATCACGTGATAAGTAACTAAATTAAGATACACTTCGCTTTCATGTGCATAATCTTGCAGCTTGGAGAGATTGACCAAAGGTTTTTAAAGATTTTCATGATATTTATTTTCTCAGTTTTGAATAGAAACTAATGGTAACATAGGATTTCATAACAGAAATACTGAACTTTCATGAACTCAAAAATAATATTTAGAACACTTTCAGGTTTGAGTAAAATTAATCTATTAAAATTTAACAATAAGTTCTTTTCTTCACTATCATAAAGATGGAAATACATCGGAACTAGACTTTCTTAAATAAATTCCTTTAGTTTTAAAGTGTTTGATACTTCTTATACTTTTATGATTCTTGTGATCATATATAGTCACTTGAAATGATTATAAAAACCTGTTTTTTTTTTTAACGATAAAGTGTCTAGAAGTTCGATTAGAACAACCTACCACAAAGACAGCATAGCTAGACTAATAGAAATGGACTTTTCTTATCAGTCTATTCATAAATAAAGATAAGAAAGAGTAACCAATAAAGTTCAACCAAATATATTGATTGAATATAATCATACGAAATGACTCAAGAGAATATATGCTGTAAATAATGAGCATATTTGGTGAAGGTTTTTTTCTAACTTCTTAGGCGTTACAATCATACCGTGCTTTCAAAGACCCTTTGAACGAAGCTGAAAATTCTTATCAGAAAGAAACATCATGTAATGAGCAAAGACCTAGACTTCTTTTTATCTATTATCATTATACGTAGTTATTCAGTATATGTAATCCAAAGGGACATGAAGAGAGGGAATATGAAAGTAAACTCCATGCACCAAGTCCTAAGTCGACTACTCGACTACCACAGGTAAGTGTCGATTGGTGGCATAACATTCAAGGATAAGAGACCTACACATTCAGTCTACTCACCCATGAACAAGAGACCCACACAGTCAGACTGCTTACCAATGGATAACAGACCTACACAGTCAGACTGCTTACCAATGGATAAGAGACCTACACAGTCAGTCTGCATACCCATGAACAAGAGACCTACACAGTAAGTCTGCTAACCCATGAATAAGAGACCTGCACAGTCAGTCTACTCACCCATCAATAAGAGACCTGCACAGTCAGTCTGCTTCCCCATGGATAAGAGACCTACTCAGTCAGTCTGCTTCCCCATGGATAAGAGACCTACACAGCCAGTCTGCTTATCCATGGATAAGAGACCTACACAGCCAGTCTGCTTACCCATGGATAAGAGACCTACACAGACAGTCTGCTTACCCATGAATAAGAGACCTGCACAGTGAGTTTGCTTCTCCATGGATAAGAGACCTACACAGACAGTCTTCTTATCCATGGATAAGAGACCTACACAGTCAGTCTGCTTACCCGTGGATAAGAGACCTACACAGTCAGTCTGCTTACCCATGGATAAGAGACCTACACAGTCAGTCTGCTTACCCATGGATGAGAGACCTACACAGTCAGTCTGCTTCCCCATGGATAAGAGACCTACACTCTACACAGTCAGTCTGCTTACCCATGGATAAGAGACTTACACAGTCAGTCTGCTTACCCATGGATAAGAGACTTACACAGTCAGTCTGCTTACCCATGGATAAGAGACTTACACAGTCAGTCTGCTTACCCATGGATAAGAGACCTACACAGTCAGTCTGCTTACCCATGGATAAGAGACCTACACAGTCAGTCTGCTTACCCATGGATAAGAGACCTACACAGTCAGTCTGCTTACCCATGGATAAGAGACCAACACAGTCAGTCTGCTTACCCATGGATAAGAGACCTACACAGTCAGTCTGTTTACCCATGGATAAGAGACCTACACAGTCAGTCTGCTTACCCATGGATAAGAGACCTACACAGTCAGTGTGATTACCCATGGATAAGAGACTCACACAGTCAGTCTGCTTACCCATGGATAAGAGACCTACACAGCCAGTCTGCTTCCCCATGGATGAGAGACCTACACAGTCAGTCTGCTTCCCCATGGATAACAGACCGACACAGACAGTCTTCTTATTCATGGATAAGAGACCTACACAGCCAGTCTGCTTACCCATGGATAAGAGACCTACACAGTCAGTCTGCTTACCCATGGATAAGAGACCTACACTCTACACAGTCAGTCTGCTTACCCATGGATAAGAGATTTACACAGTCAGTCTGCTTACCCATGGATAAGAGACCTACACAGTCAGTCTGCTTACCCATGGATGAGAGACCTACACAGTCAGTCTGCTTACCCATGGATAAGAGACCTACACAGTCAGTCTGCTTACCCATGGATAAGAGATCTACACAGTCAGTCTGCTTACCCATGGATAACACACCTACAAAGTCAGTCTGCTTATCCATGAATAAGAGACCTACACTCTACACAGTCAGTCTGCTTACCCATGGATAAGAGATTTACACAGTCAGTCTGCTTACCCATGGATAAGAGACCTACACAGTCAGTCTGCTTACCCATGGATAAGAGACTTACACAGTCAGTCTGCTTACCCATGGATAAGAGACCTACACAGTCAGTCTGCTTACCCATGGATAAGAGACCTACACAGTCAGTCTGCTTACCCATGGATAACACACCTACACAGTCAGTCTGCTTACCCATGGAAAAGAGACCTACACTCTACACAGTCAGTCTGCTTACCCATGGATAAGAGACCTACACTCTACACAGTCAGTCTGCTAACCCATGGATAAGAGACTTACACACTAGAGGAAGGTGGTCATCAATGGGACAAAAACACAAAAAGATAGATATTTCATTTACTATGATCAAAATATGAACAACAAAAAAACCATACGTAATATAGATTTTCCTTCATAAAATGAAACTAACTAAAATGCTATCACATTTTATGTTGACCAGAAAAAAATTCAATAAAAAACTAAAAAAAATTGTCCCATTGTATAACAGCACTGGTGAACAATGAGACATGCCCTGGTGAACGATGGGTCAGATCATTTAACTATTATATTGTTGAGGCTATAGTCGAATTTCAAGTTCGAATAATCTCTTTATGTTGCCCCACACTTAGTTGGTTCATACAATATCAGTTTAATGACCTCTAGCTTTACTGATTCAATGTCAGGAATATTTGAAAAATGAGACTCATTGCATTTGAATGTTCGTCTTACATCAATATTTCGTATTCATCTTTTTCATCCTTTGGCTTAGCAAATTACACCAACAGATTACGTATTAGAAGTTTTCATTTCCAACGTTTTCCGTACAGGTTTAAGTTCATCAAGTGAGCATATCTTTGTCCACTTCTTCATACGTATATGGATCAGTTAGATTAAGAGTTCTTTACAAGACCAAGAACAAGAGTTTACAGGCCATCTACGGATACTTTATGAAGTGATTTCGAAGGCCTTATCTTTTTTGTGGCACCTTCAATAAGCTCTTCTTTCTCTGGTGTATTCGGTTCAATCATGCTGCGTGTTTTTCTTTTATTATGAGAAATTTGGTTTATATGCTGTGCTCTGTGATGACCTCAGATTTCTAAAGCCCTTGATCACTGTCGAAAGTCCCGCTTCAGCTGGAAGTTCTGTTTTTACAACAAGCTAGCACTGAAGCTACAGTTCACTTTATTGTATCAAAAATAGATATTTAGTGATTCAAATAGAATAACTTGACAGTTTGGTTGACAATATGTCAACCCATTGTTCACCAAATTTGCTGTCCCAATGATCTCATAACACTATTTTGAAAACATATGAGTATAGTGGTTCAACTACAAAAATATGAAGGCAATCCTTTTATTCGATCATATTTTACATATCATTTAATATTATGGGAAAATGCCGTAAGTATAATATGTTAAATTAATAAATTTATAACAATTGAAACAAAGTACGAAAGTTTAGTTTTCCCACCTCTATAACATGTTTTAGCTTTTAAGCAGAGCTGACTGCATCCCAACCGCTGAATGTAATGCGAGTGAATGCACTGAAGTGTGCCTACATATTTTACCACTAAGTAGTTGTTAAAAATTATCCTCAAATAAAAAAGTTATTGGGCATGTCCCATTGTTCCCAATGTCCCATTGATGACCATCTTCCCCTACACAGTCAGTCTGCTTACTCATGGATATGGTGTGCAGCCGCTTCGTCGACAGACATTTCATCGACTGGACGTTTCGTTGACGAATGTTCGTGAAGGAGTTTAAAAAAATAGCCAAAATAAATGGTTTTTATGTAGTTTGCTGTATCCGCTAGTTTGTTGTACTACATACTTTGGTATTATCCCCTTTAAAAAAAATTATCGATGAAACGTCTTGTCGACGAAAAGTCCTGTCGACGAAATGTTTGTCGACGAAGTGTCTTAGACCCCTTTCACACGAGTAGTTTTCTCATTCCACTGAAAAACAAAAGCTGCATGAAGAAAACAGCAAATTTTAGCGGACATACAAAACACATACTTCTATTCACACGTGGCATTTCTGAAGCAGGGTACAAATTTTATACCAGATGTCCAGCGTGTGCTTTCTAAAAACTCGGTATAAACTTCATGCTGATGTTTTGGCTTACCATTGTCTTCAATGTAGTCTTTCACACTAGTCATGAAACATCATGCCGCTAAATAGATTAGCACAGACCAATGGTGTACATTTTCTAATTTTACGTGGATTTGAGAAGTCTATAGAGAGAGATAGATATAATCAAGTGAATGATTAATTTGAATTGTTGCATAATGGTATGAATAAATCACTCACTTTATTATTATGTTAGGTATATCTTTCTCATTTATATACAAATTTGAATATTTGTTATCTGGTAAAAGAATCTACCTTGCTTTTATTTAAAGAAAATATACATTGATTGAAATAGTTTATAGTAATATGCTTAGTTCTGTAAGATTATTGAATCGTATTTCTTGGGTAATTAATATTCTACAGACAGCCATATTTCTTCCCATTTCTGCAGTGGAATGTTTCATTTTTGGCGTGAAAAACAAAACAATAGTGTGTCTGGTCCATGTTCTGAACATGTCCAAAATATATAAAAATGACTTGTATGGGGTTATATTGGAATATTTTGAAACAATGGGTTAGTATGAATGTTTAGCTCCATAAAATATAATTTTTACATTAGAATATATCATAAAAATACATAATAATAACATTAGAAATAATGCAATAGCGAGATGTAGTAAGAATTAATGAAACGTCACGCACTTCCCATGTTATAACTTGCCAACAGTCGCTATAGATAATTAAAATTACTTTATTATGTCTGTTCGCTTTTGAAGCACAGGCCAGGATCTGACTAGAAATAAACGCCGAGTGTGAAAGCTAGGGTGTTTTCATCATGCCGCATTTGTTTTACAAACTACTCGTGTGAAAGGGGGCCTTAAGGTACGTTTTGCATGCAGCAGCAATTGTTGCGATCGTCGCCCAGCGATTATTGCTGAGCATGCACTGCATAGTCCAATGTATTTCTATGGGGCTGTTTTGTAACGAACGTTCTCGCAACCGCCGCTACCCAGGGAGAATGTTATGGTGGGGTCATAGAAGATTATAGTGGATAGACATTATGGGGGGCTATATCTTACGTGATTATAGATAATATTCGATAAATATCATCCATGGGCAAAACATCCAATAAACATCTATAATCACCGTAATATTTCCCAAGATGATGTATAGTAGATTATATCAACCAAAATCTCCGAATATTTTCTGACAATGTTCCTTATATGAACTTCTATGAATGAACCATCTTAAATCTACGAAGATTTTCTGATAATAATCCTACTATGAATTTGAATGGCTGTAACATCTTAAATCTGCGAAGATTTTATGATAATATTCTTTATATAAACTTCTATGACTGATCCATCTTAAATCTTCGAAGATTTTCTGATTGTATTTCTTATATGAACTTCTATGACTGAACCATCTTAAATCTTCGAAGATTTTCTGAAGATATTCCTTAAATGAACTTCTATGACTGAACCATCTTAAATCTTCGAAGATTTTCTGAAGATATTCCTTAAATGAACTTCTATGACTGAACCATCTCAAATCTTCGAAGATTTTCTGATGGTATTACTTATATGAACTTCTATGATTGAACCATCTTAAATCTCCGAAAAATTCCTGATGGTATTTCTTATATGAACTTCTATGACTGATCCATCTTAAATCTCCGAAATTTTTCTGATGGTTTAAGATGGTTCAATCATAGAAGTTCATATAAGAAATACCATCAGAAAATCTTCGAAGATTTAAGATGGATCAGTCATAGGAGTTCATATAAGAAATACCATTAGAAAATTTTCGGACTTTTAAGATGGTTCAGTCATAGAAGTTCATATAAGAAATACCATCAGAAAATCATCCAAGATTAATGATGGATCAGTCATAGAAGTTCATATAAGGAACATTATCAGAAAATATTCGGAGATTTTGGTTGATATAATCTAATATACATCATGGTTGGGAAATATTACGATGATTATAGATGTTTATAGGATGTTTTGCACAAGGTTGATATTTATCGAATATTATCTATAATCACGTAAGATCTAGCCCCCCATAATGTCTGTCCACCATAATCTTCTATGACCCCACCATAATATTCTCCCTGGGTAACGATATCGAGGGAATATTCCAAGAATTACTGAAAATTTGTTGATCCCCTAAGGATATCGAAGGAATATTCCAGGAATTACTAAAAATTAGTTGATTCCCTAACAATATCGAGGAAATATTCCAGGAATTATTGAAAAATAGTTAATCCCCTAAAAATTATAAAAGAAACTATTATAAAAGAAGAAAAAGAAATTATCTATGAAATATGAAACTATATTTATCGATGATAACCTAAAGATAAACTTGAGTTATCATATTGCATAAAGTTCATTAAAAATCCTACTTCTACTGTGTCCAGGATGGTCGAGTGGTTAGCGTCGCAAGCTGAAGTCAACAAGGTGCTGGTTCGAGACTCGGCAACATCACTTCATTTCTTTCTCCATTTCTTTCTATTTAATTTGTATATAACAATATGTTTCATTTAACTAATTCATGTAAAGTCAAACGTACACGTACAAATGCAGTATATGCTAGGAAATATTAATTTTGGTATTCTTCTATGATTATGGGTGAAATCATCTGATAGTATAGGAGATTCCCCCCTTTAATTATAGGAGTGAACATGGTAGAAAACTTGGACATAAGCACCCCCAATTCTCTTCTATGATTATGGTAGAAAGGCTCCTTTAATCTCCTAAAATCCTCTATGTCCCCCCTATAATTTTCTCCCTGGGTAGCGATCATCCCTGGCAGCTAGGGGTGAAAATAAACGAAGTTGCTAGTGATTGTATCATGGATACATGTTGACATTTTAAAATTGAAGACTTTTGTTCTCCCAATTCACATGAGTTTTATCTAACATAAAGTATATTTCTAATGAAATAATTCAATATAATTAGTACCAAACTTGTTTAATCCATTAATTTATTAAATTACTGTAAAAAAAGGATCTTTCCCATTTGACAACCCCCACCAAATTTAATTCCAATTACTTTTTTTATCAGTATTTTTGTCCATAGAATCCGAAAATCAAAACCGTTTTTTGTAGAAACTAATAGTTTTTGAGATTTGAGGGTTTAAAGTTATTTAATCCCTATGTATTACTGAAGGATTGGGAACTTTGAAAAAACTCGTGTTTTCACGCTTCTTGGTCAAAGATAACCGTAATGCAGATTGCTGTATCTGCTACACAATACACATATATCAGCATTGAAGTAATAAATTGAAAATATCACGGAAACTGGAAATATATTCGATATATGTATTTTGGGGGGCGTGCCGCCCCCATAGCCCCCCTGCCAGGACAATAATCAATCATGGTGTGTGCAGTACAACAAACTAGCGGATACAGCAAACTACATTACTGTTTAATGTAAAAAATCTATATTGTTTAAGTAATTTCAATGAAAACACGAGTTTTTTCAAAGTTCTCAATCCTTCAGTAATACATATGAAATAAATAACTTTAAAACCTCATATCTCAAAAACTATTAGTTTCTACAAAAAACGGTTTCGGTTTTCGAATTCTATGGACAAAAATACTTTTAAAAATTAATCTAAATTAAATCTGGTTGGGGTCGTCAAATGGGAAAGACCCCAAGAAAACAAGTTGCAGTTGATCTTGACTGTGTTTCGCGTGTTTTTTTTTAAATATTCATTTATAAACGTTACAGGGTGATACCGATATAACTCTTGAGGGTCAAGTGACAATAATTTACATCTATTTTCTGTTATACCTACTACAGGGGTGTGCAGATGTTTCGTCGACAGCTCACTTCGTCTACAGGACATTTTGTCGACAGACGTTTCATAGATAAATTTTTGTAAAGAGGACATTAAAAGAAATGATGATTGTTTAATATATAAAAGAATATAAACATACATAAATGAGGTTTATTTTGAAACTCTCAACATAAATGGTAGTTTTGTATTTTTTTGTATCCGTTAGTTTGTTGTACTGCACACTTCATGATATCTAAATGACTTGGCAGAGGGTTGCTCGGAGCAGCACGCCCCACCCTTCCGATACACATATATTCGAGTGTGTTAATATCCACTTTCGAAAATGAATAAATAATTTAATATATAAATGAATATAACATTATTTTGTCGAGAAGTCTGTTGACGAATTTTCTGTCAATCACAACAGGGTGCCCATGAAATGCATGTCCAATGTTATAAAGTTTTAAGAATGCTGTTGTCAACATGTTTGTTCTAATTGTAGAAGTTTACTTAGCCCATTCTGTACCAGCAGATGAATGTAAGGAAAGCCTTATATTTACTTTCCATACATTTAAACGTGATAAATTGAAATGGGGTTAACTGGGCGGTAAAAACGCGGCGTTTTATCTGCTATCATAGAATAGGCATTAAAAATACTTTTTATTCCATTTTTAGCCTTTATTCATATCATATAATTTTCTATGAATGTTGTACGGTATACTATGATCTGTTTAACAGTAATCAGTCACTAACAACATCTCAGCATGCAAAATGGTCTACCAGCGATTGTTACCGAGCGAGGATCACTGAGCGATGATCGCAACAATTGCTGCATACAAAACGTACCTTTAGATAATCGGCTCTAGGATGTAAATTTAATTCTTCCCCAATAAATTCATTCCATCCCGCTATTTTCAACTCCAAGAAAATTCAGTAAAGTTTACATTTTGTCATCATCGAAACCAGCCGGTAATCTAGCAACTCCCCCCCCCCCCCCTCCTCTTCCCCAACCAGACCGCTTAACCTTATGGGAATAGTTTATTTAGTATTTACCGGAGTGAAAAATAATGAGAAAATACAAATAAATTATATGGTATTAAAACTTATTGACTTTTAGGTCTTACAATTTAAACTAGTGATATCAAGTAAACTTTATTGAACTAAATAAAATGATATGAAATTGAACAACCGTATATAGCTACAGGGGAAAGACAATAAATTGGAACTCCTAACATATTGGTACCATAGATTTTGAATATATTATAGAAAAACGAATCTCAACATATTTTAATGTTTATTCTATAATTTTAGAAGTTTTTCTTACAAATATTAAAAAAATGGATTGTAACATTTTAAAAATAGCAGATCTCCCGTATTTCAAAGATGTCAATCTGTTGTTGCTCGTATGGCAGGCGATAGTGTAACAGAAACTGTCCAAATGTTTGGTGTTACAAGAGGTACTGTCTCTAAAGGAAGGAAAAACGTCTTCTGTAAAGCATAGGTCTGTCCGAAAGTCCGAATCGGTCTGAGAGAGACCAGCAAATCACCAAACTACAAAGCCAGAATAAATTTGGATTCTACGGAAGAGTTGCAAGATGATTTCATTTTTTTGTTCATCCCCTGAATAAATGATAAATAAAATAAACATGTATTATTTATAAAGAGAAGTAATCAATAATAATCAACTCACATTATTAACTTTTCAGCTTTTCGTGTTTTTTTAAAGCGATATCCTGATTTCATTAAATAATAAATAGTACCTATATTCGTCATTCTACCTATAGAATTGTAAATACAATTTAAATACTCACATTTTAGAAGCTATCTTGCATTGAATTTATATTATTTAGCTTTAAATCAATAAACTGTTCAAATATACACGTGGCTATGTTTAATTACAACAAGTGGGGCCATCAGTTTGCTAACGGCGGTTAAGAGTACTAATTTGAGATAAAAATATTTTTTATTTTACGATATTGTTTGTATGAATGAATGTAACTAGTATTTCCACATGAACTTTTTAGTGAGTGATTTACTCTTGAAGAATGGTTGATAGTTTTATTTGGTGGGGTCATTAAGCAGCAGGTCTGGATTCAATGTCCTCTTCACCTGCTCTGCCCTCTCATTCGCCTCTCTCGAATGCACAACATTGGGGTCAGTGTACAAACTGCATCTGTTAAAATAAATAGGAAATAAAACCTTAAAAGGTTATATTATATTCCAGTTCTTATGCTATAAACGCTATTTTGACCATAAAAGCTATTTTGACTAGAAATTAAAAGATAGAACTAGTAATTATGGTATAAACGACTATAAAAACTGTGATAAACCATCCTTTACGTGCAAAATATATTTGTAACGGATAATTATATTATTGATGAAGAGACATTTAAGAGACATACATGCAAGAGACATTTAAATTAGTATGCCATTTCATCCACATTTTTTATAGTAATATTCCATAGAAAACGTACGAGCATAATTATTGGTAAATTAAACTGAATTGGAAAATGAATAAATCACTACTCAATACAGTAAAATATTATTTAATTTTCTTGAATAAATAGAATGATACGTGAAGAATGAAGATATGCCCAATAAAATAAATATATGGTATGTATATATTGTGACCGGTTAATTTCGCTCTTTGTGTAAAGAAGTTACTTTGAGCACACTCATTTATGAACGTCATAGTTAATTGAGTGCTCATGTTGTAAAAACCAAACATGCCCAAAGTGAAACGACCCGAAACTGTTTTGATGTTGAAATTAGCTTTTCAAAATTGAAAATGATTTTAAGTGACCAGAGACTAAGCATGACAGCTGTAAATGTCAATAAAATGCTGGTAATTTCCCCTAATGAAGTTTAATTGTTTCATAAAAAGTAGCATTTTTATTATATTAATAATTATTGTTACTGTTTTTACATTTGGTTTGTGCTGTTTTATTTGAGTTTCGTGATTAAATTTTCATTAGTTGGTTGTGACTTGGACAACATAGTTTTTTGGGTAAATTTTGTTTAGTTTTCATTCATCTTGTTAGTTTTTTGTAAAATAAAAGCTACGTATAAATTGAGAAACATGGGTTTTATTTACTATTTATTAAATTCATAGTCTTATATATACGATATTATCCGTACACATTTGCCATTAATTGTTGCATAATTTCTGTCAATAATAATTAAAAATCAACTACATATTAACAAATAAACAAGAATGGCTTAGTTACTCTTGAATTTACTTCTAAAATTTCTATAATGCGGATAAAAGAAAGGAAATCCATCAATTTGAGGACAGACTCAGCTATTATAAGGACTTTTTTTACCGACTTTAAAACTCTTTTTTAGAGCTATAAAACCTTTTTTTATTTCGATTACTTTCGTTAGAACTATAAATTCGGGCTCTACTTATAACTTGTATCAACAAAGTTCTACTTTCTCTGATTATTCGGGAGAGCATCACTGATTGAATATTAATTTATAAAAGCCTTATTGAATTATATTATTATGCTATATAGCAGTAGAAGCACGAATCTCTTTTCGTGACCTTTTTTCTCATATGGATAAATCAGTGAAGTTAAAAGTGTTATCCAATAGCTGTCCTACCTTCCATTTTCGAAGTGACTGTAGTCCTTTACAGGCTGTTTGCACAGGTAACACATGGAAGCTCCACAATCACAAGTCATCTTGTTACAACCATCTCGAATGATGAACCTCTTGCTGCAGTTGTAACAAGTTCTGGTGAAACAAAGGCAGTGGTTAAAAGAACAGTGGAGTAAGTTCTGGTATATCAAGTTTTTCCAAATTTTCGATCAAATAAGGAAGAAATACATAATCGAACTCGTTATTTTAATTGCTACTCATGATACCTAACTACACGTTTCATTAGATTGGTATCCATCATTGATACCAATTAAAATGACAAGTTTTTTCTCACCTTATCATGGCCTCAGTCATTTCATTTTCTAAGCGAGTACGCGCATCTTTCTGCGCATCATTCTCATCACATTTTGCAGGTCTGTGGTCCTCTTTTTTACAAAGTCTAGAAATACAAATAAAGATAGAGATATTTATGTATAATTAGAATAGGGTTTAAGTAATTAAGGAATGGAATGTTGTCGTATCTTGGGGGTATTTGGTCATTCCAGCTGAAGTGATTGCTTCAGAGCATTAACACTTGCATGAGCAACCGAACAGAGCTTCACATCCAATATTAACCACGCACAGAAATCGATTAGATTGGAATCTGGTGATGAGGAAGGCCACATTTCCTAGCTTCAGAATCTTGGAAATTGACGTGAGCACCACTCCTATGTAATGTTTGGGATTTGGGAGGTTTAGAAGATGATATGCTGATTCTTGAAGTGCTTCCTCATCTCTTCTAGAGATCGGTCAAAAACTGAAGATTTCGGCCCACTCCTTGCAAGAAGATGGTTTATGACGGTGGTAAACGGCTCTCGAAGAATCTATGGAATATTGATTAGAACTTCAATTGTGAAGATTTTTTCGTGATAAAAATAGACCTCATGCACTTTCGGTGCCCCTCTTCAGTTCTCTGAGAAGAATCTTTGCTCACTCAAGTTTCATTTGCTTTTGAAGAGGTGTGAAGAATTGCCCGCTCCTCGTTTTCTAGGGACAAAACTCAATGTCTTTCGTGGTGATGGTTCTCATTGAAGTGATGGTCCTCCTATTCATGTCTTTGGCTCTCTTTCAAATGGATCTCTTTGGGTTTCTCCTCACTCTTACACGAACAACCTTAACCATTTTCTTCGTTCGAGCTGTTCAAGGTCTAACGATCCTCAGATGCGTCATGTTCGATGTGACTAATCACAACATAGTAAACGATTAACTTTGTGACTTTTAACAACTTATTAATTTCTGAGTTGGTTTTCCCTGCGCGATGGGGATCAATGATTGCAACTCATTTACTCAGATTAGACTTGATCTTTTATATTTTAATAAATACATCAAATATAAATGTATAAAAAGAAGTTTAATATGTTTAATTATAAAGTTTATTATTATAAATTTTAAAAAATGCTACCAAAGCTTCATTATAATCATTATACACGATTATTATAGATCAAATTGCATATAGATATATGATGATTGGAAGGACTCCACTCTATGTCTAACAAATACTCTAAATAATTACCTGCAAGAAATCTTTTCGCACATAGGATTTTCACATTTCAACACAGGGTTTCTAGTTGTGATGGTTGCTTTCTCGTCAAATTCAAGAGCGAAGGTACAGAAAGGACAACTTTCCAGATTATCTATGCCTGCAGCCTGAAAAAATCACTAGATTGAGTTCAGAAAAAGATAGACTGTCCAAATTAAGATCACAACGTCTGATTTGATGCTGTATTTTTACCAACTAAACCCTGAAGGTAAGATTTCAAAAACAATAAAATGTGGCACTCTATTCTTCTTCTGTTCAAGAGGATTTACTTCTCCCGGAACAGATTGCGAGTCAATATTTTAGAGACCTCTGGATTGAACCAGGCCACTCTTTGAGAACGGCCTGGTTGATCAAGGTGCATCAACCGTAGGTTCTCTACCCACCTCACTTTTTGGGGGTCTAGGGGGATCACTAGACCCCAAACTGAATCCTCTCTAAGCCCCCCGCGTGGCTTCAATAATGAGGTAAAAATTTACTGGATTGGATATTCTATCTTGGTGGTATATTTCTGGAAACCACGTTAGATGCCCGACAGTCTCCAAGTTCAAGAACCATCAATATGTTGACGATTGCTTTAATGAATTACATAATGCTGACAAATTTCTCTCCACTTATTTGTAACCTACTTGTATTTCTACGTGTTGCTTGTTCTTGGTCATGTTCTCGAAGGTGTTTCTATCCAGTATGTTGAAGAGCAACTCATGTGTGTAGACAGATGTACAGTCGTCATTCAGACAGGTGAAGGTGTAGTTAGCCTTGCCAATCTCAACCTTCACGTACCTGGTATGAAAACAATAGATACTTTATAGTTGGTAAATTGTTGAAACAATTACAGAAGTAGTTTACAGAATCTGCAAATTGTTAAGAACTGTGATTAAGCACTCACATCAGATATCTCTCATTAATTTCAATAACATCATTACATAAAAATTGTTCAAATAAAGTCACCTCTGTAAGCATTCACAGCAATATAAATGATCGTCAGAGTCTTGACAGGTAACCATTTCATCCATACTGTACTCGCTGAAACAAATTGAACATTCGACTTTGAGCTGAAAATAAAGAACTGAGGTAAGTTGCGATTTATTGGACTGCTCCACTTTCAAAAAAAAAAAATAATAATAAAGTTCAGAATAATTACCAATTGAAATAATTAGTTATAATATCAAATCATGTATATTTTTTCATTATAACACTAAGGAGAAATAATGAGTAATTATAATGTATAGTCAGAGCCAACAAAGTGCAGTGACCGGCTACTCGAAGGTGCTGACTAAGCGAAATGCAGGTCTGATGTGTGAGACAATTGGCAGAAGTATTTAATAACAACCTCCTCCCTTCACAACTCAATAGATAATCTTAGTAGTAGTATGTACTTTAATTTTCACTAACAGTTTCAAGTTTCTCAATTTCTCCAGCTTCTCTTGTCTCTCCAAAACTCTCATCAAGTGACAAAGCTATGGCCAAATCCAATCTAGAGTCGTCATGTTCATCATCAGGAGCATTTTTGGCAGAAAGCTGACATAATATTTCTTCAAAGGTCATCTCCTCACATCTGAAAAATACACAGAGATTTCTTTTTATGTGGCAGTACTCATATACTGATAACATTTTCAGGAAGTCTGCAGCTTTTTAAAATGAAGGAGAGGGCTTATTTACAGCTCTCAGAAAGTAGCTGTTGAACCAAATTGACATTTAGTTTAGACTCATGTTAAAACCTACCGTCCAAGTACTGTGATCCCTGACTAAGAAGTACCCTATTTATATAAAATTAGCTTCAACCTTACTTTTGTCTCAAAGTTTCTTTGCTGTAACTAGGAAACATTTCAGAGAGAACTTTCACAGATTCATCCTCTTGGATCAAGTCTGGAAATCTTTCATTTATCATTGAAGCCTCATCCTTTCTCTCTTCATCTCTAATTAAGCTGATCAACAGTTCAGCGGATAGGTTGTCTACTATTTCATCATCGGTAGATTGTTCTCGCGACATGACCACGCGTATTCCCAACTCCTCCTCGTTCACTCGGGCCACACAATCGTCGCCGCCATTTTCTCGAAGAATGTTCAAAATTTTGCGAACAACTGATTCGGTATCCATTTTTGTTGACTGAAAAGGATAGAAAATGAGTTTTAGCTCTGCTACCTGTCTTTTATTGCTGTTCTTTTTAATCTGTTTATATATAGTGGTTCTGACTTAGAGAATTTATTCTAATTTCACCTTATAATGTTTTAAGTAATGTGTACGTATGTTAAAATCAATTTAACTTAACTAAGTTAAAGCTTAACCTGGATATAAGGGGGACATTAGGTCTGATTTTATGGAGATTTCCTACAGTTTTGGAAGAACCATCTTAACATGAGATTCCAATTTGCAATTGACATATACCCCCAAATGTCCCGGTGAAGCTACACAAATGAGGTTTGCTGATGGCACATTCAATATGTTTACTAAAAGGAAAAGTCTGTGCATAATAAGAGTTCGAAAACGCAATATAACATGACTGTTGAATATTTAGTGCTAGGCTATTAATAAGTAGTCAATCGGTTCTCGGTCAATTCGCCGAAAACACTTTCGCCGAAAGCACATTCGCCGAAAACTCATTCGCCGCACGACACATTCGCGGGAAAATATGATTATTTAAAAAGCTAGTAAATTTATCTCATATGACGAGATGAAATTACATATAGATGAACTTACATATAAGTGTATAAATTACTTAACAATATTCTACATAATTATTGGTTAAACTTTATCGAATTTACGTTAACTTAATTAACTCATATATAATGTTATTGCTGCATTATTTGTGTCAGTTTATTTATAACTCTATATTAATCCTATTTTCTGTGTAAAATTATCAGTTTAAAAAAAATCTTTTTTGTTGGTCTCACTTTATTTTAATCCTTCTATATACATTGTAGAATCAGTCTGCTACTGTGAGTCGCTCGTGAAGCTTTCACTATACAGGGTGACCAACAAAAAAGTCTACCAAACTTCAAATTCATATATTTCAACAACTATTGAAGGTACAGTTAATGCAGATTTATTTCCAGGTTTTAAGAATATTCGTATAACTATTCCTTTTATAAAATATTGACAATCTGGAGAAATGTATTTGTGTGCAAAAAGGAAGTCGAAATTATTCAATCCATGATACCTGCAGGTATCATGGATACCAACTGAAATAAATAACAATTATAACTTTTTTTTCTCATACTCTCGTGGAAAAAGTAGGAGGAGCTTAGCAAAAGTCTGGTGGAAAGACTTAAAAAACTATGTATGTTTGGCCCTTAAGCTTCTCTGAGAGTATTTCATGGCTTGCAGTGTTGAAAGCTTTGCGACCTTACAGGGTTCTATAAAGCCATTTCGATCTTGTAGGGTCTTATATATCCCATAATGTTTTCAATATTGAAGTTAATTTTATTCTATTAAAATGGTTAGGGATGGAGTTAATCAGGTTTACTGTAAATGGTTTGAATGACCTCATCTTTGTGCATATATGTATTTAACTAGCAGGACCACGTGGAAATACCTCGGAAATGGAAAATCAGCAAATAGGTTTTAGCATTGGTATAATAAAAAAAAAATCGACGAGTCAGTTGGTCAAATAGTTTAATTATGGAGAGTAAATTCAATGTAATAAGTGATTCAAGTAGCTACAGTTCATTTCATCCATTGAATATTATCACCATGCAATCTTTTAGCTTAAACTAAGTTATAATTTAGCTCATCAGTTTACCCTCACTTCTCCCACCTATACTTCGACAACCTACAGTTCCTCATCTTCACTTCCCTCACATCGACTTTCCCCACCCTACACTTCCTCCACAATTTCCTCCACGTTTATTTACAAACCACTCACTAATATAATGTAAGTGACATACACACTTACATCACGCTATCATATTAATATATAGATCAATTAATTAATTTTTTGTTCTTCGACAAATAAACTAATCCAGAAAATAAACTTAAAAAAAATCAGCAGTCTTGGATCAAAAGTTCATGAATGTTATAAGAAGTATGAAATAAAATTTGATTTCGTAAACGGCGGTTTGAAAGGGTTAATTCAAGAATGTTTTTTATCATTCTGTTTTTTCATAGATGCATATCCCATAAAGGTAATCAACGTATCTTCAGTCGATCTACGTTTCTAAAATCCCCATTGCTTAGGTGAGATAATGGAAAACTTAGTCAGATAGTAATTTATCCTATTTGCCATACAGTGCTCAAATATTTTGCTAAGTAATGCTAGTACAGATAGTGTCGACAATTTCCAAAGCTTCCGGAAAAAACCCGGCTGTGATAGATTTGTTTAATAGTATAGATATGAAAATAGATCAGATCGATTTTTCATAATATTATTCGATATTCTATTTAAGGATAGTTGGATACCATAAGACCGATTTCAAAGTTAACTATTAAGAGTAAAACATTCAGGAAACATCTACAGGAAATCAGTTGACTCGCTCAGTGATAGTATTATCATTTGGTGAAAGTTTGTCTAGCTTCTGAGTAATGTAACAAATATAATTGTTGAATGAATTAGTAATATCATTATGGTTATTTAGCAAATCACAGCTTAGTACAATTTCCTCAAGCAGTTTCTTTTTACTATTCCGTGTAATAATTGATTCCCAATTTTTCCAGATTTGTATACATTATTTTAACAGTTTTCTAATGTACATTGCAATGATAATTACGTTTAGCCTTGTGCAATGTATGTAACATGATTTAGCAAAATTTATCAGGAATGATGATGAATAAGAACCTCGATGACAACATAACTTCACCAAAAAGAAAAGGCCTAAGCACCAATAATACCAAAATGACTCTATTTTACATAAAATTTACTATATTTAATTTCCACTTTTACAATAATTACTCACTTTATATATAATTAAAGCAGAACAAACAAATAACCATCTGTTGCGAACAATGCAATAAAACTGATTTCATCATCTTTGAGACTCTAGTTCTTATCAATATATATTTTGCTTATCAATATTGTCCTTCCTTATCAGTTAAAGTTTCAAATACAACCTTTTCCTTTTCTATATGGCTTTACTAATATGTTATCTTACATAACTGATAAAACTGCATGTGATTCAATATACCCCAAAATAATGATGGTGACTTAGAATACCCAAATGAGACAAATTTTCTTAGCAAATATCTTGACATAACATCATAAATAAGCATTAATTAATGATTTTGACTTTATTTCCACTGAAATCCCAATATTTTCAGATAAAATAGGGTTTTTATTAGTTAACATAAGTTTGACCGAAGATTTCATGATTTTTTGCAAAATGTCCGAATAAGCAATAGTTATTCGAATTAGGCCAGGGAACATTTACTCTATAGTAACTATCAAATGTTCTCTACAATTACAATTATAAGCATTGAACACTGGTATATAAATGTTTATGTAGGGGAAATAAGGAGGCAGTGAGGGTAATTAAATACAGGTAAAGCTCGTACAACGGACGTTCTTTAAACGGAGAGGAGGACAAAAATTGTCCGTTATACCGTACATGCAGCTAGCTACAATGACCTCTTTTAATAATGTAGTTTAACAAATATTTTATCTGTCTACCAAGTATCTAGTCAATCGTTTATTATATTCAAAAGGAATTGCAATTTACAAAATTACAATCAACACTTTAATATATTGTTTTTCAGTATTTTGATTTTGTTACCCTTTTCCGCCACATTTTCTTTGATTAGAAAACTTCTATAGAAATTAAAAAGAGGTGTAACTATTCTATATTATACAATAGTTACAGTTATACCTACCTTATTATTTCGTACATATATATGAGTAAATTATATAAATATAATAATATTTTCATTTAATAATGATATGAGATTGTTTACCTTCATTAGCATTTCTTTGAAATGCTGTTGAGGAAAACTTACAAAGTTTAAATCCCCGACTGAAATAAAATCTCATTCGTGCATAAGGTCCATTGCTCAGTATATCGGACACTTTTTCTGGTAGGTACATGTACTGTCCGTTGTACGAGCTTTGCCTGTAAATTAGATTGATTACCTCATTACAATAAATAACATAATACTATGTTAAGAATAATCAGTGATTAAATGAGAATGGAGATTACGCTTGATAAATGCTAGCAGAACTCAAAGGATTACTAGTGTACTAGGTACAAAGTAGTTAAACTGAAACCTGTATAAAATGTGAATATAATTAAAGAGGACTATATATATTATATATAACATTTACTCTTAATCTGACTAAACATTGCAAACTATGAATATATTTTATTTACTAACTCACCTCAGTTAGGAGGGAACACAATTAGGTAATACGAAGTAAGATCACTCAGTAGGTACAATGAATATCGCTCAGAGAAAAGCAATTCAGGACAACCTCACAGTAAGAGAAACTAAAGCCGAATGGTTTGAAAAATACCTAAAATTCGGTTAATGTATTCAAAACATGAAATGAGTAAATCTTCTAGAATTTTCTACAAGGTTGATTAAAACAGAAACAAAAATTGCTTAACATTAAAACTGAATAGCTACATGAATACTAAATACTACATGTAAATACCCACATGACTTCCCCGGTCAGTGCGGAGCACATTATAATTTAAAATACTAAAAGTAACGAAATTCAGGATTCTTATATCATGAACAAGTGAGTTTAGGAGTAGGAGTTGGGTCTGAAGGAGGGAAAACTGTTTCAGGAGGAGTGCATGTAGGCTCAGAAAAAACATTAGTGGGTGGGGGAAGAGAAAATACATTTGGAGGAGAAGAAGCACATTCATTTGGTGTGCGGTAAGTTCACCGCCTTCAATTCACTGCCGGAAAGTTCACCGCACTCAATTCACCGTGTGGTAAGTTCACTGCAGAAACCATTGAACTTAAAATATAACAATAATACAACAAACTTATCATTAAACGAAGGTATCAGCAACTATATCACATCTACTACTTGAAACAGGATTGTTTAAGACTATAAGGTGTAGCTTCATTAAATATATATAAAACTTTTCTAACTAAAGAAAATATATAGGGACAGGAATATTGAATTAATATTACTGAATATATGAAAAAATATATATATTAGGTAATTATTTTTATCTCAACATTAATTTCTTTTGGAATAGTATTTGTTTATATTTAATCAATCAATAAATATAATCTACTGACACAAAAATTACGAGATGTCGTAATTAAACAACTATATTCCCAAGCATTTAACTTAAAAGTAGTTACAAGAAAAAATCATCTACATAGAAATTGGTAGTGTAATGGTAATCAGTTGAGCTGTGAAAACTATCTATCTTATATTAATTAGATATCAATACTCACAAGTTGATATTGTAAAAAAAGAGAATTGTATGAAGTTTTGTGCACTAAAGAATGCTTACACAGCAAATTTCTTCACGTTAAACATTAGTTTATGCAAGAGACCTAAGCGAAACTACCTGTTACACTTAAGACCAGTAATAAATCTATTTTTCAAATTTAGAAAAATGACAAATACTAATAGTCATTTTATAGCCACAGATACTTATTGCAACGTATACTGTTTTAGAAATTAGACGTAATGAATAAAGTATTTGAATGCGTTCTCTATCAATTATTATAATATATGCTTACAGTTGTTGAAACATTTCTTGAATTTGATTCAAAGGAATATCAGCAAACATTACTGAAATTGAAATGTACCATTCGGTAAATTTGCCGTGCGGTAAATTCAGTTGCGGTGAACTTACCATGCGAGAACTTATCATGCGAGAACCTATAGCTTGCAGGGTATTTGCGTTGCGAGAACTTATCATGCGGTGAATCTATAGCTTGCAGGGTATTTGCGTTGCGAGAACTTATCATGCGGTGAACCTATAGCTTGCAGGGTATTTGCGTTGCGAGAACTTATCAGGCGGTGAATTGAGGGCTGTAAGCTTACCTGTAATAGTTTCAGATAGAGTTGAAGAGAGTTACATTGGCAACGACAGAAATGAAGCCCAATACGAGGCAATATAGGGTTGCTACAGCAAATGAGAACATTGGCAGCCTCTTTACATTGAATGACAGTAGCTATATACTAGGGGATATATAATCCCCTAAGAATATTAGGGGATTAAATTAAAATATTGATTACGATTAGTAAATGCTTTGTGATATAATTGTGAACTGTTTGGTATATGAGCATTATTGAGTTAGCTGTGTTAGGTACTTAGTAGGGAAACTTGAAACTGTACCTGTAATAAAATATGACTATAATAATATGGACTTTATGCATACATATATATTATATGTAATAATTACTTTTAATATTAATCTGACTAAATATTGTAAACAATGAATATATTTTTTTTACTAACTCACCTCTGTTATGAACAAACACAATTAGGTAATACGAAGTAAGATCACTCAGTAGGTACAATGAATATCGCTCAGAAAAAAGCAATTCAGGACAACCTCACAGTAAGAGAAACTAAAGCCGAATGGTTTGGCAAATACTTAAAATTCGGATAATGTAAATCTTCTAGAAATTTCTACAAGGTCAATCCTGTGATTGAATCAGATACAAAAATTACTTAATATTAACACTGAATAGCTACATGAATACTGAATACTATATTCAAATACTCACAATGGAAATACAGGGTGATTCATAAACACAGACCCTTTTCATTTATTGATAAAATAAAAACTAATAAAGCTAGCGTATTGAGACTAAATTCATTAAATAGAGAAGATTTGGAAGATTTTTCTTCTTTTGGCTTTAAAAATATTAATAGCCACATACCCTTCCAATCACCTCTAAAATTTTATGCGGAAGTAGGAGATTCCTCATTGATGTTTTTAAGTTCTGTATGTTGTTTTGCTTTGTAACATGCAATGATGCAAGCATGGATTTAGGATCGGCACAGAAAATGCATTTGGTGGTAAGGGTATCCATGATACCTGCAGGTACCATGGATACAAAAAAATTATAAATATGATTCAAAAGTGTTGTGGAAAAAGTAGGAGGAGCTTAGCAAAAAGTTTGGTGGAAAGAATTAAAAAACCCTACGTGTGTACGGCCCTTTAGATCAGGGATAAGTCCATAACGAGAGATTTAAAACTTTCAAAAATGTTTGCCTAAAGAATGAGATTACCGGGATTGTGTGGGTGGTTACTCCATTATGTACGTAGTGAAATTAATTTAAATCCCATCTCTTTAATGATTAACAGACATTCTCAAAACCATTTTCGATACACATACCAATCACAGTGTAAGTTTATTTCCTGATCATTTCCGAAATATAGTATATTGAAAAAAATTGTTGGATAACTTAAATCACCTGTGAATGTTACACAAGCAACCAACTTACAATTTCTTTTAGAATAGATAAGATAACAAAGTAAAGGCATCCCCCGCTTTAGTTACCAAATCACGACTCAGTTTAGGTACCAAACGGTAACTAAAGCGAATAAAAGTAACAAGAAATTTATAATTGTCACTCCTCGATTATATATCTCATTTTCTATCAGTTATAGAAAGAAAATTTGTTCTAAAGTTATTAGAGTACTACGTATATAAGCATATTATTAATAATATACAGTCTTTCATTGTTTGTGACCGTGATGAAAAAGTTTAAAGTTGAGCATTTATTAAATGTTTTAAAATCCATCCATAGCTTAAATTGATACTTAGACTTCTAAAATTATTGTGCTACATTTAACAAACCGCAATTTTATGCTCTATGATGTGTTTTTGGTAGTAGGGTACTAAGTTCCAAGTTATTGGTTGGTTCTACAATTTCGGACACGTCAGAAAAGAAAATATAATAATTATTATTTAACTTCTATTCTAATTGGTATCATGGATACCAATTGAAATAAAAGTTTAATAATGATTATTATATAAAGATTTTCACGTGTTCGAAAATATGGAACCGTGCGATAACACGGAACTTATCCTAAAATAGAACATGTTGAATTTCTGAACTAATTGCTTCTAATAAACTCATATGGATTATAATTTTGATGCTTTTTTTAGTTACCGTGATATAATCACAAAAATTTGTCTCCGTTTTCTATGTCTACGAACGGTTCTTATTTCGAAACATGACTCGAAATAAGTACCACTTTCACTAAAGTGAGATTTACTTAAAGCGAGTCCTGTATGTATATCAGGTTTATACATACGTTATTAATTTTGCCAATTCCAATAGAGAAATATTAAAAAAAATTATAATTCTAGAAATAGTTCACCAGTTAGTATAGTGTATATGTCTCAAATGCGATTAACCATTGCCTATTTTCAAGATAAATGAATATTTGTAAACTTTGAAGAAGAATCAAAGTCATCTATCTGAAAATTATGTGAGCGCCATCTTTAGTATGTTCAAAAAAACTTACATTTACTAATAAAAAATCCATCAATTCTCAGAATACAAATATTTCAGACGGAGTATTTTCTATCAATTATTAATTAATGTTTATCTATTACATTAAAATTATTCGCATCATTCCTTTAACCCAGTGGTTCTTGAAGTATTTTTCTCGCGCACCCCTTGCTTTTCCCATGCACCCCCTGAGCATTGTATTGTATTGAAATAGATGGAAGAGCTACAATGAGAATATATTTGGTTACTATGATTTGAGAATTAAATATGCAAATTAAAAAAGTAAGGAAAATGATTGTTTTATTTACATAATGTAAAATTATTTGTTTAGGTGAGGAAAATGAAAATCCATTAGAAATTAAAGAAAACCAAATAATTTGTGATATCAATGCAGTATAATGCATTGTAGTTATATTGTAAATATCTAGAAAATGAACAGTTGTAAACTAATAAAATAAAACCAATCAATTACGGGGTAGCGACACTTACATATAATCCCGACACAGAAATTAAAATTCGATATAGAAACGTACAGTTTTGGTTTATACAATGGAAACACCATTTTTCTTTATATTCAGTGTTAGAATATAAAGAAATATACTACATGTATATTCTGCATGATATTAATAGCAAGAACAGAACTTATTAACAACAGCCATCTCATGCACCCCCTGTAAACAATCCATGCCCCAAAGGGGTGCCGCGCACCCCCGTTTAAGAACTACTACATTTTAACCATTTCAGTTATTTAACGATGTTCCATGAAATTGTTAAGGTAAATAAAATAAGTTCTCTTCTTCACATTTAATCTTTATGTAGAATAATAGACACAATATGCACTAAATGATGAGTGATACAATGAGTTGTTGTTATCAGTAGGGTTGTGACAATATGCATTTAAAATCATAAGATCCTGAAAATATGGACAGAGAGTATTGAACAGTATTGAATAGTTCTAAACCAGTAATCGATACCATTGTATTTCGTTTCGTCTATGACATTCTTAAGATCTATGATTTTAAACGCATATTGTCACAACCCTAGTAATTAGGTACTACACACAATAATGTTAGGAATGTAAAATATGGCTAAATAAATTTTCCATCTTAAAATTACCCGAGACTACTGGAGTCACAATTAACTAGTTATTATATATTTATTCTTACATGATCGAAAACGTGGAACTGTCCGATAAATCGTAACTTACCCTATTCACTGTGTATTATTTTTCATAAGGTAGCTATATCAGTTTTTTAAACATTCTTAATTCCATTTTTTTGAAAATTTAATAATAGAAAATTAGTCAAGTTGACTCTAGCTAATATTAGAAAAAAAAGGTATAAGAATATTCCTGTTTAAAATACAACATCTAAAGCATGTATTTTCTACGATATTATCACAATGTAATTTTAATATAATTTGGCAACTGTAAGTAAATTGGTCAGTACTTTAAGTAAATAAAGTAATTTTTAGAGGTGACCTAACAGTCCTCGGACATTCTACATAGGACACAATCTAAATATGAGATTATTACCTATGTATAACACCCACTTTCCGAGTACTGTGAGGCGTTAGATTAGTGTTAAGTAGACTAGGAATGAAAAGCTTTATCAACTCTATATCACAATTATCTTTTTAACATAAAAAGCAGCTAGGGTGAGTTCTAAGTTATTGAACGGTTCCACATTTTCGATAATGTAAGAAAAAAATATATTATTAAAAATCTTTTCTGTTATGATTGAAAATGTGGAACCGTCCGATAATTCAGAACTTAATATGATAAGTAAAGATTATTTTACAAAAAAGTATTTACATTGAAACAGTCGACAGAAAATGTAATAATTCGAGAAAGGAGTAAAAGGAAAGAAAATGAATAACAGAAAAGGTTTTCGTTCGCTCGAATAGACAAACTTATTTCTTAAGGTAGCTTAAAGAAAATAAAACACAACTGATAAGATAAAAGAACGATATCCATGCAGATAAAAAAAGTGAAGATAAGATATGAAAGAAATGGTAAAATGCAAACAAAATCAATGGAAACGAATAACATTCTTGTACAGCCCACATAAGCTACAAAGTTATAACTTAGTAATTGATATATCATCTGATTGGCTTTAACAAGATCTACCTAAGAGAATCACTTGAATAAGATATCTAATTAGTTATTATAAGACTACTGAAGAGAATAATACTGTCACACGTGAGCCAGGCAAGTTCAATTTGAGCTATACTTGATATAGAGAGCTAACTATTTAAAAATTGCTTACCAATAACTACAATCATAAAAATTAACTCGCAGTGATAACAATACTCTTGGTGGATAGTTTCTTCAGTGCAAAATGCAGTCTATTGTTTCAAGTCATGGTAGCGGTTGGGTCGTAGAGGAGCAGGTTAGGGTCAATGGTTGCCCTCACCTGCTGTACTCGGGCCCTGACTTCGTTCTGGTGAAGGGTGTTGTCGTCAACATTCTGCCCACATCTGTCCAAACAAACTCAAATATGTTATCATGGTTATGGATGCATCGATAAACTCCTTTATAATGAAGTCCTGTATAATGAACCATCCTGATTACAGATTAGTAGACTCCTGAGTAATGAAGTAACCTGTATGTTGATTTAGCTTTTTGAAAAGAAAATATTTTGTATACTCTGTCATTAAAAGACCATCAGTTTTTCTGCATATCTTGATTTCCTATATACCTAATGAAAAGGTGGCACCTCTAAAATTAGAAATTAAAAGTTTACTACCTTTAAATTAATATAGTTTCAAAGATATTGTTTCAGGCAGGTAAAGTTTTTAAGGTTACTAACTCATTCATTGGCTATAGAGTAGCTACGTAGATTGACCAATAAGTGTATAGGGGGGACGAGCGGCCCCCTAAAAGTCTTTTAAGGTCATTAAAGTCATGAAGTGCGCAGTACAACAAACTACATTACAGACATTTATGTTAAGAGTTTCAAAGTTCTTACTATTTGAAATATAAGTTAATTCAACTCATAACTATATTCAAGGAGGAGTCAACAGGGGCCGTAGCACTAAACCGTTAGTGCTACGGCCCCTGTTTGCTCCTCCTCCTTTCATGATCAATTAGAGAAGAGTTATCGTTGAAACATTATCCGTAAGAAAATCATTCTTGCAACACTTTATCTCAAAAACCTTATACACAAATTCCTATATTTAAAAAAGATTAGACGGAAGAAACATAACCTTTTAGGGAACACCGTAATGAAGTAAGCCCTACATAATGACCTAGTTTTAGTTCATTTTAGAGGAGTTCTACTGTAACATGATCACTAAATCTGAAGATAATTCAGTTTTCAAATTGTCAATACAGGAAGCTAAGCGAAGTACAATTTTTTAGATGAACATATCAGTTGATGTTTTCTACTCACGCTCCAGTTTTCCGACATTGGTTGTAGGGTTGCTTGCAAATGTAACACATTTGAGCTCCGCAAGAACAGGTCATGTGGTTACAGCCGGTATTACGTACAAAGGACTTTCCGCACTGGTGACATGTCCTAACATGGAAAATATAGTTTGAATTAATAACAAACATCACAAATGTTTTTTATAGCTTATTATTTGTAATTAGATATTGTATTAATTTTCTTCACCGTAAGAGTTCTTCTTCAATGGAATATTATTTATATCTGCTGGTAGAGTCAAATTAGCTTCTTTGCTATTTAGTAGCTATTTTCAAAACAAATATCACAGATGTGAATAGTGTTCTATGATCTTCAGACGATTTTTTAAGTATCAAAATCGTACACAATATCGAGAACTTTGTTAATAGTTAATTAGATATTATTATCACCATGTTCAGATTTAGTAAGACGAACTAGGTATTCACATACCTTATCATGGCAGAAGTTGCTTCATTCTCTAGGAGTGTGCGTGCCCTCGTCTGTGCATCATTCTCCTCGCACTTAGCAGGTCTGTGGTCCAGCTTCTTGCACAGTCTGGAATAAGTTGGCTAGGTTATATATCTTGAGTTTATGGTAACATTATTCTATAGAAATTAGTTTAATAAATTAACAAAATAAATCCTATCCATGGATAAAAGAAAGTAAATAGCAAATACTCTGTATCTAACCAAGACTCGAAATAATTACCTGCAGGAAATCTTTCCACACATAGGACTAGCACAGAGCAATACAGGATCTTCTGATGCTATGGTTGCTTTAACGTCAAATTCCAGAGCAAAGGGACAGAAAGGACAACTCTCCAGATTTTCTATGCCTGCAGCCTGGAAAAACAATCAGAGAATCAACCATCAAGTCTTTGAAGGCAATGATTATACGGCTCCTTTACTGAACTGGTTCAATTTACGTTCTGAACACATACAGTACATGTACTGACTGGTCGGCAAACTTCTCAATCTACTCAATTAACCTGATAGAAATTGATAATAAGTAGTCAAATAATAGATAGATTTTGGTCTCACATCTATCTCCATTTCTTGCTTCTTGTTCATCATGATGTTGAACATTTTAGGTTCGAGTACATTGTACAGTACAGTTTGAGAGTAGAGGGAGGTGCAGTAGGGGTCCAAACATTTGATGTCGTAGTTACTTTCTTCCACCTGTATTCTGGCGTAACTGAAAAAGAGTTAAAACAGAATCTTAAACATTTGGTTCATATTTACATGGAATACAAGTAATAAAGAAAATTTAGTTCTTTGATTTTTTGATATTGAAGGAATTTGTAGTGTTATCAAAATAATCAGATATTTGTTTTCTGTAATAGCTACATGCGAATATTAGAGTTTTCGTTATTATAAACAAGGATTGTTCTATCGCTAGTTAATTACTTTCTAAGACATTCTGAGCAGAACATGTGAGCATCATTGCCAGAACAGGTGAGCATTTCATCCAACTCATAGTCTCCAAAACAAATGCCACAGCCAATGAAAACCTGCAATGAAGAGGTTCATCAGCCATCACATGAATTTAATACCAAAGATATCGGACAGTTGCACATCTTAGATCATATGTAGTATATAATTTGATCCTTTAATCATTTTTTTAATTGGTACCTATCCATGATACATGCAGGTATCATGGATATCAATTAAAATAAATAACAGATCTAAAATTTAAAATTGTCCAATACTTACCTAGTTCTTGGAATCATATTAATTAGAACATGTTTGTTAATGCTGTTAGTCAGGTTTGATTATATAGAAATTTATCTGAATCTACAAATTAACAACCTAGATCTTTAAAACTTATAACAAGTTAAGACATTCTATTTGTACAGAAATATGTTAGCTATTATAAAGTTATTCTAACAATGAATAGGATTGATCAATATAAATATATCCCAGAAAACTAGAGGGTGTTTATAGTTAAATATTGAAACCAATCACATAATTATAGCTTACAATTTCTGGTTCTTCCTTAACATTCTCATTTTCTTCTTTTGAGAGGAGCAGAGCCAATTGAAGTTCAGATTGATATTCATCGTAATTCTCTACTCCACTGGATATCTCTTTGATGAGATCTGCAAACTTTATTTCATCCTGGTTCAAATTCCTGCATCTGAAAGTGGTAAATTGTAGTCAATAACTAATTGTGACATATAGATATAAAAATTCACAATAGCTACAATAGCTACGATGATAAATTTGGCTGACTTTATTTTCTCTAATACAAATATTCTTGCAATGTCAAGAGGAATTTTAGCTACTTAAAAACTATATTACCAACTTATTGAGAGAAAGTTGGAGGACTAGCCAAATTTAGAGGAAATATTGAATTATTTTTCAGAATTTTGGAAAAGGCAGAAAAATTCAGGGCTTGAATAGAGACTAAGTTCAACTCAAGAATTTACCTTCTCCTCAGTTCTATCTTGTCATGTTCAGGGAAGATGGTGTACAAAGCTTTGCAATGAGACCTCACCCATTGACCATCAGTGGAAGAAGTAGATTTTGAGGTTGTGAATGAATCAAAATCAAATTTAGAAGGCCCATCCTGAGAGTTTACATCAGAGGATTTCTTGTTATTAAAATCATTAATAAAGTTATCAATAAAACTTTCATCAGAGTCACTACTATCACTCGACAAATCAATAATTTCAGAAGGGGTAACCTTTACGTACTCTGATTTACGTTTTTTATGGACTGGGCTTACAAAAGAAGGCATTTTTCTTAATAACCTTTGTTGTCTTGGTTCTTTCCTTCTGGGAAGGGTATTTTTCCTTTCAAAATGTTGCAAAAGTTCTGGGTCATCAGAAAAGTTATCATCACTTAAGTAATCCATTTGAGTTATCACACTTTGATTCTTAGGCAGTGCACAAGCACCATTCTTAGAATTTACATTAGATGATTTCTTTTTATTAATTCCATTGATAAAGTCATCAATTTTTTTTTCATCTGAGTCACTACTATCACTCGCCATATCAATAACTTCAGGGTTAACCATGAGGTACTCAGATTTATGATTTTTATGAACTGGGCTTATGAAAGACAGAGTTTTTCTTGTCTTCTTCAGTTGTTTTGGTTCTTTCCTCCTAGGAAGAGAATTTGCCCTTTCTAACTTTTGAAAAAATAATTCTGGGTCATCAGAAAAGTTATCATCACTCAAGTAATCCATTTGTGTTATCACACGGTGATTATTGGGTGGTGCACAAGCACCAAGCAACTGCATGGGATCTGAGTTATCCTTTTCACCTTCCTCATCTATCTTTGACATGGCATCTATGATCATTTCTGAGGATAAATTTTCTATGATTGTATTATCACTTTCATTTCCTTTCAACATAGATACTCTTTCTCGCAGCTTTGACTTGTTGATGTACTTCAAGCATGCTTGACCTGCATTGACACTAACTTTCTCCAGAATTTCAGAAACAATTGATGATTCTCCTTCAGCCATCTTTGAAGATCTGTAAATAAAGAATGGTTCATAACTTAATGAATTGATTTAAACCAGCAATACAAATTTGTATGCATTTACTTATAAGCTACACTTAGCTACAACTCAAAATCTTCAATGTTTCAAGAGTGAGGCAAAAAAGTCTCCAATCCTACTGATATAATCTATGATCGCCAATATAAAACACTATAGGGTTGCCACAATGATTTCAGGTCATTGCCCCAGGTCCATACTAATTGACAGATTCTGAAATTTAGCAAGTAATGCATACTACTTGTTAGTCATTAGGAGACACTTTGTAAATTAGATAGGAAATGACTGCTTTTCTATGGTGTAGGTAAAAGTAGTTCGGAACATTTGTGCTAATTAAACAATATCATGGCAATGCACTTTGCCACTTGTAATCAAAACCAAATAAATAATTTTAAATAATAAATAAAAGCAAATAAATAGAATCAATTTGAAAATAAGATGGCATATTATTAGTAGGACTGCGAAGGGGACATACAAGACTCAAATTAATTAGACAAGCAATATTTATGATTTATAGCCACTCTGCATAGTGTCTCCTGACTCTCAGGGACTTTAAATTGAGATAGAGTTGCTCTCAGCATCAGAATCAGAATTTCCCTCAGCAAAATTTAATGGTAAGATAGGTATTAATTCTAAATCTCCCTTAGCTAAATTAATGGTAACATATGAATTAATTCAAAATCTCCCTCAGAATTCAACAATTTCTTCTAAAATTGGACTTAGAATTGCCTCAGAGAGTTTAAGAGTCTAGTTATTTGAAATTTGATGAGTCACCCAATGCCAATTGTGTTTTATCAATTTTTTTTAGTTTCAAGAACCAAGAAAATGCCAATGCCCCAAGCCAATGATGATATTTTATTCAATTTTGGCTCACCAAAGTTGCAAGCAGATTGGCAACTCTAGTCCTATTGTAAAATTTGGAAAATTGGCTCATATTTGCGAGTTAATTCCTATATTGTAATATTACCATGGTAATTTTGTTTTCAAATTATTTAAAAGAATTGTCTCATTTTTCAAAACTTTTATTTATTTGTGGACAGATTGTTCAGAAATTTGCACAGTAGCAATAGGCTAGTCTGCAGAATATGGGAGATATTTTGTGATATTCTCTCCAAGCAATTTTGAATTAATTCCTATATTTACTAATTTACATTAATTTTGCTATGAAAAGATATTCTGAGGCTGACAATAAGAGATCTCTATGAACACTTTACCAGTCTCTGACTTTCTGCAGACTGGGCAATAGGTGGTAGGACTATTTACCGAATGGCATCGAAGGGTAGGACTATTTACTGAAAGGCAACAAATGGAACCAAATGGTACCTTTCGATATTTTACCGAATGAGGAATATTGTTAATTAATTGTAAAATTTAGTTAATCCTAATGAAATATTACATAATTAAATATACCGGTTCCATTAAAACACATATTAGCAATTGTTTGATTTTACCTGCACCCTTCCTCCACCTCTTTACAATTTAATCCTACTCAAGACTAATAGACTACCCAAGGCTTGTAGACTATATAAACCTTGATCCTACCCACCTCTGTCAAATACTATATGTCTATTTGTTTGTAATTAAAGTATGTACTCTGGGCATAGCTATGTCATGAATTTCTTTGGAACCTTACAAGGTCAGTGTGCATGACTATCCCTGGAGTTTTCAAGCCCCTTCCAGTTGTTCGCAGATAGAAGATTTCACACCTCCTGGATCATGAATGACAGTCAGCTACAACCATAGAGTCAGCTACCACAGATCTTAGTGAGAAGAGATAGTCTATAGTCTCTTAGGATCTAATCCTTTCCATCCTCAATCTGAGGTAGTGAACTAATAGCACTACTAGTTTCTACAATTCTGATGTCACTATCTCCACCTGTCTACCAATCCAACATGACGGGCTAAGAGAACTCATAGGACTCTGACTGCAACACGATGACTACCCCCTGGCTCCGTATTCTGTATTTGGCCGTAAGTTATGTTTACTAAACCTTGAGGTTTTCCACATAGAATAGTTAGCGTGACTCCTTAGCTACAACACAATATTTATGCTCCATGAAAGTCTCCATTTAATTGCCGTATAAATTTAATTTACTGATAACCCTAATTTACTGATAACCCTAATTTACTGATAACCCTAATTTACTGATAACCCTAATTTACTGATAACCCTAATTTACTGATAACTCTAATTTACTGATAACCCTAATTTACTGATAACCCTAATTTACTGATAACCCTAATTTACTGATAACCCTAATTTACTGATAACTCTAATTTACTGATAACTCTAATTTACTGATAACTCTAATTTACTGATAACTCTAATTTACTGATAACTCTAATTTACTGATAACTCTAATTTACTGATAACTCTAATTTACTGATAACTCTAATTTACTGATAACTCTAATTTACTGATAACTCTAATTTACTGATAACTCTAATTTACTGATAACTCTAATTTACTGATAACTCTAATTTACTGATAACTCTAATTTACTGATAACTCTAATTTACTGATAACTCTAATTTGCTTATAACTCTAATTTGCTTATAACTCTAATTTGCTTATAACTCTAATTTGCTTATAACTCTAATTTGCTTATAACTCTAATTTGCTTATAACTCTAATTTGCTTATAACTCTAATTTGCTTATAACTCTAATTTGCTTATAACTCTAATTTGCTTATAACTCTAATTTGCTTATAACTCTAATTTGCTTATAACTCTAATTTGCTTATAACTTTAAAGTTGGACAGACTCGGGGGGGCTTTCTCCTAAGGTCATGATGTGGATTTTCACCACCATGATTCGACCTATTATGAGCTACGTTGTTACGGTTGGAGCGACGGGGCTGGAGAAGCTGTCCAGACTGCAGCAGAAGGCTTGTATTGCCCTTTCATCGGCCTATCCTGGAATGCCCACAGCCGCATTAGAGATGCTCCTCAGCCTGCCACCTCTGACTTCTTTTCTCAAAGGGAAAGCGGTGCCAGGTGCTTACCGGTTGAAGCAGGCGGGTTTGTGGAGGGGCGGTTACATCAAAGACACTTTGGCTCACCAGAGTCATGTGAATTGGTGTGACAGGAACTCCAGGGACCTACCTGTTCTAGCCTTTTCGGGAGACCTATGCAGCCCTCGGTTAAATCTACAAGCGAGATTTAAGACGAATACTGTGGTCCCCGACTACACAGTGGAAGATTCGACTGTGGCCTGTTTAACGGATGGCTCTAAGCTTGAACCTGGCAGAACAGGTGCAGGAGTTCACTTCCCTGGTAGGAATGATACTGACCTAGTTGAATATATAGGTTATCACTCATCCATTTCCAGGCAGAGATATTGGCGATCACTCTGGCAGCAGAGAGACTGACCAGCATCATCTCCGGAGAACCTGATGTGGAGAGAGTTATTATATACTCAGATAGGCAAGCGGCAATCAAAGCCGTGGTTAGTTTGAGGACCAGGAGCCAAATGGTAAACTGATGTGTAAACACCCTGAACTCTCTGGGGCATCTGGTTGACATCACTCTTCAGTGGTGTAATGTCATTGTTCTTGTGAGATACCCAGCCTAACTGGGTATTTATTGTTAATGTTTCTAGGTTGCTATAGGTATTCCCATAATTATTTGTTTTGTATTTTCTAGATAAAAATTCTATCTAAACGAAAAGTAAAGATATAACTAAATTTATTTCTTCAATAAACTTAAACTAGTGGCTACCAAACAATTAAAATCCTCACCACTGTCATGTAAGTTTATTGTTCTTTATCTGCTTTAATTTAACATTGTATTCCATACCAAGTTATTATCATAGCTACCTTCAGTTTTATTTATATCTAGTTACAGGCACATGAAGTCTGCATACTGTACTATGAATATGATATCAAGTAGGTGTGGCTTCATTGAAAATTGTTATTTTCCCTGTTGAACTGTCCAAAAAATGAACCTAAAGCATAGCTCGGAACAAGTGGGTTAACTTGTTAAGTTTCACGTTGGTAACATTGGTAACGAAACCGCCGATTTCCTAGCATAGGAAGCAGCTAAGACCTTATGTGAAGGCCAGAACCCTTTCTACCAGTGCCAAATAGTGAATGTAAACTTTCAGTTTACCGGTGGAATGCAGATAACTCCAGAAGAAGAGGGGCCAACCTATCTTCTTGCAAATAGACCAAAGAGCTCTTCGAGCAGACTCTGGATAGGAGTGGCTGTCCAAGACTCCTTTGTCACTGACACCAAAAAGGAAACTTGTATTATACAAAGTATGTACTATTACATAATTAAATATACTGGTTCCATTAAAATATGTATTACCAATTGCTGATTTTACCTCTTCCTCTTTAAATAATAATACACGCTCCATTTAGTTAAAATATAAGCGTCCATTCGGTAAATAGTCTTAGGACTATTTACCGAATGGATGAATGGGAAGGGATAATAACACCAAATATATTGATATTCAGTTACTGTATTTTCTTGTATTGTTCAGAGTAGATAAATATTAAAGATATAAAAACCTATAAGATACATTTGGTACTACTACATGCCTTCTTTCGGTTGAAAATAAACATCCATTCGGTAAATAGTCCCATGACTATTTACCAAATGGCACCGAATGGACACTTATATTTTAACTGAATGGAGTGGGTAAGATTACTATTTAAAAGGGAAGAGGTAAAATCAAACCGGTACAAAAATTTAAGTTAGTATATTTCAGAAACTATTGAACGTACATGTACGTTTCTGGTATCTTTTTCATTGTTGAACTCTTCTCCATTCACAGATAAATTTTCATTAAGTTTTATCCTCTTTATCAAATGTTAAAAGGTTTTTATTGGTGGGTAAGGAAAATAGCTTTTGCGCAAATAGTAAGAAAACCTAAGAAATATTTGTTTCTAATCTTTGCTTGTTAATTTTATATCAAATTGGTAATTATTCTTTGGCGTTTACCGATAGATGTGTAAATATCGAATGAATGTTTTTATGAAGAAAAAATATCAATAAGTCAATTTGTTCAGATTTTATAAGAGTTTTAGAGAGGACTGGCAAGCACAGACCAGTCCCAAGGTTACTGAGAAAACTTTTAATGGCTAGGTTACTAGGGTTAACAGAACCAGTATATTTAATTACACATTGTTCATATAAACAATGCTTATTAAAGATTTTAGACAAAGCGATATCAGGTTAGGAATAGCTCATATTTTCAAATAATTAACAATTTTTTCATTTGTTCTTCGGTATTCCTCATTCGGTTAAAATAAGCCTCCATTCGGCCGATACGGTCACATTTCTGTCATTTCGGTGTCATTCAGTAAATAGTCCCATCCGGCAATGGGTATCTTTTGAAAAGAAATACATTTTGTTATTATATATTATTCTCAATTTTGGCATTAGTTTTTGAGTAACTAAAGATTAAATTTTTTTTTTTTCATAAATTTCAAAAGAATAGAAGTCTTTGAAGATATATGCTAGAACAAAAACCAAGACAGTTTTAAAATCCTTGAAACATTTCTAATAAAGTGATAGAACCTAGGTATTTTACATTTTCTTTTGATGAGTGATTTTTGATGACTAACAAAACTGAAAAAAAGGTAAATTTGTGCTTTAGGTCCCCCAGCGATTTTCAATATTTTGACACTAAATATGGGTAAAAGGATCTATTTTAAGATGTTTTTCAGGAATACCATTTGTTGTGGAAATGTTTCGTTTTCGAGATATAGATCAATTAAATTTCTGGTAGGAATAACATTAAGTTTGTAGAACACACAAGGCTTTTCCGCCTTTTAGATTTTTGTGCCATGAAATTTTTGTGCTATGAAACTGATAATGTAGTTCACTGTATCCGCTAGTTTGTTGTAGTGCACAGTGCACACATCATGATTGTTTAATGACCTGGCAGGGGGATTGGACACTTCCCCTAATACACAGTCACTGTGGCGTCACATACGTATTTCTGTTTATCCAGTCTGCAGAATATGGGACATTTACATGCATCCTATATTACATGCATTTTTACTGAGAACAGAAGCCAAAATAGAGGATTTCTTGGAGAACAGTTTTCCAGTTCCTGCAGTCTGGGTGTTAATAGCGCTATATTTCAAAAACTAAGCGTTTGCACAACAAATGGTATTCCTGAAAAACATCTTAAAATAGCTCCTTTTACCTATCTATAAAAATAAGTCAACTAAAATTAGTGATGCAGTCGCCAATCGTCATAATTTAATTCCAATTTTGAAAGTCGACAGTCGTCAATATACCTATTCTATTATAACTACCTAAATTAATTGAGAGCGTATCAGCCAATCAGAGAGAGGCATACAACTGATACCAGCCAATCACAGAGAGCCTGAGAGAGGCATACTTTAATTCATAGTTATTCATTTGTTTTGTTTTTCCGATAATTAGTCAGGGAGCATCAAATTAAAATGACAAGTAGTGACCACATCATTCATAACAAAAGAACACCGAAAACAGAAAACTAATATACAATTTGAAATATACATAGTGATCGTTGTTGGAATTTTAGTTTAAATGTATTACACACTCTTTATATGTTTAATGTTAACTTCCTGTTAGATTAGCTGAGCTATATTAATTACCTATTGTTTAAATAACAATGTATTACTTTAATGAGAAACGGATTGAAGGTTTAAAGTACATTACAGTTCCGGTGCGTCTTAAATACCATCGCATGTAAATTCTTAAGTCAGTCGGTCTTTTACATTACTCAGTGAGAGATGTGTTTCACTCATCTCTCTAATAGACTTCTAACTGTATAACATATTACTCTTTAAATAAACTCTATGTCTTAACGTTGTTAACCCACTATAATTTAACCTAATTCTAACAATCGTGGAGCGCGCCATATCGAAACAAAATGCTGCTTTGTTTACATTTCAAAGATGCGCGATTCCGCCGTTTATGATTATGAGTCACCAATTTTAATTTTAAATCTAATTTAAGTGCTCATTAGTCGTCCATATATGTGAAAGATACTTATTTTCACAAATTTTAAGTCGACAATTAATCGGCGACTTGGTACATACTCTTGAACTAACTAGGTCTATATTAAGTGTCCAGTCTGCAGAAAGTTAGAAACTGGTAAAGTGTTCATAGAGATATCTTATTCTGTTTAAAGCAAAATTAATGTAAATACTAAAATATAGGGATTAATTCAGAAGTACTTGTAGCAAAATTAATGTAAATATAGGAATTATTACAAAATTGTTTAGAAAGAATATCCTAAATATCTCCTATATTCTGTAGACTGGTTAAGTCACTTAAATGTCAAAATATCAAAAATCGGTCGGGGACCTAAAGCACAAATTTACAAAAAAAAAATATTTATATGGTTTTGATTCTTTCCAGTCTGCAGAATGTGTCTCTTCTCCCGCAGAGATTTTAAATTGAGAGAAAGTTGCTCTCTGACTCTCAGCAGCAGATTCAGAATCTCCCGCAGCTAAATTAATGGTAACATAGGAATTAATTCAAAATCTCCCGCAGCTAAATTAATGGTAACATGGGAATAAATTCAAAATCTCCCGCAGAGATCTCCAATTTCTAAAATTTCATTCAAAAACTCCCGCAGAGAGTCTTGGAAAAATGTTCCATATTCTGCAGACTGGGATTCTTTGAATGTGATAAATGAAAAATTAATATATATAAATTGAAAGTATCTCTATCACTTTGTTAGAAATCAATCAAGGATTCCAAAACTGTCTTTATTTTTCTTCAGCCATGTTTCAGAGGCTGGAAAATTGTAAGCCTTAGAGCTTATTTATTATATAGACAAAATTTCACTAAAATTCTGAGCCAAGCCAATTTTGCTTATTTTTTGAAGATTTCAAGCCAAAATTAACATGGGAACATAGGAATTAATTCAAAATTTTAAGCCAATTATACATATCTGAGTTAGGTACCTATGTCCTTTTGAAATCAGAAATCTAAGCCAATTAATTGGCTTTAACCGACATACTCTGGAACAAGATAAATTTCTTGTAGCCTGAAAACTCAATGACTTCTATATTCATTATTAATAATTAGGTTGCAAATTCAAATTTAAGAGGAGTCTGAGGAGAGGCTGGAGAGCCAATAAATGTAAAAAAATTAGTCTACCACTCTGTATTTGGTGCACGAAACGAAATTCCACTGACTTTTTAAAAAAGCTGAAAAAAATCCACCATAAATTTCCAGTAATTTGACTGATCCACCAACAATTTCCAAATTTATCCACCAAAAATTAATGGTAATATAGGAATAAATAGCTAAAAATCCACCGACTTTGCCAGAATAATATTTTCAAAGGGCATGAAGAGATAAGGGGCTACTATAAACCAAACTTACCAAAGTAGATTAAAGGCTATATGTCTATATCATATACATAATAGAGTAGGTAATATACCTACCTAGCTATTATCTATATGCCTATAGAATATTTCGGAGAAACAAATTGTTACATTGTATAAAAATAAAGGTAGGTAACTAGTAACTACTAACTGCGATAGCTATTATTGTACCTAACTTGAGATTGACCACTTTTATGGAAATTAACCAGGCAAAGATTTTCTTTCGAATATTCTTTTCACAAACAGCATAATCTTTAGAACAATTGGAGACTGAACCAGATATACCTAATTAGATTAATAACTCCTATCAGACACTAATCACACTATCAGTCTTTGTACTTACCGAACAAATTCACTAACTGGCAACAATAGCAACTGGTAAGTGTCCCAGTCTCACAGTCTGTACCAAACACAAACATGTTTGGTACAGAGGTAGGGCGACTTCTTAGTAGGTATTCGAACCGTTTCATATTTCCGATCATATTAGAGAAAATTATCTAGTAATTATTTCATACTGGTTGTGTTAATAATAACTGTCTGATAACGCGAAACTTGTGTGTGTAATATTGTATTGAAAACTGAAAAGTTAAATTCATTGGAGGAAGTCTCCATTTATCGGCCACTTTAGAGGTTTCCTTCAAAACTATTATTATTGTTTAACTCTCCTCTCTACTAATGCATATACGACATAACCAACTAAAAGATGAAATTCAATTCTTTTAAACCATATAAAGTATTATGCAATTCGTTTAGTATAAATTAATCTACATTGAATCAAATATTATATCTGAAAAACTCCAATTATCGACATGTTGAAACCAAATATCGTCATACATGTTATTACCCATTTATCGTCATGTGTCGATACATGGGTAAGCGCACCATCATATCGTCCACAGAATAAAAAATTTATTGAACAGCTGGCAGAATGGGGGGAAATCAGGTAGAATGAGGAGAAATCAGGTAGAATTGGGGAATTAAATCAGGTAGAATGGGGGAAATCAGATAGAATGGGGGAAAATCAGGAGAATGGAGGTAAATCAGGTAGAATGGAGGATAATTAGGTAGAATGGAGGAAAATTGGATATAATTGGGAAAATTATGTAGAATGCAGGGAAAATTAGGTAGAGTGGGGGAAATTAAGTAGAATGGGGAGAAATTAGGTAGAATGGGGGGAAATTAGGTTAAATGTGGGAAAATTTGGTAGAATTGGGAAAATCAGGTAGAATGGGGGGAAAATAAAGTGGAATGGGGAAAATCCGGTAGAATGGGGGATAATTAGATAGAATGGGGGAAAATCAGGTAGAATGGGGGAAAATTAGGTAGAATGGGGGAAAATCAGGTAGAATGGGAGATAATCAGATAGAATTGGGGAAAATCAGGTGGAATTGAGAAAATTAGGTAGAGTGGGGGAAATTAGGTAGAATGAGGGAAAATCAGGTTGGAATGGGGGAAAATCAGATAGAATGAGGGAAAAGGGAGGGAAATGATGCCAGAATGGAGAAATTAATGATTGCAGCTAGTATGGGGTTTAACATCTGCTTCGGAACCAAAGGCCATATATCGCTGATGTCAAAATGAAATTGAATGCAAGGGACTCGAAGAAGCAGTCAGAAAGAAAAGTGGCTTCATGAACATAGTCACCTACTACCGTCGGTAACAAAGCTCATGGATGTAGAGAAGCTACTCAGTGAATGCAGTCCCTTACCAAGGAATGTGACGAAAATGGTCACTCTGGGCCCTGAACTGTTGTAATTTGGATCATGAAATATTTTTCTCATTTTATCCAAGTAAATCTTTTGTAACGCTACTTACAGTTTTAGAGGGTAGCGCTGGGTTTATGTTCTTAAACTACAAGGTCTTAATTAGTTTTTGTGTTAGTTTGACTCGTTGGTTTTATTTACTATCACCTCTTCATCTTCCTCTTCGATCCGTGAGTGCGATCACCGGATATACCGTATACGTATACTTCTTCGTCACATTTTTGTTACGTTACTACATTCACGGAGTAGCTTTACTGCATCCATGAGCAAGACACCGAAAGGTGGTATTTGACTTTGCTCATGAATCTCATCTTAATAAATTTATATTTTGAAGTCTGTGAATTGGCATCCGATTCTGCAGCAGACGTTAAAACCCCTACATAAGTAATTAATCAAAGCGACTATATTTTTAATTTCCTTCTCATTAAATTATCTTGAGTATAACAATAATGTTTCGTACTATTGGGTCACACAGAGTATTAAAAACTTCAAAAAGAATGAAAAATGTATTGTAAACTATATTTTACGCGGTTTATTTAACATATTCATATTTTTCCCGGACACTGGAAATAGCATTTAAGATAATATGATGGATTAACGATAATTAATTAATGATATGAATTATTTCAGCTGAAATCATTTTATTTTGAGAGGAAAAAGATTTAGAAAACCAAAATCGTATCGAAATATTGATAGATCACGTTGTTTGTTTTTCCCAATAGATGAAGTTCACAAAATATATATCATCGTAAACTGTGTAAATAATAATTAACTGAATCTCAGAAAAATGTAAACACTAAACTATCTACTAAATGATTTTAAGATAAATATCAGCTATATATTAATTATTAATATCACACGCAGATGTACAAACATTCTTTGGATAACGTGTATTATGTATGGCAATTTACAACAACATGATATGACGTCTAAAACTTGTGAAAATTTTGTACGTTTTATCAAATTAGATGACACCTTTTCAAATTAAATCAAATTGTATTTCTTTTCTAATCATGATTTAGATGAACAAGGTATATTTAATAGTATAATCAACTATTACCCTCCCCCCCTCCTCTAATTACTCCCCCCCCCCTGCTTACCACCCTATAATTGAGTTTCAGTAGGTCGATAAATGGATAAAAGCTATTTAAACATATAAAATTGAATAAATATTGAGAATTTATATATTTACTAACCATTAAACTGTTTTAAAACAACTATTGCGAAAATGATCATAATACCATTTATCGTCACCCCATGACGATAAATGGAAAATCCTCTTTATTGATACCCAAATATCGACACATCTATTTATTTTAAATATTGATTACTAAATTAATTTCTGATTTTATATTTAAGAAATGCAATTAAACGCAAGAAAAACTGTATGAACATTATTTTGAAAAAAAATATATTTGAAGCGTAAAATCGCGCATAACAAATTCTCTATACATAATCAATTTCGGTATGTTTGTCCTGAATGTACCGTATCGTCATACATCTCATCAGTTAAACTGACACTCTGATTGTAATTTTAAATGAAATTACTTGCATTTTTGTAACAATAACAAAAATATATGGAGACATCGATTTGTAAACTACCTAAACCATAGAAATGTTTCTAAGTCTTGTTATAGACGAAAAAAACTGAAACGTGACGATAAATGGAGAGGGACGATACAAGGAGCCCTTACCCTAACATGTTTCGGCCAACAAACATGTCCTTGTCGATTCGATATCCTGTTGTGTAAAATTCATAGCACTGGAACCGCATGCTGGTAATAGATATAAAATACACTTAGATAAATTAAATACCTATCTAATTGAATGTGTCTAAATTATTTGACCGCAAATCTAAAATGTATCTGAATTATATATAAGTTTCTTTATGGCTACTATTTATTTAGAAACGGTAAGTGAGATGTATTTCTAACAGTTAGTAAGAATTAAAAGTGTTATTATAAAAGGAATCTAAAAGATACAGCGGAATCTATTTTGTTACTTAAAATCAACGTCGAGAGTGAAGACTGAAGAGTGAGTCTCATTAATTTTTCAGTGAAATATATTCGTATCATTTAAAAAAAAGTAACTAGTGATATATTTTATTGGTATCAATAATCCATTGAAACAGTTAATAAATATTTTCAAATTAGATATGTATATGATATAGCTTTTGCTGTCTATTCCATTGCTTAATTAAGCGCTTTCGTCTTTTATTTAGTTAAAGGTCCTCTCCAGGCTCCGGGAAAAAAATGAGTTTATATCATAATATTATAGAACTAAAGTCTACGATCATTATTCTGCAAACTGCATACAATTCGGTTCAGTATATATTATATAATTTGCTTTTAAAGTTTTTTAATACTTATTGTGAGCAACAATTGAGCGAATCACTAATCTGATGCTCAAGAAGTAGATTGTACACTCTTTGTTTTGATTACAAATTTGAATTTTATAAACAAACCCTGCGTTTTCGGCCTTTATTCAAATTATTTTAGATATTAATTGTTTCCTAAAGTATATAAACGTTTCTATTATAAGTTCATTCAATTTTATACCTTTACACGAATATTAAATGGATTTATTAAACCTAATACCTAGTTGACAATCAAAACAAATGGTGTACATTCTTTTTCTGCAGGCTTAAAATTTCTTATATTAGTAAGTCGGAAGTAAAATAGGTTTTGTAGAGTTTTGATTATAAAAATCTTTAAAAGCATATAAAATTAAAAATATGCTACCAAATTCAATGCAGTTCGCCGGTTTGCAGCAAAATGATAAGAAACATTAGCCTCGTCGAATAAAGCAATAGAAATATTTGCTTGGAGGGGACCTTTAAGGTGTTCATACTTTTACTTTTTACTTTTTTCGATTTCGAAAGTGAATAGCACGTGGTATCGTTTAGAAATATAAATGACACGACGTACTATGTTGCTTATAGGTTAATACAATGCAATTATGCAACTCCCATACGAACAACGGTCTATCGATTCGATGAAACAATTCATGGATTCGAAATCCCAGCAATCGTTGCTCATATGGTCATAGTTATTATTTAAACCATTTTAGTTCTAGATTTCACCACACACCTTCAAGATGGTGGCACCACAATAGATTCATCAACGTATGTTGTGGTAATTGAGAATCACCTCAAAACCCGTATTTTAGTATTTAAATTAAATCATTTTAGTCTTCCTATTTCTATATCAATCTTTGCTAAATTTAAAAAAATGATAACCAGTGGTTCAGAAATTCAGTTACATTTCTCAATCTACCAAGCAATACTGTGCATCTCTGTGTAATTTAGGACCCTTAATCCCGTAAGTTTATACTCTCTCCTATATATTTATAAGAAAGTACTTATAATGTTAGGGTTTGTTTTGAATATTGTGTTATGTTATGTTATTTAATACCTAGGTAAATATATTTCCTCTTTGTTGCTACCTATATGCGTCATACACACTTTTTCATTACGTTTCAACGTAAGCCTGCCTTAAAGTTAAATCACAGTATTTCACCTTAATGATATTTATTCATATGTATTATTTGTTCGTATGCATTGTAGGTAACATTATATATTATTATTTTCCTAGCCCTGCATTTTGTTTGCAGGTTATGTCGTCGTTATAAGAATAAATGAGGAAACCAATTACGTGATTTTCAATATCCACGTCAATAACGGGATTGCACAACTTCTGAATTTGGCAAGAGACTCTCTGCACATTTTCTGAGAAATTACTCTCAGTATGTCTCATGCTCTGAGAATCACATGGCCATCCCGTGTTATTCTTGAGGAGCGTGAAAAGGCTTCCAAGAGTGAATTGGAGGCGGCCATCTTTGCATCATCCAATAAAGTCATTCCTACCTGTGAAGACTCTGTTATTTATACTACACAGCAGTTGAAAGTATGTATGAAGAATTATGAGGATGATAGTAGAGAGCTCACCCAATGGCTCAGAGATCATGGCCACATGGCGGAGACACGTTCTTTGCGTCAGGAACGGCGCAAACTAATTTACTTAGAATCAAAAGAGTTTATCGACGACCTGAACGTTATGTTGGAAACGCTCAAACTTGACACTGTGTCGAATGTCGGTGCTGTCAGCGTTAGCACTCAACCAAGCATACAAACTGACCGACGTGAGGCTATTTTAGAGGAAACTTCGAGGACTCACACACATCAAGACGAAGACGCCTATGCATCAGGAAGCGCACTTGATCGTGACGTCACTTCGAATGTTGATCACAGTACAGAGAATATATAGTATCCCAGAGCTATAGGGGGATATTACGCGTGTCCCGGTAGGCTGTGACGTCACATGTCAACAATGGTGCGTACGTTTGTACGTACAGTACAAACACAAAAGATGGCTGCAACACACCCAACTTTTGTTAAATAACGTTTTCGGTGATATTTTTTTTAATTCCACATTACCGCATGCTATTATCCAATCTTTATAGTCATACGGACGAAAATTAAAAAATGACAGTTGATGAAATTGCTACTGGTCTTTTTACACCCAATATAGTAACAAATTTTTAGTCTTGAAGAAGACGATTTATTCAAGATAATTAGATCATTAGTCAGATCGGTCGCGTTGGCCGCCATCTTAATTCTCTATTCCACGTGACCCACAGCAATTCTGTTTACTATGACGTGACCTCTTGTTTACATACATGACGTCACAGCCTACCCAGAATAAATTTGAATAATACATGTAACTGGGGTACTATACTATTCTGTTTACTATGGGTTGATCTTACAATAGTCTCACCACCAATTGCTGCAGAGAAAAACGCAACTGCAGTTTCTCAACTAAATGAAACTTCCAGGTCTGATATTCATCAAGACGGTGATGCTAGTGAATTAGGAAGTGCTCTTGATAATGACGTCACATCGAAAGTTGATCATCCTGTAGTCACAACCCCTGTAGTAAATGGAGGAAATTTCCCATCATTGGAAATTAAAAAGAAACTGAATGTAGCTGCACAGGTGTACCAACCTCCTACAAATTGTCCTCATGTACAAGCAGGTACCACTCAACCACCAGTACGTCATACTTTCATGAGTCAGGCTCCATCAACTCTTCATATGGCTCCTCCTATTCCTAACAAAGGGGAACCGGTATTCCGTCCACCACAAATGACACATTGTTATATAAGAACCCTGTCAAATCACTATCCAGTTCATCACACAATCTGGTGAAATATCAATCTGATGTTATTCTTCACAGTAACCAAAGGCTTGATCCTAGTACCAGACACCTAGTTAAACAAGATCTACTAAGGGGAAGCTCATCGAAATTTGAAGGTGATCCTCATCAATTCCTCTCATGGAGAAACAATCTTTAGCGGCGTCTCGAAGAATGTGAAGCTGATAGCATGGATGCTATCCAAATAATTCTAGCAAACACGGATAAGCGTCCCAAAAACATGGTCCAAAACTTCATCTCAGCAGGTATTGCCAATCCAGATGCAACGATACACGACATCTGGGTAAATCTGGAAAAGAGGTTTGCCACTCCTAACCGTATCGCTGAAGGTCTTATTAGTAAGATAAGTAACATACCTCCCATTAAAAATCAAAATGACACTACTAAATTAGAAGATATTCTTGATGTGTGTAAGATTATTCATACAAATATGTGCAATTGTCCTGAATTAGGTATTTTCAATTTATCTTATGGTATGAAGTCTGTATGGGAAAAACTTCCTGATAGTTTTCAGTCAAAGTGGAGATCACGATATCTTAAACATGAAGAGCAGACTGGTTTTAATCCTGATTTTGGCCTCTTTATTGAATTTCTTGAACAGTTCTTGCGAGATGTGACCCACCCCTCATTTGTAAATAGTAATAGTAGTAGATCTTCTACGATTAGAAACATTCGTGCTCTAGTAACAGTTGATGAAACTTTAGCATCTGTTGCTTCTTCTAAACCATTCTGTAGTTACCATAACAATTCAGGTCATTCAATTGCAGACTATAAAGCATTTTCTAGACTACCATATTCTGATCGTAAACAATTTGTTGTTAGTAATAAGTTATGTTTCTCATGTCTAGATAATCATTTTGCTAATAAATGCCCTAATAAATCTAAGATCAAATGTAATAAGTGTGATCGCGCTCATGTTAATGTGATGCACAACGATTATTATGGTGAACAATCTTCTAAATCTTTAATAAGTAATCAAGGTATTCTTCTGACATTCATTACCAAGGTGATAAGAATAGTAATTTCGAAGCTAGGAACTCTTGTACAGTTCTCTGTGGGTCAGGTAAATTATCTAAAGTTTGCTCCAAAACCATCCCAATAGAGTTGACAGTTCAAGGCCAAATGAAATCACTTCGAGGTTTATGTATCATTGACGAGCAGAGTAATACCTCCTTTTATGACCCCAAAGTAATCAGTTACTTTAATTTAAAACCATTGCAAACCGATTATATTCTTTCTACGTTGATTGGTAAGCAAACAATTTCGGGCTCTCTTGTTTCGAATTTAAAAATTAGGGGTATTAATCGTTCAAATTGGCTTAGTCTTCCTCAACTGCTTACTCATTCTAATCTTCCCAACACCAAGAATGAAGCATCAACCTCTCGCATTGTAGCTGCACATCCGCACATTCGACGGTTTGCCAATTGTTTTAGTCCTTTGTTTGCTTCAGATGAGGTTTTGATCTTGTTAGGTGCTAACTCCGGTGAATTTATGCGGACTAGAGCATTCGGTTCTCGAGCTCCATTCATCCATGAAACTCCACTGGGATATGCTCTTGTTGGTCCTACGTGTCTCAACGATTCTTCCAACTCTGTATTTGAAGTTCAAGCATTACGAGCTTCAGTTGTCTCCTGAGACCATCAATCTGCAAAGATAACGTTCGCTTCTCCCTGTAAGCAAACTACAGATTATTCATCATCATTCAAGCTCCACGTTGATGATGATATACAAGGTTTATCTCGAGAGGATAAAAAGTTCCAAGAGATTATGGAAAACGGCATATCAGTCAACAGATTGGGCAATCTGCAGCTTCCTCTATCACTCAAAGAAGAAGTTGTCTTACCAGACAATGAGGCTACCGTTTATCACAGAACAAAGAATACCTTGGATCGTCTCAAACGATCGCCCATGAAGATACAAGAATCTCTATAGGTGTTCGACAGTTATTTAAAGGCTGGCCATGTAGAACAACTCCCCACCAGCGACTTCAAGAGTCCAAACCCCATAAATTATATTCCCATTTTCCCTGTTCACAACGAAGAGAAACAGAAAACTCGACTTGTGTTTGATTCCTCATCATGTTTGAAAGGAATCAGCCTCAATCCTGCACTGTTGCAAGGGCCAGACCTCAACAACTCTCTTCTAGGAGTGCTACTCAGGTTCCGTTTAGAAGAGGTTGCTGTGAATGCTGATATAGAGCGAATGTTCCACTCCTTTTTCGTCGATCCGAAACACATCGACATGTTGCGATTTTTCTGGTTTCGTAACAATAACCCCAGTGAAGATATTATCCCTTACAGAGCGTTAGTGCATGTATTTGGGAACAAACCCTCGCCTGCAATTGCTAGTTTTGCACTAAAGTACACCACTCTATCTCCGGAACTTCAAGGAAAGACTGACGTGTGTGACTTCATCAGAAACCATTTCTACGTTGATGATGCATTTTACAGCTCTAAAAGCACATCTAAGGCTATTGAAGTTCTTTCTCAGGCAAAAGGAGTGTTAGCAAAATACAACATACGACTTCATAAGATTATGTCTTCTCACAAGGAAGTTTCGAATGCGTTCCCCGAAACAGAGCTCTCCGCTTCAGCAGCTCAGCTCGAACTGTCTTCAGAGTCCGATCAAAATAAGACTCTTGGAGTCGTTTGGTCTCCATCGTCAGACACCCTCTCACTCTCACCTAATGTGCCATCCAGACCTTTCACAAAGAGAGGAATACTAGCTGTAACTAGTTCGGTCCATGATCCTATTGGGCTCGTCAGTCCAACAACATTGAAAGGTAGATTGCTACAACGAAAGATCATTCCTTCTAAAGATCTTTTGACTCCTGAACTTGAAGCTTGTGACTGGGATGACCAATTGCCCCGGCAATATTTCTCCGAATTGAGTTCATGGATGTGTTCATTGCAAGATACTCGATTGCTTCAAATCCCACGCTGTTACAAGCCCGCTAGTTTCGGTAAAGTAATAAAAAGAGAAATTAATTGCTTCGCTGATGCATCCGATGATGCCATCGGGTTCGTTATGTACCTTAGACAAGTAAATGAAAGTGGACAGATTTCAGTTGCTTTTCTCTATGCAAATTCCAAGGTAGCTCCACGTGCAGCAGGCACTATCCCGCGTCTCGAACTATGCGCTGCCTTAGATGCATCTAAGTCTGTCGCTAAAATATCTATTGAGCTCAACATTGAAATCGATAATATTTATTACTACACTGATAGTAAAATAGTTATAGGTTACTTGAATAACTCAACGAAACGATTCACTAGGTACGTTTCACGCAGAGTGGATGAAATTCTCGGTCTTAGTGACAAATCACAGTGGTACCATATCGAGGGAGCTAAGAACATTGGTGATATGGCATCACGCCCGCAAACTCTCAAGGCACTTTCAGAATCAGAATGGTTAACAGGTCCAACTTTCCTACATTCTCCTCTCTCATTGGCCTCTACAAGCGTCAACGTGAATTAGATCTGCCAGAAGTTAGATCTAACAAGACAGAACTGAAAATGAATTCAGCTAGCAACCCTGACATAGAATTTGTATATTCCCGAACGAATTCATGGTATCGTGCTCGAAGAGTTATGGCCCATGTATTTAAATTTGTTCATCTCCTTAGAAAGTGCTCAGTCCAACCTGATTATTGCAAAATCTGTAATCTCGATTTAGACAAAGCAGCCACTGTTTTGATCAATGATTCCCAATCAGCATTTTCGACGGAAATTACTGTGCTTTCAACATCTGGTATCCTTCCAGCCAGTGGACCTCTTTCTGATTTATCCCCCTTCGTAGATGACAACGGAACTTTGAGAGTTGGTGGTCGCTCAAGAGATTCCAACTTTCCTGCTGATGTGAAGCACCCGATTCTTCTTTCTGCTGAACACCCTGTCACAATGATGATAATTCAAGATTGTCATGAAGAAACTAAACACCAAGGCCGTTATATGACGCTTGGACGAATCAGACTTAGCGGATTTCATATTCTCAAGAGTAACACCGTAGTGAAGAAGTTCATCCTTACCTGCCGCAGGTTGCGAGGTCCATTACAATGCCAGGTAATGGCTGATTTATCACTTGACAGACTTGAAGAAAGCGCTCCTTCCACCAACGTCGGAATCGACGTCTTTGGACCATATTTGGTGCATGATGGCATGAGTACTCGTCGCGTCAATGCAACCAAAAAGACATAGGGGCTCATCATCACCTGCCTTGTTAGCAGAGCGGTACACATTGAGATGATCCCCTACATGGACACTTCCAGCATGCAACTTGCTCTGAGAAGATTTTTTGCGATACGTGGTAACTGCAGAAGAATACGCAGTGATCAGGGCACTAACCTCATTGGGACTCGCAACGATATGATCGACGTATCACATCTCCGAAATGAGGTACACAAACAAGGTGTCGAGTGGACTCTAAATCCACCGGGAGCCAGCAATTGGGGAGGAGTGTGGGAAAGAAAGATAGGAGTTATCAAGCGTCTCTTGGAATATGTTTTCTTGACCACTTCCAAGAGATCATTCTCCCTTGATGAATTAAGTACTTACCTGCAAGAATGCGCGTGCATCATCAATAACACGCCTCTGTGGGAAACGTCCACCTTGCCTGACGATCCTGCACCAATCTCTCCAGCTGATCTATTGACTCTCAGGGATAACCCCAACCCAGCTCCTCCTGAAGACTTCACCGGCGAAGACCTTCTTAGATACGGCCGTGCCCGCTGGCGAAGAATGGAGTACCTCTGTGATGAGTTCTGGCGTAGATGGCGTCAACACTATGTCAGCAATCTTCAAAAGAAGATACAATGGAAAAATCCAAACTTAGATATAAGAGTCGGTGACCTAGTGCTAGTTAAGTCCAATTGTAAACGTAACGACTGGCCTATCGGTCGAATCTCATCAACCCGTAAAGGCCGGGATAATATGATAAGATCTGTTGTAATTCAACTATTTAGTAAAGATGGTGGTAAGCGTATGCTCGAGAGATCCATCAGAGATACAGTTCTCTTACAGGCAGAACCTTCTGGAGAGACTGTTGCCTGATCACCTTCCGGGGGGAGTGTTGTGGTAATTGAGAATTACCTCAAAACCCGTATTTTAGTATTTAAATTAAATCATTTTAGTCTTCCTATTTCTATATCAATCTTTGCTAAATTTAAAAAAATGATAACCAGTGGTTCAAAAATTCAGTTACATTTCTCAATCTACCAAGCAATACTGTGCATCTCTGTGTAATTTAGGACCCTTAATCCCGTAAGTTTATACTCTAAGAAAGTACTTATAATGTTAGGGTTTGTTTTGAATATTGTGTTATGTTATGTTATTTAATACCTAGGTAAATATATTTTCTCTTTGTTGCTACCTATATGCGTCATACACACTTTTTCATTACGTTTCAACGTAAGCCTGCCTTAAAGTTAAATCACAGTATTTCACCTTAATGATATTTATTCATATGTATTATTTGTTCGTATGCATTGTAGGTAACATTATATATTATTATTTTCCTAGCCCTGCATTTTGTTTGCAGGTTATGTCGTCGTTATAAGAATGAATGAGGAAACCATTTACGTGATTTTCAATATCCACGTCAACGTAGATTCTTTGAATAGAATTATAGAGACAACAGGCATAGTCTCCTCATTAGTCTTTTTTATTCTTCGAGAAGTAATAGTTTTATACAATATACTTTTAATACTACACAATGATCTGGAATACAATATAGTTTATATTATTATTAGATTGGCATTTGTGGAGTTTTTATTGAAACTGCGATATTATTTATTACTGTTGATGTCTCTCAAAGTTATCTGTTGGAAATATTGTGTACCCTTAATTCTCAAGTCAGTTAATAATCTATAAGGCAGGGATATGTCAAACTTTTGTATATAATGGACCGCATTGGCACTTGAATTATTTCACTGGCCCGCAGAACCCAAATCTGTGACCAGGAGCTCAGTCTTGAGAATAACCCCTGATTGTTGTTGCAGGGTATTTTTGGAAAAATGTAAGTACTCTTTCAATATAGACCCATTTGATTGGAACCAACTTTAAATGGTAGCTTGGTATATTCGTTACACTTTGGAGGAGCAAAATTAAAGAAAATATTATTGAGTGTCACAACTCTAGGTATACATTTATAATTTCATCATATAGGTATACTGACACTAAAATTGCTTCTCCTCCAATAACAAATAAATTGGCTTGAAATAAACTGTAAACGGTAGCCTGGTGTATTTCGTAATTTACTGAATACTTATTAAAAAAAACGATTTAGAAAAAGTTAAGGAATATCAGAGACATATGCACATTATTACAATATTTGGCTAATACGGTTTACACTGGTGGGTGTACGATGGCTGTTAAGTGCGGCACTTAGTTTCTACAAATAGTTCATCAGACCCATCCTTACTTACGCCCAGACAGCCTGGTCACCTGACATCTCCAACACCCACTTACAGACACTCCAAAAAACACTGCACTCCGCACTGCCACCGGATTTACAGAAAGAACACCCACACACCACCTACACACAGAAACACGAGTCCTCCCGCTTACCTCACACATGGACATGTGAGGCAAACACTTTTACATTAGACCCCTCACATCACCTACACTACATGCAAACTGAGAGGAGGATACCACGCACCTCTCCCTCCCACCCCCGACAACACATCTCTTCACAAACACATACACACCACGAGCTCTAGACTCCTTACCTCCTAACAGACTCCTTGGGTCTAGGCCTCCAGCCATAGACCCTAGTGAGTCGTCCATGTGTCGGCGTGATAGAGTTACCCTATCACGTCTGAGATGTGGCCACCATTCTTCCCTTCCTTACTACATGTACAGGATTGGGAGATAGGACTCTGATCGGTGCGACGTCTGTCAAGCCGATCAGGGCACGATCTCTCACACAATGTCCGTCACTGCACCTACACACAACATACACTCACTGGAGCACCTTTGAACCCATCCTCAGGCAGTTGTTAACATCCTGAGTGATGCGGGTTTCCCTTAGGACCACACAGTGCCGCGGGTTGATGAAACCCGGGGTGCCCCTGGTCACTCCTTTGTCTCGGCGGCGGCTATACAACAACAATAACAAAATACGAGATGATGTCATTTATTTTCAATGTTTGTACGCTGCAGGGTATTAACAGTCTTTATGAGTTTTGATGATATTGTGAAAATTTGGCTAAATATTACAGCTTGAAGTGAGAATTAGTAGTGGGCCGTAGGGGAGGATGGTCATCAATGGGACCAAAAACACAGAAAGATTGATATTTCATTTACTATCCCAACAAACATATGAATGTCGATTCGATGCCGTTTGCTATCGAATTCGTAGCGCTAACGGTGGGTATCGACTTAGCAACCATTTCGACTAATAGTAGATATCGGAATGTCTGTTTCTAAATGATATCTGAATTTACACTTCGAGTAGAAACACGAAAGCCGATACATGGTTTTAACAGCATCATCTTGACGTCGGCATGTCTGTTCCAAACGATATCTGAATTTATACTTTGACCAGAAGTGCGAAAACAGATACGTAGTTTTAGAAAAATAGTTTCAAATTTGGAAATTCATTTTCTTATCTTCCTGTTTTATAATACGTATAGAAATGTAGGAATAGTTTCTATTCAATTGGATTGTACTTTTCTATATAACGTACGTAGTGCTCCCTTTAAACTATACCCAATAATTAATGCACTTATAGGGGACAACGGCAGTTGTAAAGGTTCGATCGGGATAGGCACGCTAGTGCGATTGTACAATGGATCAACGTAAAGTAAGCGATATTGGAACATCGGTTTTTGAATATTGTTCCTCCAGTACCGTGAAAATGATCGGATAACCAATCAAGTGATTTTTCGATGGCCAGTGCATTTATTGTAATGAATCTATTCTAAACTGCAATTATTGTAAATAAGCCCCGAGAGGGGCACTGAGCACTAGTTCAATGCTATTCCTATGGGGCTGTTTTGCAACGAGCGATTTTAGCTGAATACTATTTCAATGTATTCCTATTGCTGGGCGATCATTGATGAGTGATGATCGCAACAATCGCTGCATGCAAAACGAACCTTAAACCTCTACTAAACGTCAATAATTAAAAGTTGGTGGGCTACTTAACATGTTCCATTTTAGAGTAAATTCTGTGTTATCGGACGGTTCCACATTTTAAAATATGTAAGAAATAAATATAATAATTATCATTATTCAATTCTCACTTAAATTGGTATCTATATATGATACCAGTACGTAAAATACAATATAGAAATAAAAATCAATACATAAATAATTTTTCTACGTAAAAGGCGCAACCCCATATCCGATAAATTGAGCTTTCACCTAGTGCCAAAAGCTGCAAATGAGACGATTAAAATTCACTGATTCACATTATAGATAATTAAACTTAAAGTGGTAATCGGACTCAATAAATCTATATATAATAATCATTATATAACTTTTATTTCAATTGGTATCATACCTTCAGCTATTATGTTACTAATTAAATATAGTAGTTAAATAATAATTATATTTTTCTTTATCACGTGTTCGAAAATATAGACCCTCTTAATAACTTGGAACATATACTCTACTGCTAAAAATATTTTACAGAGCAAAAAATTCCTCTTTGTTCAATGAAACACAATTATATAAGTCAAAATATCAAACTAATTACTCAACTATTATGACCTATATTTACTGAGTGACAGTTAATCTATGGTTAAATTTTAATTAATGCATTCATTACTTTGAACTTTCATCACAGAGCTTTCATCTGTATTCTAAGTCGTGGCCTCAAAACATTTTCTTTAATTTGAACTCATAGGAAATTTTTAAGAAGTTACAATTATATAAAAATTTGACCAACTCATTACTATTTGTAATAAGAATGAGTTGTGATTTTGGTTATAAAAGCGGTGCTTGCCTGTATTGTTCTATTCACTTTAAAATATCTTTGGGTTGTTTAATATCAAATTTTTTTTTAGTCATATGCATCCACGGTGGCAAAGTGACAGAGGTACAGGCACGATGACTGATGGACCCACGATCGATGCGCGGACACATCACTTCATTTCTTGCCATTTAATTTATTTATAACATTATTCAAATTGATATGCATCTAAACGTACAGTACGTTATATCAATGAAGTAAGAGTTCTCAATTTTAATTTGTTTATTTATTGGATGCAAGTGGATATCGTTTCGAAGCATATTAGATATATAATTAGGCGTCGGTTCGATGCAGAATCCCTATGTATAGCGGATGCCGTATTTTATCTTTCTATTCAACGCTGTTATACGGTATCGCTTCGATGCCAAATATACTTGCTATGATGCGGTTTAGCGGTGCAAACGGATATCGGATTGATGTCACCATGTCTAATTTGTTACTGGTATTCGATGTCGGAAGAGAGGTTATACAGATTCGTTTAGACGTCGAATAGATATATTCATGTTTGTTGGGATGGGCAAAGTATGAAAAATAAAAAATCCATGTGTAATATAGATATTTCTTTATAAAATGAAACTAACTCGAATGCTATCACATATTCTGTTGACTAGAAAAAAATTAAATAAAAAACAAAAAAATTGTCCCATTGTATAACAGCACTGGTGAACAATGGGACATACCCTGGTGAACGATGGGACAGTTTATCAAACTTGTATATTGTTAAGGTTATGGTCAAATTTCAAGTTCGAATTATCTCTTCATGTTGTCCCACACTCAGTTGGTTCATATAATATCAGTTTAATGTCCTCTAGCCTTACCGATGCCATGTCAGGAACATTTGTAAAATTAAGCTCATTGCACTCGAATCTTCGTCTAACATCAATATTTCGTATTTATCTTTTTCATGCTTTTGGCCAACAAAATACGTTTTAGAAATCGAATCAAATTCTACAAATTCATAAACCTTCATTTAAGTTCTTCAGACGAATGGATCAGTTAAATTAAGAGTTCTATACCAGACCAAGAACAATAGTTCACAGGCCATCTACGGCGGATACTTTATGAAGTGATTTCGAAGGCCTTATCCTTAGTGGCACCAGCAAAAAACTCTTCTTTCTCTGGTGTATCCGTTGCAATCACGCTTCGTCTATTCTTTTATTAGTGAAATTTGTTTTCTATGCAGTGCTTTGTGATGACCTCAGATTGCTAAAGCTCTTGAACATGGTCGAAAGTCCCGCTTCAGCTGGAAGCTCTCTTGCAACAGTTCACGTTATTGTATCAAAAATAGATACCTATTTATTGATTCATATGGAGTAACTAGAAAGTTTGGTTGACAATAGGGCACTGTCCCATTGTTAACCAAATTTTCGGTCCCAATGATCACCATGACGCCATTTTGAAAACATATGGGTATAGCAGCTCAACTACAAAAGTATAAAGGCAATCCTTTCATACGATGATATTTTACATATTACTCAATATTATGTAAAAATGCCGTACGCATTATATGTTAAATTAACAAATTTATAACAATTGAAACAGAGTACAAAAAATTTAATTTTTCCACCTCTAAAACACGTTTTTGCTTTTAAGCATGGCTGACTGCACCCCAACCGCTGAATGCAATGCGAGTGAATGCATTGAAATATGCCTAATTTACCACTAAGATTTTGTTACAAATTACCCTCAAATAAAAAAGTTATTCAGTATGTCCCATTGTTTCCAGTGTCCCATTGATGACCATCCTCCCTTACTTAAACATTAGGTGGGCCCGCAAGTTGGACATCCCTTATTTAGGGTAATGAAAGATCAAAATACCAATGTATTTATAAGTGCAATATGGTGAGAATTTTAAATTAAAACAATATAATCGCAGAATATTGTGAGATAATAGATATATTAGTGATTAGAAGCTAGAGACCTTTTTAGGTTAGTTGGAGAGAAGTGAAGAAATCTAAGAACAATTAACAGTTTTAGGAAAAGAATAGGATTGAAGATTTGCATCACAATAATATTTTATATAAATACGGTATAACTCCTCTATAGTGAATGGAGAGTCCTGAGTAAGAGAATTACTCCGTATAGTGGACAAATTTTCTTTAATCAGCCATGAATGGCCATCATGTTTAGAAAATTTATGGCCACTCATGGCAGACTTATGGAAATTTGTTCATTGTACGAGGCACTTCTCTTACTCAGGACTCTAAAATCTTACAGAGAAGTTCTACAGTAATTATATTACGGTATATAATTTTGTAATATTTCATACTCTGTTTAACTAAATAATACTTATTAAATAAACCAAATGATTTGTGAAAAAGCGCCACCAAGTGACCAGTAACTCAACTGTTTTTTAAAGTCATCGACACAATCTTGCTGTAATTCCATAAACGCTGCGCAAAAATAGTTTTTGTCTATCTGCAAGTAATATTCGTAATTATAACTTCAAATAGTTTATAAGTTAATAGATTATTTATGGTTTATTTACGAAGATAAATTCAGACATTTTGTAAACATTCATGTAAATTACAGGTTCCCTATCTGGAAATAATGAAAACAACGCCATCTATCGGATGTTTGCTTAAACTAATAAAAATCTTATTTCCTATGAAAATACGGTGATTTCAGTGGAAATAGTATAAATCTTTAAATAAATAATGTTTATCAACTCATATTATATTAAATTATTTCATATAAAAATAAAATTTTAAAACAATATCAACCAATAATAATTGCATTATATTTTTTTAGTTTATATATAACAGTTATTTTAACCATAAAACTTGATATAGCTATACTAATTTGTCAAATACACGTAAATCACATTTTATACTAAAATAATTTCATTCTATATTATCAAACTGGAGTAGACTTGATGACCAGAAAATATAAATATGCCATATTGAAGCAATAGGCACGTACACACGAAGAAACTTGTTTTTAGTTTTGAAGTGACGTGTCCACAGAGTAATAGGGACAATAGAGTGAAAAACGTACCTTCTAATAATATATATCTTTTAATTTAACTTATTCAAATAATATAACAATAAAGGTGAGAAGTTCAAACTATTGAATATTGATACAAAGTTAGTCACCATTTACTCTACCACTCTACTCAAAACTAAACAGTGTGTACGCAGTTGAAGTTGTAGCTATTTTGAAGAGAGTATTCTCCTAGTTATTCTGCAAGAATATCATTTCAAAGACTAGTTATTCTTGTCGTTCAAAGATAGTATTCTTCAGGAGTATCCTATCAAAGAGAGTATTCTTTCATTTAAAGTTCTTTAGAAGGGTCTCTGAGAAGAGAGTTTGTCTTTAATGTCTTCTTGATCTGTTCTGCACGGTCCTTTGCCTCCTTATTGTGCAGTGCAGTAGAGTTAGTATGCAGACTGCACCTGTAAGGGGAGGTGAGACGTTGAAGACATGACAGGGAAACGTCACAGTAATCGGAAAGTGGGCATTAACATCCCAATACATTTACCATTTTTATCTTAAAAAATAGTTTTTCAAGTTAGAATTTAGTTCGTGAAGTAATTTGGTGTAAAAAAAACATCCTAAAGTTTAGGAATATTTCTTTCTCTAGATGAAGAAAACAATTTTTTTCTCAAAATCCAGGAGCCTAGGAAACTCTCTATGGTCTATAGGTAGCTAGTGTCTTTTATATCCCTCTACAAATCTTCAAAGATGTTAATATATTGCACTCACCCTCCATTGTGGAAGTGTCTGTAGTCAGTGACAGGCTTCTTACAGATGTAACACATCATGGCACCACAAGTACAAGTTATCTTGTTGCACCCATCACGAATTATGAATCGCTTCTTACACTTGTAACAAGTTCTGAAAAAATTAAGTATGAGCCAATAGTTATTTAATTTTATCTTCATTATTATAGATTTAGGTTCCGTTAAATGAGTGAGAAACGTATTATAATAAAATTACAACAGTTTTAGGCTACTTTTTCTTTAAACCTTTTCACTGATCACGGTGTATAAACTCAAATAATTAACCATACTTAATCAATTGAAAGATATTATTTAGAAATTGTAGAACTATTATTTAAAAAAGATTAGTTTGCTATATAAATAGCAAATTCTATGGTTAGTACTCAGTGACTCCAATTCTAGTCTCCATAAGCACCACCTCCCGTGCTAGTGTAAACAGTAAAGTCATTCCCTGGTTAGTACACCGGGTAGCTATTCAGTATGTACGGATATAAATATTCTCAAACCTAGAATTTAACTAACCATGTTTCCAATAGGAGAGTTATTAAAAAATAACACGTTGGATAAATACTAATTAGTATGAAAATAATAAACAACAGCCTTTTGCATGGGACATATGAATTTAAATTAATAGATTCTAACAAGGTAATGAAACACCAAGTCATTTATCAGTTTATTCGAATAGCTAATACGTAGAAAAAAGGAGTGCAATTGAAATCAAATACAAAATGCTTGTATGGTAAGTTTCGAGTTATTAGACTGCTCATCATTTTTGTTTTACTCATTTATACTCGTTACTTCAATTGGTAGCTGCAGGTAACTCAGTAGATGATACAGACTCAACTCTTCCTAACCATTTCATGAAAAAACTAGAACTTTGATATTAATTACATTACAATATGCAGCTGAGTTAGATTAACAACATTGATTAAGTAGCTAATGATTAAATGAAGGAGTATCTCTATACATATGACTATCGTTAAAAAGAACTAACTATATAGTTAATCCATTTATCATATAGCTAACTGAATAGGAAGTAGAATTGATTAATATGGGTATCTTATTATATACCTGTATCTGTATATATACAGTATCTTATTATATACCTGTAAAATATTTTATCATATAACTATTAACTACCTATACAGTATTTTATCATATAGCTACCTGTATACTATTTTATCATATACCTGTATTGTATGGCTATCATAAAACTAACTGAACTTTTCTTATGATTTCAGTCCTATGGTAGCTTTCTAGATCCTCATACACTTGCATCTAATTCTCATTATTGACATAGATACGATGGGAAAATAAAAAAAAAAATCAAAAGTTATAACAGTAACATTGACAAAGGTAGATAACAAACGAGTTAAATAATGACGGTTAACTGAGACTGAAAGTGCGAGTTATAGGATCGAAGCAAACGGTTTGAGAATATCCATAGATGTCAACAGTGAAAGAAATGCCGTTTTTCCTGGAACAAGATGGAATTGAAATTAAGTATGGAAATAGAATGGCAATAGCTACATTTCAATTGGTGTGCAGAAAGTTCACCACCCTCAATTCACCGCATGGAAAGTTCACCACAACTCAATTCATCGAAAACAGTTTAATACAAAATGTAACAGTAATATGAAAAATTATAACAATAATAAGAAACTAAATAGAAATGATTTACGTTAAAAATACAGGCTTGTTTAAGGGAATATTAAATGAATATTACTGAAAATATGAAATAATATATTATAACTGAATATATATAAAACAATATATTATTACTGAATATATGAAATAATATAAAATAAGTAACGATTGTTGTTTCGACATTACTATCTTTCGGGGTAGTATTTGATTACTTTATGTGTGCGGGGTGCATATCCTTCAGAGGCTCAAGATTCCTTGGTTATTTCGAATATACGTGGCTTGGACACCCAGACAGATGAGGACATCGTAGGTGTCCCAAATATTATTCAGAAATGTAGAAAGTATAAAATCTTTTTGAAGAAATTAGACCAAAAATCAACAATAATGTCAAAGGGTGGCATGGGGGGCTTTTAATGAACAAATGACTTCGGTACATCCAAATATATGGAAATTTTTGGACTGCATCAAGCAAGAGCAAAACCTAACCGAAATCAAAATATATTATTAAATATATATATTAACATAATTTAATTTATAATTATTACAATGCATTGTTTCTATTAGTATTTATTTATGCTATTTGTAGTCATTTTACTGCCACGGATACTCATGAGGAGTTTTTTAAGACATAACGTAAAAATTATTTGAATATTATTTCTATCCATTATAATATATGCATCCAATTGTCAAACCTTTTCTTAACCTTAATGAAAAAGAAATATCAATAAACATAATTTAAATTTACATATATTCGGTAAATTGAGTTGCGGTAAACTTTCGATGCGGTGAACTTTCCTGTAATCATTTCAATATATATGATTATTTCACAGCTACTCACTTTTTCTTTTTGCCACCAGTTGCAGAGAGCAAATTGATGATTGTTGGAGCGTAACTAGTTAATGTTCGGATACCAGACACCCAGTCAATATTTTGCAATATTCCTTCTTTCTTAGGCGAGTCATTGCTGCAATACATAGTCGCATTTTCAGGATAAACGACGCAATAATCTTGGTTGGTATAATGGTATATAAAAATAATTTAGTTACAAATTTTCCATATAAGTGTTTTTTCAATCAACTTTCTTTTGTAAAAGTAGGGTAGGCTCCACACTTTTAACGCATTATTCTAAATGTTTAAACTCCTTTGCTTAGGTATAGCTTTATTCCTATTTAAAATTTTCTTTCACTTATTATTAGTACTTCATTAATGTTGAGCAGAACTCATTCACTAATGACAGTAATGTAAAGTATTTCATCCCAGAAAAAGATCTACATACTTATATTTTACAGTCTTTTAGCATTAAACTATCATAGGATATCTTGATCTACAGTGGTTAGATAAATGAAAAAAAAAAACTTGAGAATGAACCCACAATTAGAAATAATGAGTTCAATATAATGCTAATAGGTGTTGTTGACTTTTAGTGGATTGGGGTCTACTGTGATAAAGGTCATATCACCAGCGGTTGGTGATCTGTATAAATGTTCATAAACCTTTATTTGTGAATCCGTTCGGACAGACAAATGGGTTCAGAGGTCCAGATATTCAGACACGTCAAAAAGATTCAAAGTTCAGAACTTCAGTGTGTCTGAACTACTTTTTTAAATTCGAACCTCCATATCCCAGGTAAAATCAGAAAGACACAAAGCTGACCAAACATGTGGTGTTGTGGCGATGCATGCAGCAGTAGCTACTGCTATTTCTCTCTGACGACATTTTCCAATCTATCCAGTGTTGCCAATTTAGCTCTTTCTGAGCTAAATCAATTGAGCTATTAGCTTTTTTCATAAAATAGTTAGTTTCTTTTCTTATCTAACATTAGGATATTGAAATGATATACTAATTAACTGGTGTTATACATTTCAAATTGAAAATGTTCAATTTACAATCTAATCATGTATAATACATGTAGTGGTACAACTGCCTGCCGACCTGTAGCTATCATAAAAACCACATTCTTAACAGAAAAATTCAAACTTAGACTGGGAATGAGTAAAATTTAGGTTTGGAAATGTTTAGAAGGTATCGGGATTAAGGAACGCTTTGCAATTTTTTAAAAATTTAACCAAAATTTTGAAAATTGGGTGGTTCGCTATTCAGAGGTCTAGGACCAAAAACCGACGAAGATTTAGTTTCAGAACCCTAAAAAGGTTTGCTCGCCTACCCCTGCCTTTCACTTTCATTGAATTGAAACATAAGGAACAATAGAGAAGCAATCAAATAGGAAAGTCTTTCCATGATCAAGGATTCAAGGTTGATAAACCACTGAATGGTTACCTTAAATTAATATATAATTGCCTACCTGATAATTGCCTCAGTCATTTCATTCTCGAGCAGGTTGCGTGTATTCTTTTGAAGATCATTCTCATCACACTTTGCAGGTCTGTGGTCTATTTTCTTGCAAAGTCTGAAAAATATAATGAATTGTAATATTTTTAAGACTATAGAAATGTACCAAGCGAAGTCTACATATTTAAGATGCAAGTGATTCACCCATACTAGAAATCTCAAAATATTTCTAGTAGCTAATACATGAAGGTAACCAGTAACTTCTGATCTTCCTCTCCTCTGTTTGGATTCGTTAGACAATCTTACCTGCAGGATGTTTTACGACAATTGGGATTGTCACACCTAAGTGTAGTATGTTGTGAAGTGACTGTTGCCTTCTCTTCAAACTCTATCGAGAATGGACAGAAGGGACAACTCTCCAAGTTTGTAATGTTTGCAGACTGAAAAAAATTAGAGGGGCTAGTGTATTCTTTTAATATTTTATTTAATAACATTAGCTATATACAACATTTGGATACATCATACAAATTATGCATCTAAAATAGGGATGGGACGATACCAAAAATTTTGCCGATACCGATACTTTACAAAATCAACCGATACCGATATTTACCGATACAGATACTTCTCAACAAGTGCCGATAGCAATACCTGCCGATATCGATACTTTGAAAAAAAATGCCGATTCTTGCCGATACCGCTACTTGCAGTTTTTTAACGTTTATATTTATTAAACTCATTGATACTTGATGAGTTATCAAGTATCAATTATTCTTGTAAGTTTAATGAAGTTCTAACTCAAAACTAACACAGTTATGCTCTTTCAATGTAGTATAACAATGTGATTTACATATTTCCCATTAATTAAAATACATAAATATTAAATAAATAACTTTTCTGATGTGTGTTATCCTGTGGTACTTGTAATAAATAGGTTCGAAAATGGTCAACAGTAGCTGAATAATTCTTATCTTGAATTTATAGTCAGACTCAAAATCCTATTGGTAGATTCCGTATATAGCTACTTCAAATTTTTTATTATCAATGTCATGCAAGTCATAATAGATGAATAAAAATTATACTTAGAACTCTAGTAGGTAGATGGTCAATTATTAGAGCACTATTTGTAATGAATTATTTATTTCATTTATGACTATAGAATAATATATTTAATAAAAAAAAATTATCAAATGAATAAAATTTAAATAATCATACAAGTATCGGCCGATACTTTTCATTATATGCCGATACTCCACAAAAATGCCGATATCGATACTTCGTCCCATCCCTAATCTAAAATAAAGAAATCAATGAGAAATTAGGGTTATATGGATAAATAATCAGTTATAAAGTTAATTGAATACTTTCAATTTAACAAGGACTTTTAAAAATCAAATAGCTAGTTCTCAATATTATTCCATTATTAATGTTTTTGAATAAGTTTATTCATATTCCAGTCAAAGTATATGAAAGTTGCAATAGAGATAGTGATCACTGAGCTAACTTCAAATTTTTATCAAAATTAAATTTATATAGCTACTCATTTAAAGAAAAGATGTAGGTTAAATAGTGACTAGCTCACTCACATTAATTTCTTGTTCCATTCTCTTCTGAAGCATGATGTCGTAACACTTAGAGTCTATTACATTGATGAGAGCAGAGCGAGGGAAAGTTGATGTACAAAAGCCAGTGAGACACTTGAAGTCGTACACACCTTTACCAATTTCAACATCAGTGTATCTGAAAAAAAAAAAAAAAAAAAAAAAACTAGCTTGGGCTTTGCTTTGGAAATAAAGATGATTATAATGCTTCCACATACATACATTGGGTAGCTACATGCTTTATAATCTTTATTGCAAATGGTTTTCTAATGGAGATACTTGCCCTATATTGGTAACAGCATCCTATTATGATACTTGCCCTAAATTGCTAACTTTGTCCTAATCAGGGCTGTGGAGTCGGAGTCAGGAGTCTAAAATTTGTACCGACTCCAAGCTATAAATATAAGTCACACAAAAATTTAGATCCATTTTATTTGTTGTTCATCATATCTTAAATATCTCATAAGAACTAATAACTGTTTATAGATATGAATTAAATCAATATTTTAAGTCTTAACATTCAAATGACTCAATATTGCTTATAAAAATACTGTAAAACTTTTTGTTGGAGTCGTAGTTGAGGAGTCAGTGAAATTCTTTATAAAGGAGTCGGAGTTAGAGTCAAACATTTTATGTACCGACTCTGCAGCCCTGGTCCTAATTGTGGTACTTGCCCTATATTGCTAAGTGTCCTAATTGGGGTGCTTGGCAACTTGCCCTATATTGTGTTGTGTCTTAATTTTGGTACTTGCAATATATTGCTAACAGTGTCCTAATTTTTGTACATGCCCTATATTATTAACAATATCTTAATTTGGGCACCTGCCCTATTTTGCTAACAGTGTCCTAATTGTGGTACCTACTTTCCCTGTATTGCTAACAGTGTCATAATTGGGGTACTTGCCCTATATTGTCAACAGTGTCTTAATTGTGGTACTTGCCCTATATTGTCAACAGTGTCTTAATTGTGGTACTTGCAATATATTTCTAACAGTGTCCTAATTTTCGTAAATATTGCTAACAGATTTTGAGTGCTTACTGTGTCCCAATAGATAATTGCTATAACTTTCTCAATATCAAACTTCACAGCACTGACCTCTTGATGCAGTTACAACAGAAGAGATGGGTACTTTTTGCCTCACAGCTGAACATCATCACTCGTTTGTACTCTTCAAAACAGCATCCACATTCTACCATGGCATCAAGGTCTAGCTGCAGTTGAGCAATTTAAATTAGTTGGATGATGACCAGTCTTTTAACATGTTTGACTATAGTCCATTGTTTCAGTCAAATATTTGGGATATGATCAAACAAGTTCCAAGACTATATAGCTATTGTGAATTAGGATTTTCTCCATTGAATGTAAGCAGGCTATCTATATTATTACATTTAAATATAGCTATAGATATTAAAATACAATCAGTAGCCAATAAAACCAACAAAGAAGATTAAAAGAGATCTCAAATTACCTGTTTTCCAAGATCAATACCAACTGAATCATTATTATTTGCTGACTCATCAGAATCAGTCATTGAGAAAAAGTTTTCATTTAGAGCAACTCCTTCACTCAGCAAATCATTTAGCAAGTCAATGAATTTTTCATCATCATTCCGATCAAGCTTAGCACACCTGTGTAGAGCGAAGTGAAAATGGTAAATATGGTCAGATAATATTGATGCATTAGTTAACTAATGTTTCTTGATAAGTGAAACTTAGAAAACAGAATAGTGAAAATCTCATTTAGAGAATCTTTAACAAACCTTTCAAGCAATTCATCTTGTCTCATATTCGGGAAGATATCACAAAGTTGAGCATGACATCCTTGAACCCATTCATCAACTACAAGATCATTTGAGTGAAAATTTGACTTTTTCTTCATTCTTCTTTCTTCAGGCTTCATGGAAGAATTAATAGTTTCTGTTTTCCTTCTTGATTTAGGTCTAGCCCCTAGATTTATTGCATTGGTTGAACCATTTTGATTGAATGGATCGTCATTATCTAATCTGACATTTGATGATGTATGCCGATTCAGATTAGCGTCATAGCTTTGATTTCTCTTATGACGACTCAGATGAGGAGTTCTATCTTCAACCTCGTAATCTTCAAAAGGTAATTCCATGGTGTCATAAGGCCTAGTTGTTCCATAAGCACCAAGAGGCTGAGCATCAAACAGTGAAGAATCAGAGCACATAGCTGAAACCTCATAGTCATCATGCAAGTTGGAGTTGTTTTTCTTAGATAAAGCGAACACTATTAGTTCAGAAGTCATCAATTCAAATATCTGTTCAGTAGACAATGTTTTCTTCTTCTCAATCACATCCACAGTCAGTCTAGGTTTGTCTATGTACTTCAAACAATCTTTGCCACAAGCAAGCTCTATTTTATTTAATATTCTTGTTACAAGCAAAGAATCCATAGTTGAAGTTTTTATGTATCTGTCAAAAAAATAATATAAAAATAAAACAGGAATAAAATTATAAACTCAGATTTGCAGAAACTGGTAAAGAGTTTTCCAAGAAATCCACTACTTTGCGTTCAGTTCACATAGGCTAGGTAGATAGTGTAAAAAATATTCAATATTCCAAGTAAAATAGTGCGTCTCATAACTCGCCATATGACATTTGCCTCTACAAATAACTCTCTTCAAAAGAAGATTCATGTCTGATGCACATGCATCAGACATGAAGTAGCATTATGTTTTTAATTGAAAAATATTCACCTGGGTAGGATAATAAAATATGGCAATGTCACAACGCCAAACTGGGATCCAGTCTGCAAAGCATACACAATCAGTCTCCAGATATTTAATTTTTGGGGCAATTTGTCTTCTAAGATTTTCATATTCTCTCCAAAATGGCCAAATATCTCAAAATACCTATCTACAATAATTAAATGAAAACATAGATATTAATTGGAAAATAAATTTCCAAGACTTCAACAGTCGCTGGATGTATATCACAACTCCACCCATCCCAGTCTGCAGAACGTGTCTCTTCTTCCTCAAAGATTTTATTTTGAGAGAGTTACTCTTCGACTTTCAGCAGCAGATTCAGAATCTCCCGCAGCTAAATTAATGGTAACATAGAAATTGATTCAAGATCTTCCACAGAGATCTCCAATTTTTAAATTTCAATCAAAAACTCCTGCAGAGAGTCTTTTGAAAATTGTTCCATATTCTGCAGTCTGGCACCCATCTTTTGCTAAATGCAGACTGGCCTGGGAATTCCAAGTAAAATAGTATGACTCATAAGCTCTCCATTTGTCTCTCCAAAAATAACCAAATTTCTCTCCAAAATCTAGTCAGCGAAGATGCATGAAGTTTATCCGGCGACTATTGAGGCCTTGAAATTAGTCTCCTGAAATATACGGTGACAATTTCCTAATTAATTCCTGTGTTCAGTTGTTTACCTTCATGTTATAGAGTAAGAGTATGTCAGTTGAGACTGTTGAAGCTGAAAGCCTGAAGCCAATTAATTAGCTTAGATTTCAAAAGGTCAAAACAGAAAACTCAGATATGTCTAAAATTGGGTTAAAATTTTGAATTAGGCCTTAATTCTTATGTTTAACAGTAATAATGTTCCCATTATAATTTTGGCTTTGAATCTTCAAAAATTGAGTCAAATTGGCTTTGCTCAGAATTTTTGGCTTATATACAATTTTCCAGACTTTGAAACATGGGTTTAGCCCAGTCTGTATTTGGTGCACAAAATTCCACTGACTTTTTGAAAAAGCTAAAAACATGATAAAATCCACCATAAATTTCAAATAATTTAGCTGATCCACCAACATTTTACCCATTATTCCACCGAAAATTAATGGCAACATAGGAATAAATAGCTAAAAATCCACCGACTTTACCAGAATATTATTTTCAATGGAGAAAAATTCCACCGACAAGTCGGTGGAATTTACCATGAAATACAGTCTGGGACCGTTTAGCCGTTTAGGTACATGTAATTAGTAGAGAAAATTTGAGATTTTTGGCCATTTTGGATTTGCAGACTGGCCTGAACTAAGAACTTCTGAAGTTAATATTAGTTATAATGGAAAGTGGATACCAAATAAAATTGAAGTTAAATACTTAACTACCTAATTAGTATGGCAGCCTCTACTCTACCTATAGTATAGGCCATGTTACAGAATATGTCTGTTAAAGCCAATTAATTGGCTTCAATTTCAAAAGGTCAAAACTCAGATTATTCAGATACTAGGTATGTCTAATTAGCTTAAAATTTTAAATTAATTCTTAAGTTCCCATGTTAATTATGGCTTGAAATCTTCAAAAAATGAGCCAAATTGGCTTGGCTTAGAATTTTTATGAAATTTTGGCTCAAAAATTGCTTACAATTTTCCACCCTCTGAAGTCTGAAACATGGAGTAGCTATACCTATCAAGGTAGATATATTTTTATCTTCATGAGTGAAAATGTGAAACAGTCTGATAAGATAAGACAGATACCTAAGTTGATAACTCAGAACATTATGTTTAAGGGTAACTACCTAAGGCTATTCTAACTTAGACTATAACTATATGTTAGCTGTTAGATATAGGATGTACCTAGTTACTTCTAAGTATCCAACCTAGCTAGGAATGTGAAATATTGCATTTTAAACATGAATATTCATGTAATAAAATTATATACATACGGAAACATACCAGATTCAGGAATTACTACTTTGTTAATGCCAAGTTGCAAACTAATCTCCATGTCAACGTCTAGTGTAACAATAAACCAATCTTCTTCTTCTATTCAATAAACCAATCGTCCATGTTTAGTTCAATAAAATTAATGGTAATGACAAGAGCTTAAGTGACGTCATAAGCACCATCTTTTAAATTGATCTATTGGGGAGTTCCAAAATATATTTTGCATTATTTTTGTGTAATATTCAGAAATTAAATTAGTGGTATGAATTTGGCATGCTTAAATTATTTAAATTCATATATATTACAGTTCAAATCGAAGTGTTGATGACGTCATCTGGTATATTACCACCATCGCTATACTGAATATTTGAGACGCGTATTGAACATGTCTGCTGAACATGTTCAATAAACTATTAGGTACTTTTTTTGGTTTTGTTTATAAAGACAACATTTTCTTATATGATCGAACTTACCCTATACTGATATATTAAAATAAAAATATATACATATACATTTATCTTATCAGTCCAAGCAATTATTATCATATGAAAATCAAAGAGAATTGAACTTTTTTTTTACTGAATTTATGTTGGTATTGAGTATATTAATTTCAACGGAAATAGAGCTTATATAATAAAACATGCATCAAAATAATTAGATAAATAATTGAGTAAAGAAAAATATATGAAATGATTATTGAGTATCTGTTAAGTGTCACAGCTAGTTCTTCATCTGAAATAAAAACTAGGTATATTACATATTACGGTATTGTTTATTGCAATCATTGATACACTTGTTACGGATTACGATGATATTTTTTATTACTTACTGCTGTCACGCGCGTTTGACTGATCTGAAATATTAACCGATTTCGCAGCACGATCTACAGATTTCGATCATTCGTTATCGCAGCCATCGATCGATTTCTGCGCGTTCGAATGATATTTATTTTTATAGTTCATACATATAATTTGCGCATTTAATAAAGCAACCAACAATCGATTGTTGCGCGTTTGAATGATATGTATTTTTAGTTTATACATCTAATTATCACATTAATTTGGTTGCGCGCTCGAATGCGATTGATGGTTTCCCTATATGTAAATGTATAAATTAATAAAATCCATATTACTCGGACACGCAACAATCGATTGATGATTGTCACATCAAATGTAAACTAAAAAATCCCTTTCATTCTAATCCGCAGAATCAATCGATGGTTGCGCTATTGATCGATATCTGGGATTGATTGTGCCAATTAGATAGACAAAATAAAAAATCTTATCCTTCGAATGCGCAGCAATCATTTAATGTCTGCGCTAACGATTGATTTTGATTACTGATTGTGTTTTTATATAAAATATTATTAAACCTCCACATTTGTGGCTGAGTAGCTTTCTTCTTGAAGGTAAAACTTACTTGTGTGGCACAGTGAGAGTCAACAGATGAAATCTTCCTAAAAATAGACACACGATAGGCTAAAGGGAGCTGAAATATCGGCAGTACGGAATAAGAATGAAGTGAAAATATTTAAATGAAAAGATAAAAGGAAACTGAGACATCTTTAGTAAATGCCTGGATACAATACAATAAGTATTATACTGTAAAACAAAAATATATGCATTATGCTATGAAATATTGGCAACAAAAGAAACCTCCAAAGTAGCCAGAATCAAGGTAAAGAAGTTACAACATATTGCTGACAGTGAGATGTTACGATGTAACACCGTACCTCTGCTTACCATGTTTCAGTGTGAAACACAACCTATAGTTCTCATTTCTCTACACTACTGGAAAGAAAAACAGGTTATTTTCATCTGTTCAGTTATGAAGAAATGTACTCACTTTGTGTTAGTAAACATTAATTATTCCTCATTTTGTTTAGAATTTATCCTCTTTTTAGCATAAATGTAACATCGAAAGCGACTTTAGTCGAGTGGAAAGGTGAAATTTTTTATTCCAAAATATAATTAACTTTGCTCCTATTTTACCTGCCCTCTGTTATATTATAATTACGCAGTTGCACCAAAAATCTACGGAGTTTGAAAATAATATTTAACTTACTTTTAAATGTGTTGCAATTGAATAAAATAAAGAAAAAATATTTGAATTAGACATCAATATGAATTATTTTACTTTCATGTTTTATTTTCCGATTGCATATTATTGAAATTATTTAGATAGTACCTAAAATTATATAAACTGTTATTAAAGAATGGCATATATTAGTGAAATAAAATTTATAAGGTGTGTGTTGCCATCTTAATTAAAATATGTTATAGGTAATAAAGTACCTATGTACTTTAGAGATGTATTTACCAATTTATTTACGCAATAAATCATTTTTATCACTTCTTCCTAATAAAACATATGGTCATATTTATTGTAATTTCTATCTATTTTTCAAATGTACCAAATAAATTCACAAATTATAAATCAATACCTATTTTATATGTTATACATATTTTTGTTCGGGGGAATTGTTGTAATGCAAGATTTTAATTCTATTCACTACTTTTTGTAGTGTATAATTTACCTCATTTTATCGTAGAGTTTCACTAATTTTAGTCACAATTTCTTATTGCGTTTAAGAAGGTAAGAAATTTCCGTGGTTCATATTTCAAATAATTTCCAAAAAAACTGAACAAATTAGTATAGACTGTATTTTGTTGTTCAAATTATCACACAATAAATAATCATACAATTGAATTAATTCAATAGATTACTTATTAATTCGTTATTTTGCATGTAAATTGAATAATTTCACAGATTATATAAGATTTCTATAGTATTTTTTTATATATCACACATTACAGAATTTAAATTAAAGACATGATAAACAGCTACTGAAAAATGCACAGCGTTGGTTCCTAAAAGAATTAAGATATCATAAAACCTAAAAATGATCAAAATTAAAAATTTCATCAATAAAGCTCTAGATTGAAAATTGATACAGTAAAAAATATTGTAAATACTTAGTTCACGTCCCTAATTGATTAAGGGATGTGAACTAGGAAGGGGGTATTTTTCAATTATTTATTATTTTATAACCTTTTATATGATTAAAATATTTTGTAGTAAGAAATAATATTTGACAGAAAACCTGGAATTTCGACTACATATAGAAATAATACCAAAAAGAATGTTTCAAATTGAAATTCAGTAAATTACTACAGATTCAGAAATTATTACAGATTTTATTATTTGTTAATATATATATCAAATAGAAAAAATTACCATTCAACCATGACGTTTACCCTCTTCCTAGTTCACGTCCCTAAGTGAAATATGGATGTGAACTAGGTATTTACCAAAAAAAGACACTATTCAACGACACGGTTACTAATGTAATATTTTAAAAAAGTTTATTGAATTTGAAAACGGACTTGGGTACTAATATAAATGGGTCTACATGCATCTTTTTATATATATATTTAATAGATAGGGGAGAACCGTACATTTTTCCTTTCAAGGCTTATGAATCTTAACTATTCGAAATACAAGTTCGTTCTAACTCACAAGTGAATCTATAGGTATTCAACTGCTCATAACTACAAACTAATTTATTTAAAACCTTATTGTTCTCTCTTAATATCGATTTTAATGAGATACATTCGTGTGTACGAACTCACCCCGAAGTGCGGGTGAGTTCGTACAGGCAGAGTATCACTCCGTACAGTACTAAAAAAGAGGGAAAAAAGGAAAATTCAGTAAGAATTTCATATACTTTATGGAAATATTACAAAACTCTTGAATGACGTTCCCTTACAATTGATTAAAGCCCTTCTGAAATAACAAAAAATCACAAAAGGCTTCATCACCGTTGTCTTCCGAACTAGATTATAGAGCGTCAATTTCCATCGTTAGCCTACACTTTGTCACTGGGTAATTTGAGTATTTATTTCTTGAAATTTGTTTCTCTTTCAGTAACTCTTTTTCTAGGGTATCAGTTGTTATCATTGACCTTCTTGGTCATTTGCCTCTGCTGTTGCTCTTTCTAGGAGGAGCCTTTGAGAATACCCAAATGTTTTCAAAAGATATTCCTAAAAATGAAACATTCAATCTAGAGGGGCCTCGTTGTGGCTCGGTGGATGGTGAAGTAAGTTCAGGCTCGGTGAATGGTGAAGCTGGAGCAGGCTCGGTATGGTGAAGTAGGAGAAGGCTCTGTGGATGGTGAAGCAGGAGCAGGTTCGGTGGATGGTGAAGTAAGAGAAGGTTCGGTGAACGGTGAAGCAAGAGCAGGCTCGGTATGGTGAAGTAAGAGAAGGCTCGGTGGATGACGAAGCAAGAACAGGCTCGGTATGGTGAAGTAGGAGAAGGCTCGGAGGATGGTGAAGCAGGAACAGGCTCGGTGGATGGTGAAGTAAGAGAAGGCTCGGTGGATGATGAAGCAAGAGCAGGCTCGGTATGGTGAAGTAGCAGAAGGCTTGGAGGATTGTGAAGCAGGAACTGGCTCGGTGGATGGTGAAGTAAAAGAAGGCTCGGTTGATGATGAAGCAAGAGCAGAATCGGTTGATGGTGAAACAAGAGCAGGATCGGTTGATGGTGAAACAAGAGAAGGCTCGGTGGATGGTGAAGTAGGAGAAAGCTCGGTGGATGGCACATTTTCTACTTGGTTGAGCTGAAAATTATTTAAACTATTCTCACTATATTTTGGAATAGGGCCGTCCTTTAATACTTTGCTGGTAAAAACTTTCTTTTCTAATTTATGCTCATCAAATTCTGAACCATTTATGATCTCTTTGTGGAATATTACAGCGCCATCGGAGGAACAATATATAATTTAGCAGCTTTACGTACTGATGTTCCATTTTCCCAGACGTTATATGCCTGTTCCTTATCACAGAAAGAATACTGTTTCGTTCTTTTACGTGTATATACTCGAGGCATATGTGAAAAATAAATATAGAGGTGAATTCATACACAATGGGGTGAAACCGTACAGAGGAGGATGTGCCCGTACATATTTGTACGATGACACCCCAGACCGCCATTTAATTTTCAAAATGGAATACATCGGATATTAATAAGTTTTAACTAAATGTTAACGCTTACATACGTAAAGAATATCCTAGTGAATACTAGTATTCCATATAAAGTATTTAAATAGTAAATTTTAATTGCTATGGCTTAGCTCAAGTAATGAGAAAATTACATTTTAGTGCTAAAAATATATGATATCTCACCGATGGAACATACAACACAGTCTCGCGCTGAAACTTGTTCCAAACTTATTTTTATTATAATGTATAGGATCATTCAAGTTTCAACGGGTTTGAACGAAGGCACCAGTTTTGAGTGAAATTTGCAGTATGTGAAGTCGCGCCGTCTTGCTGAAATGTCCATAGAGTGTCATTACCGAAGTGATCCTTAGCTGACTCCAACATTGGCGTCAAAATATTCTCAATATAACATTTAGCATTGATTTTGGTGCCTTGTTCCACAAAAATTGAAGGAGATCTCCAAGTTTCTGAAACGCCGGCCCAGACCATTACTAAAGCAGGTTTCATGGTTCTGTGGACAGTTTTTTGGTTGTATGGGATGTCTTTTGCACTTTTACCAATTATTCTGTCATTCCTCCGGTTGTGAGCCATTTCAACTGTGAAATTTTTTTCGTCAGACCAAACAATTTCACCAGCCGTGCCAGACTTCAATTCTCTCAGAAGTGCTTTGCTTCTCTCTAATCTCTTTTTCTTTACAGCTTCTGACAGAGTCTGTCTCTTTTGGCGGGTGAAAGAGGACATCTTTAGGTCTTCTTTGACAACTCTTCTCATTGTTCTGGGACTCACATTAGCTGTTTTGGCTAACAATCGTATTGACCTTTTCGGGTTCCTCTTGATCTTCTCTCGGGCACATTTTATCAGTTGTTTGGTGCGTTGTGAGCGTGGTCTACCACTTCTTGAACGATCAGTCAAGTTTCCTCTCTCAATAAAACGCTTCACACACTTCCAAACAGTCGATCTCGCTATTGAGAGAGTCTTTGAAATGACGGAATCTGACTTCCCGGCACGGTGTAGAGCAATAATGGCTTCTCTTTTGTCTGACATTTTTGAATTGACTAAATTTTTGTAAAAAATAACACTGCCACGTCATAATGTAGTGTCTCTACTATAGTTCAAACCCTATCACCTACTTAGGAACTTATTTTTGAGAATTATATTAATGTTTGAAAAATTGCTTCCAAACTTACGCCCCACCCTGTAGGTAGGCTACCTACGTTGTGAATTGTTTTTCTATGATCTATTTTTGACTATCCTTTTCAAGACTATATTTTGTCTTTAAAAACAAATTATTTTTTCTGGTTTCTTACTGTTCTAAATTTAAAAAATATAGATACCAAGTTATGTAATTTTTATTTTCACGATATATAACATTAATTTTGACGAAACTGACGCCAGTGAACCTCAAACTTTTGGCGAGAAAATTTGACCGTGTAGACACTCCTTGAAAACTAACGATAAGTTTGTCATTTAGTTTGTCAATAAGTTTGTCACTTCTCTAAAATTTTTTGACCGTCTGGACCATAGAGTTATGATAAACTACTCTAGAGAGAGGAAGTGTTGCAGCGATTGCAGGCCGCTAAAGCCCCGTCCAGACGCTCCGACAAATGCCCTGTGTTTGGAAAAACTTTTGCTCGGGCGAACACGGGCAATCTCATTTCTGCCTGTGTTCGCGTCCAGACGAGAGCAATATGATCAGGAAACTGAAATGTCCGTGTTCGCGATTCTGCATAATTAATTCATTGGAAAAATATCATATGTTGTTGTTGATAGTTAATACCTAATAATTTAGTCATTTTAGAAACAAGCATGGATTTAAAAAATGATTACCTAGGTACCTATCGGATGTAAAATATAAATTCTTAACGAGGTACTAGGTACCTACCTAGCTGATTATATAATTTAAATGTGTAATTAGATAACTAGACGATATATAATATAAATATATATCTAGGTATTTTATCTAGCTGATTGATTATATACCTAATATAAATATTTACCTAGATATCTAACCTGAGTTACTTATAGTATGATACCTAGTACTTATCTAGAAAAACGTCTCGGTAATCAGACACTTCTAGTACTCGCAAATGTTTACTAGTTAGGTATGTACCTACTTACCTAGTAAAATTAGGAAAAACAACCAAATAATTCATACCTACCTATTTATAAACTGGGTAAGTACCAAGTTATGGGACGGTTCCACATTTACAGAAAAGTAATAAAGAAAAACTAATGATTACAATGAGAGTTAAATGATAATTTAATTATATATATCTACCTATAATATTCATAATACGTGTCCGAAAATGTGGAACTGTTCGATAACTCGGAACTTACCCTAGTTAGTAACTAATATGTAGATAACTATTCACATTTATTCTAAAAAATACAAAAATTTATTTAAATTTATTTACAAAAATCTCAATTAAATAATATAAATAGACTACTAAATAATGAATTCAATCTTTCATATCTAAAATGAGAGTAATTATCAAATTTACTCCATATATCACATATATTCATTCAAATAACAGTCGCGAACACTTGTTCGGGGACAAATTTGTCCAACATGTTGAAAGTCACTGACAGTTTCGATTCTTGTGATCGGAGACAAATTTGCCTGCCATATCGTGGACAAATTTGCTCGCGAACACCTGATTTCAGAGAAATCTGGGCATTTGTCGGAGCGTCTGGACGGGGCTTAAGGAAGACAGTGTAAAACCTTATTTGGTTTCAGTTATATCATTTCTCCATTAAACTGACGCTAGATTGCCAGTCACGTGACCCAAAAATAAGGATTTTAGCGTCCCGCAAGACGCGATTTTATTTTGGCCGCTGACTCATCACTTGGTCTGGACGGGGCTTTAGTGAGTACGTCCGTTTCGCTTTCAGTAATTAGATATAAGCAAATGCGGTATGCATGATACCACAAAATAAACATCGTTTGGATGTCTTTTATATTTTAAACCTCTTATTTTCATTGTGTGTTTCAAAACGTGAGGCAATTGATGTTAGAATTAGGTTAAATTACAGTGGGTTAACAACGTTAAGACATAGAGTTTATTTAAAGAGTAATATGTTATACAGAGAGAAGTCTATTGGAGAGATGAGTGGCACACATCTCTCACTGAGTAAATTAAAGAACAGACTGACTAAAGAATTGACCTGTGGTGATATTTAACACTCACCGGAAATTGTAATGGACTTTAAACCTTAAGTCCGTTTCTCATAAAAGTAATACATTGTTTGTTAAACAATAGGTAATATAGCTGAGCTAGTCTCACAGGAAGTTGACATTAAACATATAAAGAGTGTGTAATACAATTAAACTAAAATTTCAACACTCCTCCTCACACGACATTATATATTTTTCATGCCTATTAATTCAACTAATTTGGTAAATCTATCAGTAGGCAACGGTTTAGTGAATATGTCAGCAAGCATAGTTTCACTGGGGCAATACACAAGTTTAATTGTGTTTGAAGCAACAAGATCTCTAATGTAATGAAATTTAATATCAATGTGTTTCGATCTAGGATGATTTTTAGCATTTTTAGCAATACAAATAGCTGACTGATTATCCTCAAACAAAACTATAGGATTCTTATTAGGTACTTTAAGATCTAATAGTAATTTATTTAGAAATACAGCTTCTTGGGAGGCACCAGAGAGGGAAACATATTCAGCTTCATCCGTTGATAAAGCAACACATGACTGTTTCACAGAGCGCCAAGAAATAATGGAATTATTTAACATAAAGCATTGGCCAGAAGTACTTTTCCTATCAACTCTTTTACCTGCCCAGTCGGCATCAGAATAACCTATCAACTCAGAATCTTCATTACCATATGTAATGCCAAGATCAGGTGTGCCCTTTAGGTATCTAAATATTCTCTTAATTGCAGACCAGTGCTTAGTGTTTGGATTGGAACAAAATTTAGAGACATTTCCAACTGCATAAGTTATGTCCGGTCTAGTTTTAGTAGATAGATACAGTAAGGCACCTACAGCTGACTGATATTTAGTTTTGTCTACTAGTTCACAATCATCAGTAGTTGGTTCCAAATGAGAATTAACATCAGCAGGGGTTCAAACAGGCTTACAATTATTGAATTCAAATCTATCTAATAACTCGTTGACAAATGAAGATTGATTTAATGCTATTTTATTTTCGTCTTGTACGATTTTTATGCCTAAAAAATAGGATAATTTTCCTAAGTCTTTCATCTCAAATTTAGCACTTAAATCAGTCTTGATTTTAGTCAGGTCATCATAGTTCTTACATGCTGCAATAATATCATCTACATACACAGAAATGAAGCATGGAGAGTTATTGATTACTTTAACATATATACATGAGTCACAAGAGGACTGAATAAATCCTAAGGATTTAAGATATGCATCCAAAGCATCATTCCAACATTTGGGTGATTGTTTTAACCCATACATAGATTTATTAAGTTTACATACTAAATCTTCTTTTCCTGGAATAGCATAGCCAGGAGGCTGTCTAATATAAACATTTTCTTTAAGATCCCCATTCAAAAAAGCAGAATTGACATCCAAGTGATGTACAAATAATTTTTGTTTAGCTGCTAAAGATAACATGGTTCGCACCGATTCAAATCTCACTAAAGGAGCAAAAATTTCATCATAGTCGATTCCATGTCTCTGTAAAAAACCCTGAGCGACTAATCTAGCTTTATATGAAACCACTCTACCATCAGATCCCTTTTTCCTTTTAAACACCCATTTAGATTTAATTATGTTTAAATCTGAGGTAGGTTTTACGAGTTCAAAAACTTTATGTTTCTCAAAAGCATTCAATTCCCTCTCCATGGCATGTTTCCATTTAGAGGAATCAGAACCGCTATTAAGAGCCTCAGATACCGACCTAGGCTCGATATTGATATTCCCATTTACTAATAAACCCTCCTCCTCAAGCTATAATCCCAACTACCATATCTAATAGGAGCTTGACGAATTCTAGTCGATCGTCTAAGATCCTCATCAGTACTGATAGCTGGTACAGGTTGCGCATCAGGGAGGATTATTTGAGGATTATTGTCAGGAGTTTGGTTCTCAGGCCCAGCAGGTTCTGAATCTTCTGAAGGGAACACCAGTGGAGAGGTAGGAGTCTCAATCAGTTGAGGGTTCTCAATCTTAGATGAAATTGATTCATCAAAGGTTACATTCCTGGAAAAGAAGATTCTTTTAGATTCAACATCATACATCTTATACCCTTTAGTAACTGTGCCATAGCCAAGAAACAGACATTTGGTAGCTTTATTTTCTAATTTTGATCGTTCATCTCGAGAAATATGCGCATACCCAGTGCATCCAAAAACTTTTACGTGACTAACATTAGGTTTTCTAAGATTTAAAGCTTCATATGGAGTTTTATTTACTAAAAATGAATTAATGCATCTATTATTTAGATAATTTGCAGTATATAGTGCTTCACCCCAGAATTCCTTATCAATTCCTGAATCAGATAACATACATCTAACTTTTTCCATAATAGTTCTATTAAATCTTTCAGCTAACCCATTTTGTTCAGGAGTTTTAGGAATAGATTTCTGGTGAATTATACCTTCATTTCGTAAATATGATTCAAACTTATTTGAGGTATATTCTCCTCCATTATCTGACTGCAAGGTTTTAATTTTCCTTTCGTGAATATTTTCAACCATTGCTTTCCATTCCAAAAACTTCTGAAACACATCACTCTTATGTGCAATAACATATATCCAGGAGTATCGAGTAGCATGATCAATAAAGGTCAGAAAATATGAATTATTACCCCTGGAAGTGGGAGTAATTTTCCCACAGACATCTGTGTGGATTAAATCAAGAGGTTTACAATTTTTCTTAATGCTTGTAGAAAAAGGTATTTTATGCATTTTCCCATTACAGCAGTGTTCACACACACCTTCTATAGCTTTTAATTTACTATCCAGACCATTTACTGATTTAGTTCGGATCATTTTAGTCAAGTTGTCGTTACCTATATGACCAAGCCTTCTATGCCATAGAAGGTTTACTTTATTTTTATCAACCGTTACAGCAGCTTTATGAACTAAAGTATTTAGATAATAGAGTTGACTCACACAGTTAGCCTCAGCAATTAACTCTTTATTTTCGTTCAATATTTTACATTTATCATTTTCAAAAATAATAAATTTATTATTATTTGTCATTTTTGACACTGATAGTAGATTAAAAGCTAGATTTGGCACATATAGTACATCATTTATTGTACATTTTCTACTTCCACCACCTGGTATATTCACTATAACAGAAACATTTCCTAGTGAAATAGCTTGAAAAACATCTCCATTACCTACTTTAACATTGATAGGTTTGCTAATATTTGCGCAAAATCTTTACATAAATTTTTATCACCACTCATGTGTGATGAAGAGCCTGAATCTATTATCCAAATATTACTGTCGGCATATTTGTTACAAAAAGCGATATCATTAGCATACATTGTGTGATTAAGTTCTATATGACATACATTTGGCTGTTTTTGAGTTCTGTTAGTTTGAGAATACCGTTTAAATTTAAAGCAGTCTTTCTTCACGTGTCCCAATTTTTTGCAAAAATGGCACTTGATTGACTGTTTATTTACTGCAGCATCAATCTGAGTATTTGATATTGCCAAAGCATCATTGGATTTAATACTCAACTTTTCAGCTTCTCTCCGGAGTGTTTCAGCTACGGAAATCCAGGTAGGTATGTCTGTCTGTGCTTCAAGTGCGGTAACAAGCACTTCAAACGGCTCTGGTAGGGATGATAGGAGACAAATAACTTTATCCTCTTCACTGATCACTTGATTTAACAAGGCAAGCTCTTGAAAAACTTCAGTTAGTTCTTTCAAGTGGGAGTTGAGTAGTTCGGGAGACTTCAATTTTAAGTTGTAAAGCTTCTTCTTCAGACGAAATTTGTTCGCCCACGTGTTTTTCTGAAACGTTTCTTGAAGGGTGGTCCAGACAGCGTGTGGATCCGTGGGTTGTCCAACTAAGTACAATTGATCCGGTGAAATAGATAGTACTATATCTGCCAGAGCTTTATTTTTGTTATTAGCATAGGCAGATTTAACCTCAGTTGAAGCGGAATCTATTGGAACTGGTTTAGATCCATCAGCAAAATCCATCAGTTTCTCTCTTAAGAGATACATCTTCATTTGTACCCTCCATGTGGGGTAATTATTTCCGTCTAGGGGAACAATCCCCGGTAACTTATTTGAAGACATGTTTTCAAAGTATTTATTATCATTCAATACTTAACAAACATAAACAAACAAAGCAGTTAAATTGATTTACTGTTTAACTGAATTGATGTTTTAAAATTATTCTAATTCATAAGAATAACTTCACTGAATATAATTATTAATATTCAATTGGAACAGCAACACAAGTCTTAGTTCGCAAGAACCTTTTGTTGAAAGACTGTTTACCAAAGGATAAGGTCACAGATTTAAAGGTAATTTGTGACCTCTCTTGACACCTCTTCCGCACAAATACTAAATAATTATACTATAAAAACAAGTACATTTTCGCTAGAGCAGTCAATATAATCGACCTCATTAGCGCGTTAACACGATATGTTTACACAAACGTTCGTGCGTATATGTTTCATTTAGTTTAACACTTTTTCACTGCACTTAGTTTTTATTGATTACTGTAATAGACTTCTAACTTGTTTAAACATAATTTGATTTATAAACTCTTATCGTTCACTGGGCCCATAACCTGTTAGAATTAGGTTAAATTACAGTGGGTTAACAACGTTAAGACATAGAGTTTATTTAAAGAGCAATTTGTTATACAGAGAGAAGTCTATTGGAGAGATGAGTGGCACACATCTCTCACTGAGTAAATTAAAGAACAGACTGACTAAAGAATTGACCTGTGGTGATATTTAACACTCACCGGAAATTGTAATGGACTTTAAACCTTAAGTCCGTTTCTCATAAAAGTAATACATTGTTTGTTAAACAATAGGTAATATAGCTGAGCTAGTCTCACAGGAAGTTGACATTAAACATATAAAGAGTGTGTAATACAATTAAACTAAAATTTCAACAATTGAAAGTGGGAGAAATGAAATGGGGGGAAGTGGATGTGGGGGAAGGGAAGGTGGGAGAAGAGAATGTGGGGGATAATAATTTGGGGGAAATGAAGATGGGGAAAGTAAAGATGGAAGTAGTATATGTGGGGAATGTGAAGGTGGGAGAGGTGTAGATGGGGAAAGTGTAGATGGGGGAAGTGAATTTGTGGCAAGTGGAGATGGTGGAAGTGTATATGGTGAAGAGTAGAAGGTGGAAATATTGATGGTGGAAGTGTAACTGAAGGAAATGTAGGTGGTGGAAGTGTAAGTGGTGAATGTGTACTTGGAGGAAGTGAAGATGGGGAAATGTAGGTGGTGGAAGTGTAAGTGGTGAAAGTGTACTTGGAGGAAGTGAAGATGGGGAAATGTAGGTGGTGGAAATGTAAGTGGTGAAAGTGTACTTGGAGGAAGTGTAGGCGGGGGAAATGTAGGTATAGGAAGTGAAAGTGGGGGAAATATAGGTGTAGGGAAAGTAGGTGGAGGAAGTGAAGGTGGGTGAAATGTAGGTGGAGGAAATGAAGATGGGTGAAATGTATGTGAGGGAAGTGAAGGTAGGGGAAATATAGGTGGGGGAAATGTATGTGAGGGAAGTGAAGGTGGGGGAAATATAGGTGGGGGAAATGTAGGTGGAGGAAGTGAAGGTGGGGGAAATGTAGGTGAAGGAAGTGAGTGAAATGTAGGTGGAGGAAGTGAGTGAAATGTAGGTAGAGGAAGTGAAGGTGGATGAAATGTATGTGAGGGAAGTGAAGATGGGGGAAGACAAGGGGTGTGGGGTGAGGAACTGTAGAGCTAAAATCCAACTTGGTTTATAAAAAATGTTGTATAGTGATAAACTGATAATGTCCGTCAGTCGGTCTGTCACAAAATACGTTAAACAGACACTCTATTAATAGTACCTCATAAAGTTGGTGAAAACCAAATTAATGTCTCCAAAAAATTATTTATAAGAGATATTCTATATACTATAATAAAATAAGCCGTATCAGTCGGTCTGTCCGTCACAAAACGGGTTAAACATACATTAGATCAATATCGCCCCATAAAGCTGGTGCTAATTGAGTACGTGATGTGACCAAGATAATTAAATACAAAGGATATTATTTTCAGAAGCATGTTACTAAAAACATTTACTGCGTTTCATATGTTTTCTGTCTAAATGGGAGTTTTTTTATAATAAGTTATATCAGAACATTCTTGTTGATTCTCATCCCGTGGAATTTCCACGGGTCTTGCTAGTAGGTACTACTATAATAAGAGCCGCGTCCGTCTGTCCGTGTGTCACAAAATGAGTTAAAAAGTCATTCTTTCAACAGCGCTCCATAAAGTTGGTGTAAATAAAAGAAAAATCAAAGAAACAGTAATAGAAAAGGAAAACTAATAATTTGCTGCAGTATCATTACTACGGGGCTCTCACTAGAATTATTAATTGGAAATATAAGAGTTTTGAGAGTTTACAAGAGTTTTTGATACATATGTGTGTATTTGAATATATTCTTGAACCCATTATATTAATTTAACACTAAATGAATGAACAACAGGTACTGTACTAGTAAACATAATAATTACGATTCATCTCTCCTCTTTTAGATAAGAAAAGTAGGTTTAGTATTTTAGATAATATATACCTACCTTTATACGTTGGGATATTTTTTAAGATTTTTTGAATTCTGTTATAAGGATTCTTTTTAATATTATATTATCTTGAAATATATTAACAAAAAAATTCAATTTGATTTCAATTCAAGTTTATTCTATTGAGTTCTATTTAAATCAGATAAAGATATAATAGTTTTATCTATCTTAGATCAAAAGTCTGTACGCTGAAATGAAATCATTCAAATTCAGAGACCAGCACAACCGCATGCACGCTAGGGTATATAAGATCGTGAGATCCGAAAAATGACCACAGTGCTTTCTGAAACGTCCTAAAACGAGGTTACCAACTATGTGCTCTTGTTATTCTTAGGTTATTTTAGTTCTACGTAGCTTTTACTTATTCAATATTCTGGATATTACTATTTAAGCATTTAGACTGTGTTATTGTCGAAAAAAGAATATAATCTACAGCCACTTGCATTATAAAGTTTGTAAATTAAACTTCCTTTTACTATCTTTTATCAAATATAGATCGCCGAATAAGCAGGTTTCAAAATAATTTACCTTTTTGTGAAGTTGGAAAATTAGATCATACATTTATGTATCCAGAATATTAATTTATCCCTTCATTTATACATATATAAACTTTATATAATTTTAATTACGCATTATATATCATGTTCTTGACAATAGAGGATATTGGTTTCGATATTAGGCCTAAAATACCATTTCAGAAAATTTTATCGTTTATTTTATTTTCCAGTCCAAACCTCATACACAATCTTCTAAAAGTATACAGACGAAAATTTGAATTCTTTCCTCGTTCATATGTTGGGTACATGAGAATCACTTACTTTGTGACCGGCTTTCTGATTTTTTTTTTGCATTTCTAAAACCTTATCTTCTTTATATCTATTCTTCTTTTCTTTCATTTATTTTTCGTCGATCTATTTACTGTATCCGTTTTCTATTTACCTTTTCTTTGTTTTACTTTCACAACTGCGTAATGTCTGAATTCTGGAATATTTCATAATTTGAGGTTCTCCTCTAAGGATGAGTTGATGAAATGTGGTTGTTTGAAACCTTAGATAGATATAGATAACGTTATAGGAGATATTATGTTTACAGTTTCAATACATATGTAGGTAATATATCTTTTAAAAATTTGCTATAATATATATGGTTTTAGAAAAACTCGTCGTCGGACAATTCGCCAAGATCATTTCACAGCGTGATTTTTGATTTACTGGTGTGTGCATCATTTATAAATAAAATAGCTTAATTTAATCTTTTCTACCTTAGCCTAACCTTATACATTTAAAATTGCATAAAATTATGACAGTACAAATTTAATTATATATAGTGTTGAACATAAATCACGCTGTGAATTGTCAACGACGAGTTTTCCCGTGGTGAATGGTTCGGGAGCGAGTGAGTTGTCAGGTCACCAATATTTCTTTAGTGTATGCAAAATTTGGTCTGAATTTTGAGGTATATTTTTCATTCTTTTATTTCGTGTACCTAATTTATCAGTAGGGTTGTGACTTTGCATATCTTGCATATTGGTGAAAAAATGCATATGCATATAGAAAAAGCATATGCAAATCTTGAAATGCATATGCAAATCTTGAAATGCATATGCAAATAGAAATTCCATATGCAAATAGAAAATGCATATGCATTTTTTATTTTGCATATGCATTTTCTATTTGCACATGAAATTTCTAGTTAATATACATATAAAAAGTGTTTATTAAATAAATTGATTAATGATGTTCAAATGATAAACTTCTACATAAATAAATGATAAACATCAGGCGAATATGAACACGAGCTAGATTTTTATTCTACTTCTGAAAATTAAATATTATAGGTTAGTTTATAACGAGGTGGGAACTTGGTTGAACTCTACTTCTTAATATTCCAAATATTTATCAGAGAGAAAACTTCTACAGAGCATAGAAATAATGAAAATATATCTTGCGTTCATAGATTTAACATTCTCAGTAATTCCAGCAACAATAGAGCAAATTGAGGCGCGAGGCTCAATCTCAAAAGTGATCACTAGGGTTGTGACAATATTCTTTATGAAAATTAGGCTTTTATGCTTTAAGCTTGATAAATAGGCTTTTATGCTTTATATATATATGCATTTTATGCCTTAAAAATTTATTCTTTTATGCTTAAAATATTCTTTTCATGCGTTCAGGTTAGCGTTATATGCTCAACGATATGCGTTCAGGTTAGCTTTATATGTTCTAATTTCTTTGAAATAAGGCCAATTGTAATTGGGAGTTTTCATTGATGGTATATTTCGTTAATTAAACCAAAAACAAGATAAAAATAACTAATTTACTATCTTAATATTTTTTTTGTGTAAATAAATGAAAAATATATTACTATATAATTTAGAATAGTTACACATCTTTTTAATTTCTATAGAACTTTTCTAATCAAAGAAAACGTGGAGGAAAAGGTTAACAAGATAAAATTACTGAAAAAACAATAAGTTAAGTGTTGGTTTTAAATTGTATTACCTCTGAATATAATCAATGTTTGACTAGATACTAGGTAAACTAATAAAATATTTGTTAAATTATAAATAATATTATTTGAGGGGCCATTGTAGGATTTGCATGGTCAGAAGAACTGATAATTTTGATCTTTTTTAGTGGGTGACCGTTTAAAGATCGTGCGCTGTACGAGCTATACCTGTATAAAAGATACTTCATATTTATGACTTGTTAATGTACTTGGAAGTAGACTTTATAAGAAGTGTTTCAATATATAAAAATTGACAATTAAAAGATATTAACTTTCATTCTACATCTCAGTGTTTTATTATTTCTACAATTAATAAAAAAAATATTTGGTGAAAAATACATGGGCTTCTTAGTAACAGCCTATTTCGAGAAATAGATGGAAATCTATAATGTCTACTTAACTGATATACGTTTAATTTTTTTTAATTAAAATTATTTTCTGCATATATTTTGTATATGCGTTTTATAAATGCATATATTTTGCATATGCGTTTTATAAATGCATATGCGTTTTATAAAATGCATATGCGTTTTATAAAATGCATATGCAGTTTATGGAAATGCATATTTCAAGCGAATATGCACTAAATTTTTATGTGCATACACTGCATAATATGCAATGCATATTGTCTCAACCCTATTTATCAGAGTGTTAGGTCAAGGAGTCTCATCCCTGAGAATAAAAATAATTTACCTAATTATGAAATACGTTCAATAGTCAATATAATTGCCCTTAAGACAATTCTTCACCAGAATGCTTTTTTATTTTTCGATAATTAGTAACAATTACTGAAAAATAAAATAAAGTTAATTAAAATTAATTAGTACTATTCTAGTATCAAAGATATTATAGTACAATAAGATACACAACTCTAAACAATTTTTGTTCGCCACGTGGTTTCGAAAACAGGAAATAGAATTGAAATATAGTAAGGACAATTAATCGAGGTATTTTATTTGCGTGACCTCACAACAGCAACACTCTAAAATCTTTTTTGAGACAATTGAAGAACGTAACATTATGAAAACTGTTTATTTATTTGCATTATAAGATTCAGTGATGAATTCATTCATGCTATTCACACTTCTTAACTTTAATTTTCTATTTATGTGTGTTGCCTAGTTGACGTTGTTGCGGGAGGGAGAGATCCCGAAAGATAATGCCTAAATTTTTAAACTCTCCACGGAACCTAAGAGTAGTTGTACGAGTGTTTGCTAAAAATTATATTAAAAGATACCAATTGTATGAGAATCAGAAAGGTAGAAAACTAATATTTTATTAACAATTTGTAATTTCATATTTTATCAACACAGAAAACATAACTAATCTACGATAACACAACATATATACATATCCCAAATGTTCATTAATTTTACCATTAGAACTATATCAATGGTGAATAATAATTGGGATTAAATGAACACAAGAAAACAGATTATCACAGTCTAGTCAAGTCAAGTCAGTCAATATCGGGGTTAAGTAACCGACGCAATATAAATCAGGTACAGTGGCACAATATAAATCAGGTACAGTGGCACAATATAAATCAGGTACAGTGGCACAATATAAATCAGGTACAGTGGCACAATATAAATCAGGTACAGTGGCACAATATAAATCAGGTAAGTGGCGCAGTTCACATTCAGGTAAGTGGCGCAGTTCACATTCAGGTAAGTGGCGCAGTTCACATTCAGGTAAGTGGCGCAGTTCACATTCAGGTAAGTGGCGCAGTTCACATTCAGGTAAGTGGCGCAGATCACATTCAGGTAAGTGGCGCAGTTCACATTCAGGTAAGTGGCGCAGTTCACATTCAGGTAAGTGGCGCAGTTCACATTCAGGTAAGTGGCGCAGTTCACATTCAGGTAAGTGGCGCAGTTCACATTCAGGTAAGTGGCGCAGTTCACATTCAGGTAAGTGGCGCAGTTCACATTCAGGTAAGTGGCGCAGTTCACATTCAGGTAAGTGGCGCAGTTCACATTCAGGTAAGTGGCGCAGTTCACATTCAGGTAAGTGGCGCAGTTCACATTCAGGTAAGTGGCGCAGTTCACATTCAGGTAAGTGGCGCAGTTCACATTCAGGTAAGTGGCGCAGTTCACATTCAGGTAAGTGGCGCAGTTCACATTCAGGTAAGTGGCGCAGTTCACATTCAGGTAAGTGGCGCAGTTCACATTCAGGTAAGTGGCGCAGTTCACATTCAGGTAAGTGGCGCAGTTCACATTCAGGTAAGTGGCGCAGTTCACATTCAGGTAAGTGGCGCAGTTCACATTCAGGTAAGTGGCGCTGTTCACATTCAGGTAAGTGGCGCAGTTCACATTCAGGTAAGTGGCGCAGTTCACATTCAGGTAAGTGGCGCAGTTCACATTCAGGTAAGTGGCGCAGTTCAAAGTCTGACCGGTGATAGGGCCAGGTGTGGCACTAGCTCTAGCTAACCCAAGATTGCGAGGCCTGTTGAATAAACAACAGAAATACTGATACAATTTAACCAATTAATTACGACAGATACCAAAACTTATCAAAATATACTGCATTCAACAAATAATATTAACATTCAAAAAAATAATATTCAACATTCTAAAAAAATAATACTATACATTAAAAATATACCTTCAATTCTGAAGACCCACGCCTCAATAAATATAAATTTCTGGAACAAAATCCACTGGGTTGCTTACTGCGTTTAGGGCTTTCATCCGAATTACCGACAGAGTAATCCAAAAATAAATGTTAGAGGAAACAAATAATTGCACCATTAAGGAATTAAAATCATGGGTGAAATGAACATAGATTTATTAGACAATTGGAAAATTTATAACAGGACTACTAAGATTAATAAAACTTAAAGAAATACCTAGCCTAACTTTGCCCACAGACTTCACTTAAATTTACCAATAGTTTCTATCACCACAACTGTCAATATTTACAACTTAATCACCTCCAGTCAGCCCAATCGAAATGGAAATAAAGAAACTTATTAAAACCTTAAATTTCAATCACTAATTATTCAGTTAAACTAATTAATACTACATCCCTTTAAGTTCAGAAAATTTCACTACCTGTTAACTATGAAAAGAATAACCCACAGAAAAACCTAACCTTAAAAATCACCATTTGAAACCACCAAAGTTTAAAACATTTTAAATATTCTAAGCCAGACAGCTAACTGTACCACATCCCACCAACAGAGATATTAATTATGCTATCGCCTGGTCAGGCCTCACAATATCGAACTTCTTATCGTTGTTTATTTTAGATTCTTGTGCTTATGACATTGTATGAATGATTAAAAGATAGCGGTCCGCTACAACGTCACGGTCACAAATCTCTCAATTTGCGACAACAACAGCTCTCAAAGCTTCACTCTTTAATACCAACCCTAGAAGGAATACCAATATTGATAGGTAATTACAATTACAATTGATAGGTAATTTAATATTAGAAAAATAATTAGAAAATTAAAAATTGCTGTTATAATTGTGTATAGAATTTATTGGAGAATCGAATGCAAAAAACTCCAATGCCGTAGCTTCAAAATTGTATAATTAATAATTTACCACAAATACCAAAAATTTGCATTTATAAAATCGTTTTCAAAAACTATGTACGTCAAAGGGCCCCTTAAAGTTTTGTTTTTATGACTTCACGCACACGATATACCTCGATTGTCCCTACAAAATTTCAATTTTATTTTCCGGTTTTGAAACCAGATGGCGCCACAACGCACTTTTAAAATAGAAATTGTTAAGAGTAGTATATATTATTGTAGTGTAATATATTTGCTTGTATGGAGAGGTTTAGTGTATTTAGTATTTAGTGGAAGTCAAATATTTCAGTTCTTGTATTCCTCATTGACATTTTATATTATTCATGTTCAAATTCTACTGCAAGTTCAGTAAGGACTATTTTCTTATAGTATATTTCATGATTGAAAACTGAGACACAATTGGATCTTATATAGTTAAACATTTATTTATTTGTGATAAATGAACGTGTTTTTTTGTGTACTGTGCAATTTGAAGCATAAGCTAATTTATAGAACATATTTGTTTCTCAAAATTCGAAAAACGTATATATGTGTTTCTCAAAATTTGAAAAACGTAAATCTTAGTTTTTCAAAATATGATATTTTAATCTTTTTTTTTTCAAAATCAGATATAATATATGTTTTGTCAAAATCCAAAGGGAATAAATTGAATTCCTATAGACAGATGTAGTTCTCATTTGAAGTCAAGTTCTCATTTGAATTTATATCACAATGATACATATGAATTTCAAAACTCAATTATACAACACCAAATTCTTATTTGATTTCAAATAGTTTTCATTACGCATAATATCAGGTTCTTGACGAAAAAAGACGTAGATTTCGATATTAGGCATAAACTGCTATTTCTGACCAGTTTACCACAGCCCACCACTATTTTCTTTGTTTTTCCAGTCCAAACCTCATCCATAATCTTCTGAAAAGAAGCCGGTGATAATTTCAGATCTATTTTCGTTCATAAGATTCATTTATTTTGTGGCCGGATTTCTCTTTATTTTTCTAACTCCAACAGCTTATCTTCCTCATCTCCATTCTTCTTTTCTTTATCTTTTCTTTTGCTCTATTTACTCCATTCAGTTTGTAATTTCCCTTCTCTTTGTTCAATTTCCACAACTGCGTAATAAATGAATTCTGGAACATTTTATAATTTGAGGTTCTCCTCTAAGAATAAATAGATTGAATGTTGTTGTCTGAAACCCGATACAGATATAGATAACGTTATAGGAGAGCTTATATTTACTGTTTTATTACAAATGTAGGTAATATATATTTTATTAACATGTTTCTAATATTAATCTGGTATTTTAAAATTACTGAGATATCAGACATTCTACCAAAGGTTTGTTCCTCATTTCTTTTCCCTTTGTTTTCAATGTAAAAATATCGTCTTTTATTAAATTAAATAAAAAATTAAGAAAAGTTTAAAATTACATGTTACTATATTTGAGAATGCACTTTGCGTTTTTTGGATCATAAAATGCGCAGCGCGTTCTCGGGACTGAGTAAAATCGGCAAATTGCGCGGTACATATTCACACAAGGTTACCATGTGGCTTAATGGTTATAATGTGGCAATACAGTATTTATTTGTGTAATCCACATCTAACTATTTTTTAAAATTAAAAACACGTAATGAACATGTGGTTATTACATTTTGAAACTATATCACAAAAGCCATTTTAAATATAAATTGTTTACATGTTAAATTGACCACATCATACCCACAATTACCATGCTTATAACATGTGTTTACCATGTGTAATCATAGAAACATGTCAAATACCATACTTATAAAATATGGTAATCACACATAATTATCCGAATTAGTCATTAGTTTCAGATTCTTTATGATACAGGATTCAAAACTGTGCCTAATTAATCAGTTTATATTTCTGGTTTAAAAAATACTCTATCATATTATTAATATAGTTAATTAATTATTATATTCATTTATGATACGTATGTTTTTCATGTAAATCAAATACTATAGGTATCCATTTCTGATCGGTCTGAAGAGACTAAAATTATTCTTGATCTCTAGTACGTAATTTATCCATGTTTTACTCATTTCTCATATAATTATCTTTATTAATTACTTTTTACAATTAGATAAGTAGTTTATTATTTTCATTTGAAATATATTTCAATTATTAAAAAAATATTCAAAATACTGGTTAAATACCTATAATTATAAATTACTAGAGATTAGTTCTAAGAGATAGAAATCTTGAGTTGCTTAATTATTTGAATATATGGTATTCGATGATACTTACATTTAATGCGTCCACAGACAATTATTATTCGTCCACGAAATGCATTTTTTTTGTTATATATTTATAATGTGTTTTTATTTTTATATTATACATATGTATTCTGCAATATAAAAGTAGAAAACACCCTTTGTTGATGGTAATTAAAAGTTTATTGTCTTTTCCTTAATTCTTGTTGCAATCTTCTGCTCCTGCTGGCCGGCAACAGTAAAATAACAAAAATGAATAATTTTTTTTAATGATTTACAGCCAGGATCCTGCATTTTTTTACAATTTGGTCTCATGAACTCTGTAATAATTGATAGGTATATCTTGATGTTATTTCAGATGTTCTTAAACAAAACATCACATTTCTTACTTGAACATAGAAAACGGATACATTTTTGTGGTGTTTATTTCACGGTAACTACAATAATCATCAATAGTATAATAGGTTATTAGAAACAATAATGTTTTAGAAATCAGTTTTTTAACAGAGAATACATATACTACATACAATATACATCTATATTAAATGCTACTAAGCAAGTGATTGATAATTAAATGTGATATCAAAGAATTAGCTTGGAACTTTTTAGTGTTACGTTTAATTGTTAAAGTGGTAAAACGTCCGTTTTATCTGACTCTTCCGTATTTTCTGACTCATAATAAAAACATATAAAAAAATTATTAGTTACTTCTATTGTAACTATTTTTTCTCTTTCGTGTCCACACATTTATTCTTGCTATTATAACTCTAATCGATAGATAAAAAAATGTGTTCATATGAAATGTTTCTGCTTAAGTAACTCTTATACTATTGTTTATTTACACCTGCCTATTGATGTAAGAGCGAAATATGCCATTAAAATATCCCTTAACACTTTAGAATAAAAAATAAAAAATTCGTGGATGTAATGTACGTGGACGAAATGTTCGTGGACAAATGTCCTAGACACCATTTAATGATTATCGTTATGACATTTAGCCTCTCTAGCAGTCAATTTTGAGCTACAATTATGAAACTAGTACTAAATAAATCAGTATTTTAAGATTTATGTGTAAATATGAATAACTCGAAAATAACTCTTTTTGTTCATTACTTGTTCTTGCAAATTAACAATATCGCTCACTGAAATGCCTCTCCTGAAAAATAGCTTTTTTGGATTTATGAGAGGCTTCATGCCAATAAGCAATTTGATAATAAAATACTTAAGTAAATGGTAATTGAATCCATAAATAAATGCTAATTGAATACTTAAGTAAATGGTAATGGAATCCATAAATAAATGTTAATTGAATACTCAAATAAAAGGTAATTGAATACATAAATAAATGCTAATTGACGACTTAAATAAAAGGTAATTGAATACATAAATAAATGCTAATTGAATACTTAAATAAAAGGTAATTGAACCCGTAAATAAATGCTAATTGAATACTTAAATAAAAGGTAATTGAATACATAAATAAATGCTAATTGAATGCTTAAATAAAAGGTAATTGAATACTTAAATAAATGCTAATTAAATACTTAATTAAAAGGTAATTGAACCCGTAAATAAATGCTAATTGAATACTTAAATAAAAGGTAATTGAACACATAAATAAATGCTAATTGACTACTTAAATAAAAGGTAATTGAATACATAAATAAAAGCTAATTGAATACTTAAATAAAAGGTAATTGAATACATAAATAAATGCTAATTGACCATAATCTTTCATTGCCCACCATAATCTTTCATTGTCCACCATAATCTTTCATTGCCACCTTAATCTTTTTCATTGCCCACCATAATCTTTCATTGCCACTTTAATCTTTTTCATTTCACACCATAATCTTTCATTGCCTGCCATAATCTTTCATATCCCACCCTAATCTTTCATTGCCCACCATAATCTTTCATTGCCCACCATAATCTTTCATTGCCCACCATAATCTTTCATTGCCCACCATAATCTTTTATTGCCCACCATAATCTTTCATTGCCAACCATAATCTATCATTGCCTACCATAATCTTTCATTACCCACCATAATCTTTCATTGCCCACCATAATCTTTCATTGCCAACCATAATCTTTCATTGCCCACCATAATCTTTCTTTGCCCACCATAATCTTTCATTGCCCACCATAATCTTTCATTGCCCACCATAATCTTTCATTACCCACCATAATCTTTCATTGCCCACCATAATCTTTCATTGCCAACCATAATCTTTCATTGCCCACCATAATCTTTCTTTGCCCACCATAATCTTTCATTGCCCACCATAATCTTTCATTGCCCACCATAATCTTTCATTGCCCACGATAATCTTCCATTGCTCACTTCTCTCATTTCAATTCTCTCATCTCACTAAATTCTCACTTCTCTCATTTCGCTCACTTCTCTTATTTCACTCACTTCTCTCATTTCACTCACTTTTCTCCTCTCATTTCACTCACTTCTCTCATTTCATTTCATTTCTCTCATCTAACTAAATTCTCACCACTCATTTCACTACTCTCATGATCTCATTCCCTCCCATTACTAATATAATGATATTAGTGCAGAGCTTCCTATGTGTGATATCGAAGGCCCATAGAATTTTAGTTTTAAATTAAACTTGAACTATTTTATATTAAAGTTGAACTATTTTAAATTAAAGTTGAACTATTTTAAATTAAAGTTGAACTATTTTAAATTAAAGTTGAACTATTTTAAATTAAAGTTGAACTATTTTAAATTAAAGTTGAACTATTTTAAATTAAAGTTGAACTATTTTAAATTAAAGTTGAACTATTTTAAATATAACTTGACTTATTTTAAATTAAAGTCGAACTATTTTAAATTAAAGTTGAACTATTTTAAATATAACTTGACTTATTTTAAATATAACTTGATTTATTTTAAATATAACTTGATTTATATTAAATTAAACTTGACTTAGTTTAAATTGAACTTGAATTGTTTTAAATTAATGTTAAAAAGCTCTAGAGTAGTTTATCATAACTCTATGATTCTTAATTTTCTTTTTTCACAATCAGGCTAAATTAAACAAACATTTTTCCTTAACTAACATTCCAATTTATATCAAAAGATAATTAATTCAACACATAATTAAAGATTAAAAAATAAACTTTGATATTTCAATTAATAAATTCAAGAATTCAGATATTTGGATCTATATAAGATTGACAATATTACTAATATATTGAAATCAGTCAGGCAGATTTTTGATATTTTTGCACGTTAAGTTTTTTATAAATTCGAAGAATAGACAGCAGAAAAGCCTCGTAATAGACCAGAGTTACGTTCCAAGTTTGTTTGGTCTAATAAGAAACTCACTTTATCTGTTTCCTACTGGACCAACATCGTTTTCTCTAAAAGTAAAGCGGTGACTTTAATATTTCGATAGCTCTATTTTTTTATGATAACTTTAATGCAAAATTAATGGTGACCAACATACTATTTTGAAGGGAAACAAATTTAGAAACAGAATGAATTTTTTACTTAAATTAAAATGAATATAATATACAGTATATTGTTTTAAGTAAAATTATCATTTTATGAAATTAAAATAGTCTTCACCATATTTAGTTTTCTATAACTTTTTACATCAATTTTTTTTAGCACAGACCCGACCATCAAATTTGAAACCGATTCTGCCTTATGTTTTATCCTAAAAACAACATTATTTAAATTAGAGATTTATATTTAAAACAGTATTGTAGTTATTACTCCTTGTAATATTTACACTAGAATAACTGTCAGGTGATAAAAATTGTGTTTTGTCTAGTACGAGGTTTTTTCCAGTACAGTTTCAAAAATTTCTTTGTCTAATAAGAGATTTGTCTACTAGGAGGCTGGTCTACTAGGTACGAGGTTTTGCTGTATTTGGCATTATTTGATATATATGTACTATATAACTTTATATGTCTAAGCTTTCCTATCTAACTAAGAACATGAATAGAGTAACCTTTTCTTGAACACAGCTTAGTTTGTGGTGTACCATATATGTTACAATATAATGTACAATAAGTGCCCAACGTGTTAATAGGTAGTAGTTATTGTTCAGAACGAGTTTTATCAATTGGGAACTTGCACCACTGTCACAGTTTCTGGCAATATGGTTTACTTTAAGAAGTTACAAATCTAGAGATATGTCCTCTTCATTTCATTGTGTGTACTATATAGTATGAAGTGCGTGCACTAAAACTATAGCTGCACTGACACCACTAGATTCACTTCATAGTCGAGAATATCAATGAATTTAAGAATAATGACACAATTAAGTGCTTGATTGAATAAATTTGCTCCAGATTAATGTAAAGAACCAAATGGAAAAGACTTTGTACTAGTTGTCACACAGGAAAGTAGCTCATAGAAAATTAAGCTGCCACCAATCAATTGTAGTGGTCAATAATTTCGCAAAAAGAGACGAAAGCACTGTTTAGCGTTGACTGCATTAACAGATGGAAGAAGAAAATGAGGAGGTTATGGTAAATGAAACCTGTGAGCCTTTCTTAACTAAATATTGAAAACTTTGCAATTGAAAAGTACAACCATAGCGGTATAGAATTAATAAGAAATATCTAGTGAAAAATACTGAGAGTTTATAGAACATAAATAGAGCCTCAACAACATATAAACAAGTTGCACAGGAATTAATTTGTGCTTGATTACATTAGCTCTTTCTAAATCATGTACTATTTGATATTCTAATAAAATGATTGACGTATGTTTAGTTTCTTTCATTTCATCCCAGTACAAAAGGACAATTATTGTGGAAATACCTAGATTTAAGCAATGTGTCCTGTAATTAAAGTGTTAATATTCGTAGAATTTTTATACAGTTATTTGTTCAAGTTAAACTTCTTGGTGTATAGCTATGTGACAATTAAGTTATGCACTCAAGTGAATAGTGATACATGGCCAGTGATCCCTCTTCTTGTGGATGTCTTATTCCATTGGTACTTCTTCAATATTCCCTCTTTCTTTGGATGACTCATTCAAAAGATATCCCTTCAATATTCCCTCTTCTTTTAGTTGTCTTATTCCATATGTATTCCTTCAATATGCCCTCCTCATTTAGATGCCTTATTCCATAGGTATTCCTTCAATATTCCCTCTTCCTTTAGATGTCCTCTTCCATATGTATTCCTTCAATATTCCCTTCTCATTTAGATGTCTTATTCCATAGGTTTTCCTTCAATATTCCCTCTTCCTTTAGATGTCTTCTTCCAAAGGTATTCCTTCAATATTCCCTCTTCCTTTAGATGTCCTCTTCCATAGGTATTCCTTCAATATTCCCTCTTACTTTAATGTCTTATTCCATTGGTATTCCTTCATTATTCCATCTACATTCATCTCTGGGATTCCCTAGATTTTCCCTTGTGATTTATGGGACTATTCCATAAAAGTGTCAAAAAACTGCATTCCCTGAATATCGAAAAATGATCATCATGGAATATTCCTTGGGAATATTCCGAGAATGTTTTGGGAATATCCATTTTTTGCGCGGGATGTCTGAGTGACGGTGTTCCTTCAAAATTATTAACTGTCCTATCCGGTTGTAGACATATATTTTGTTCAGGATGTATCGATAAATGGTATGAAGCCAGGAACGATTATATCTGTCTACTTGCCGCACAGTTTCTCCTGAATACATTCGGGCCACTGGATACAAGAATCTTCTCTCAATGCTCCCTTGATAAGCAGTTTTAATGTCCATTGTAGTTGTGGTGACACCATATATATTGTTGGCACTATTTGTGTTCTAATCATAAGTTTTCAATAATACTGTATTTTCTTCTAGAATGTTCCTTTTCCCCTCCGTTCGGTACACGTCCAAAATTAGAACACTTCCATAATATGTATTTTTCATTTCTACCTATTATTATTTCTTATTTCCGTTTAAGGTTTAGGTTTTTTCTGTGTAGTTTTCAGTTTATTGTTTTGGTAAATTCAAATGATTTACCATTTCTCTAATTTCTTCATCTATCCTTTGGACAAACCAAATTTTTCAGCGTATCCACACTACTTACCTATTCACATTAATTATTTATCTTCGGAGTTTAGTAACACTAATATATGTTTATTTCCATAATTTAACAAGGCCTCGTGGTGTAGTGGCTAACACATCAGACTCTAAATCTGATGACCCGGGTTCGATTCCCGGCGAGGCCTAAGTTTTTCACAATTTGTTAACCTCTTTACTAATTTTCTTCTCTCACTACTCATTTTGTTCTACAATTAACTCCGTAAAACTGTGACCATCTAATATCACATCCCAAGCAACCACAGTTAATGGGGCCAATGTGGGCACTAGGTGCCATTCAAGCCCGTAATCTGATGACAAATCATATTGGTACTGTGTGGTTATTTGCAAAATGGGCCAACGTGGTGACAGCAGGGGCAACTAATGTTTAAACCATCTTGGCCCAAGATGTTGTCGCGGTTGATGGGGCCAAGGTCGTAAAAGAACTGGCAAGCTGTATTGAAATCAACTTGGTACTAGGTGGTTTCCATGTGACATATGACACTACCACATTGGTACTGTGTGGTCATTTACAAACTGGGCCCACATGGTGACAGCATGGGCTACTAATGTTGAAACCATCTTGGTATAAGATGATGCCGAGGATGATGGGGCCAGGGTCGAAAAAGCACTGGCAACCAATATTGATATTACTTTGGTACTAGGTGGTTTCCATGTGCTAAATATGGCACTACCATATTGGACCCATCTGGTCACAATAAATAAATCATAAGGTTTAATAAATTTCTTTTGAAGCCATGAATAGATTAATAATAGAGCATTGTTATTAATAAAATGAATATCATAATGAGTAAGACAAATAAAAATCATCTTCTAGATTTCCATTTATTTATTCGTAGATCGTTACAACAGAAGAGTAGAACGAACTTAAAAAACCTATCCATTAAAAAGGTGATTCAACAGTAACATTAAACAATACATCTAGCTTTGTATCATAAGTATAAAGAGTTATTATAATATAGTAGAGAATAGTTATATATCATATTACAACTAACATGACTATAATAAAAAGCTGACTACCTATAACTCTGAGATTAAAACAAAACTTATTATATTATCGATGGAAATCGACTCAATCGAATTGCATAGCTAAGAAAAACAAGCATACAATAATTCAGTGAGAGGTCTAATAATTTACATCCTTGGCTATGGGTTGGTCCACTTTCTGTTTTGCCTATCTCTCCTTCCGTTATTGCAGTAACTGCCTTAACTACCTCTCAAAATTTGAAGCTTCTCTTATGGCGATGGCTCTACCCTGAAAAAGAAAATATTAATTACTCAATCAATTCTCAATATCACTTGCAGAGTACCGTAGCTGCATTTATTTCAGTTATATTAATTACCTATATTTAAATATTTACTATATTTGCAAGCAAATTTTGTAATTATCAGAAATGAACAAAAGTACTTGTATCCAAATTTTTTGTAACTAACAGGTTATCTCTGTAACTATTTTTAAATTAAATAATAGGTGCCCACATACCTAGATAGTGGAATTATATACTTTCAGAAATCGATTCGCATTTCAAATTTAAATTATTATATTTAAAGAGAAATTTAAATTAATATTTCATGGTAAGTTCCGAGTTATCGGACGTTTTCACGTTTTCGATCAAGTTTGAAAAATTATTATCATTTAATCTTCAAGTTGCTGTAGTACTTTATTTCTATAATGATCGAGAAAAAGTGACAATGTAAGATAAATTATTAATAACTCAAAAATTACCCTAGGTACATATATTTAGCCATAGGTTGAAGAAAATATTATTCAGCTCGGTACCTAATTAGGTACTGCACATATAGAAGCACGCAATAACTATATCGAATACACTATATAAAATAACTTTAAAATATCTATAAGTATATTTTAAAAACTTCAACTCACCATTTTATAACTTTAAATAGGCCGCAGAGTGCAGTTTTGAAGAATTTTCTTAATTAATTAAGGGAATTAAAAACTAATACCTCCTCCAACGAAAAACACTGACAAACTACCTGAATTTTAAAATTTCACTATGTATGTATAACCGAAAATACAAAGCAGGCTCATACCGGAAACAAATAAGTTCACTTGTTCACTTTAGGATTGCATATTATCCTCTATTCGTAATTTATTATACAAATATTTTGAAAATGTATTAAGATGGTCACAATTAGCTACCAGTAGCTAATTAAAAAAATAGCCAAGCTTCATAGAAACTAGCATCTGGCAACCACGCTATAAAATCACTCAGTGCCACTCACCCTTCGTTATCATTTTACACATCATATAGCTTATTTACCTATATCTTATATTAAAATTGTGTTAATTAAAAACTATAAATTTTAAACCTTGAAACTAAAACTTTAACTCTTTATCGTTCCTGTGATCATCTTCGTCTAGTCACTTAAACTTAGTATTAAAAAAATATTTTTGCTGAACGATTAATAATTTAATATTAATTTGAAGACATTTTATAAATTGCGATTGATTGAATCCTTCCTATTCCAGGAAATGGTCTTTCCAATATGTTAATAAAGCTTCCGCCATATAATATTGATAGGCTATACAGTAATCAGGTTGGGCCAATATGACAATTCAATGGGATGGATTTGGAACATTGAACCAACCTTCTCCCAAGGTAACATTCCATGAGAATGTGAAACCACATTATCCCCATGTAATTTCTAGGCTACTTTTCAGTCTGCCATCTCTTGCCCATCTAACCATCTAGTGCCCATGTTGGCACAATGTGTCATGGTTGCTTGGGATTCAGGGCAATGAAAAGAGCTTTGTTAGATGAGGTTTGGTATTCAGAGTGTCACACTTCATGTTAACATTTAATAGTTTATTGTATTTGTTAAATAGTTTGTGATAACTATTTGAGCATCATTGGAATTACTTCGACTATTACCGACCTTAAAGATACTTTAATGGAAGAGAAAAACTTGTAGAAATGTTTCGGGAAATATCCAAACATATTTAATAAATTTCAATGAATATATATATTATCTAGAAAGTAGGTATGATAGCTTGGTAATGACAACACTAGTTAAAATTATGATTTTATTGCTATAATGAGAGTAGATTTATAGGTATTTGAAAATAGCTAGTTTTTTACAATTCAAATTCAAATTATATAACTATATATACTCTGTACAGGGTGTCCCCAAAAAACATATATCGCAATATATTTCTCACATTGACTAAATTATAACAATGAACGTTTGAGTTACATTGGTGTCAAATTGTTAATAAGGGCTGATAAATTTAATTGAAAAATGTTATCATCAAATTACGTTCTTCAATTTATTATTTAGAAACTTGCATTTTTAATGAAAACACATATTCAGACGCATCATTTGCACTGTCTTTAGTGTTCATTGGTTATTATTTCTGTTAAGAATTAGTTCATCAGAAAATAGGTATAGATGTTAAAGAAACTACCCTTTATATCTTAGCTTTAATAACTTTGAAATGTTATTTGTCATTACTACAAAGGTCCCTCGAACACTTTAGCAGTAAGTGAAGAAACTTATTATCAAAAGTATACGGTAGTTGAAACCAGTATTTGATTAACTTTTCACATCTCAGATGATGAATAGAATTTTTTTTTATTCGAAATCTTCAAACAAAATAAACTGTAACATTGAGTTTAAATAACCACTTACTAATATAGAATTCCCGCTTACAAACAATCAAAAACAATTTTATTAACTGTAAGGAACAGAGAAACAATCATTTTGACTGCTTGGTAGCTCTTGCTTCAAATAGCATAGAAAAAGAAAAAGAAATGCAGAAAGCATAGATATAGAGCAAAATATAGTGCAAAATATGTACATATATTAAGCAAAACATAGAATATTAATAAATCAATAACAAATATAAATAGCAGTTTGTTAACCGTAAAATCTACGGTAATTGAGACCAGTTGTTGATTTACTTCTCCATCTTTTTTAATATATTTTCTCATTGACATTATTATTACAATCAAAGTGTGAGATGCATTGGCGTTAAATTTTTAATAAGGGTTGTAAACTCTAATTGAAAAATGTTATTATTAAATTATCAGTCTATATTAATAATCACAAGATTTAACTTTTAATGGAAACACATATTCAGACGCATCATCTAACGTACATGGATGAAATGTTCCACTGTCTTTAGTCTTAATTGGTTATTGTTTCTGTTTAAAATTGTATGTGGTAACTACACTTATAATTATATTGATTACAAATTAATTCGATAGTGAAAATAATGTATGAATTTTATACTTCCCTTATCATTCTTTGGTTTATCATTTCGCAAAAAAAACACATAGCTGATTTAAAATAGTTGTAGTTTGTAAACTTTTATTGCTAGAAAATTAAAATAGGTTTCATTTTAAAAATAAGGAATCCAAGTTTTATTTAATAATAAATTAAGCATTACATCACCACCACCAAACTCAATAAACTTATCAAGACGAAAAACATCATTTTTATCAAATTCTGTATTGAGTATTAGCATGGGTTCTTGATGGTATACCATTTAAATCGGTGTAAAATAAATGTGATTCATAACATGTAATGATTAAATGAAAATAGTTTTCTTCATCTGTATCTCAGCAGATAATTTTCTCACTCATTTCTTTTAATCATAGATAAATAAATTTCTCTAACCATGTTAAAGATGTTTCTGTCCTTGCTGTTTTTTTATGACCTGAATTTCTTTTATTTGAATTATGAACTTCACCGTGGACATATCACGTGACGTAATATCATTCAACTATTATTTTATTTATTTCCATATCTTCCCTAAAATCAATAAATTGTAGTGATCACGGATTCAATTTTAAACATCTCCACTAGGATAAGTTTTCTCTATTCCACTGTTAATTGTGCCTTACGTGGGATAATAAACCGCTAATGAAACTAAAGCTCTATTGATGTGCCTTTAAATACTCTTCATGTATGAATGACGTCAAATTGAATTTGAGATTCTCTTCTTTTAAATTAAACCTATTTTTATCTTCTAGCTATAATAGTTTACAAATTACAGTCCTTTTAATTTGACTACATTTTTCTGCTTCCCATGCTAATATTTTATACAGAATGTGATAAAATAAACATTTTTCTTCTTGATAAGTTTATTGAAACTGGTAGTGGCCATGTAATACTAAATTCATTATGAAATGAAACTTGGATTCCTTATCTTTAAAATGAAACCTATTTTAATCTTCTAGCAATAATAGTTTACAAATTACAACCATTTTAAATCAGCTCTTTCTTTGCAGACACCCTGTATTTATATCCATATTCCTCACCTAATTCAGTTTATTTCAGGTGTTTGGAGTTTAGTAACACTAATATATGTTTATTTCCATATTCTAACAAGGCCTCGTGGTGTAGTGGCTAACGCATCGGACTCTGAATCTGATGACCCGGGTTCGATTCCCGACGAGGGCTGAAATTTTCACAGTTTTTTTAATATCTTCATTAATTGTCATGACCCGTAGTCAAGATACTGCCACAATAATATTCATTAGTAGTCCAAACAGACATACGAACAAACTCTTCTCTCAATACAGTATTGATTATAACATTGAATGTCGGTAGCATGAATACGACTTTAAAAATCCACAAGGGTGAAAATCAGTGGAAATAAATAGGATATTGACCCTCATCAAAAAGGTACAGAAAATATTAATTCAAATTAACTCTAATTTGTGAAAAAAAGCAACAGATATAGAACATTTAGGCAGATTGTCATTGGAGCTCCCCGGCGGAGTGGATAGCGCGCTAGCATTGCAACCAAAAGTCCCAGGTTCGATTCCAGGAGAAGGCGAAGAAATGGAAAAAGTGACAGAGAAGAAAATATAAAAATGTAACTGAGGTTAGTGAGAGATGTGATATAATGATAAATGTCTAAGAAATTAGTGGCGTGAAACACTAAAATCTGGATAAGTTGACAGGTAAATGTGGCGTAAAACACAAAGGAAAGGTATAAATATGTGGCGTGTGACACATAGAGACGATGTGAAAAAAAGTGACGTAAGACACAAAAATGATGTGAAAAATTTGTGGCGTGAGACACATAAAATGATGTGAAAAAATATGTGGCGTGAGACACATAAAATGATGTGAAAAAATAAAAATGTGGCGTGAGACACAAAAAATATGTGGCGTGAGACACATAAACATGATATGAAAAAAATAAAAGGAACGAAAAATAGATCAGAAAAAAATGACCGAAGAAAGAAGAGAAGGGTAGGAGGAAACACCCTTTTGTAAAAGTAATAAAAACTTCAAATTTCAATTTTTAATAAAAAGTTCTCAGATTTCAATGAAATACCCTTATAGTAATTATAAAGTATACAGTTAAATAATTTAGATTTCATCTTAATATTTAGTTAACTAGTTCAAACAATATGTACTAATCAATATGGAATAATATTACTACAGAGAACATTTTTAATTCAAATTGTACTCATAATAACAGTATAAAGTTAGTCAGTGTTACTGGATACAAATAATGTGGTAAATTAAAATATTGAGCCGCTTCTATTGTACTTTTTGTTAATATAATATTAAGAAAAAGTATTTCTTTTATGAGTAAAAACACTCACTATATTTAACAGCTTCAAATGAAATTACTAATTTAGTCCACGGTTATCGAAACCAGTATTTGATTTACTTCCCTAATTTTATAATTCAAAGTCTTATCAATGAACTTTCACTAAATACGTGAGTTTCCATAGAATATTTGTAAGAAGAGGATTGGAAGCATGTATTATACATGCTTATATACATGTATAATACATGGAATGAAATATAGCATTCATACATAGAAAATAAACGAATTAATTTAATTAGTAAATCTCAGCGGATTTTCTATGATAAGTTTAACTACAAAGTAATGAATTGATAGCTAATTTATTTCATTAAGAGATATAATATAAATATTGTTATATAATGTAAGGTAAACTCTAGTATATTTAGATTGCTTCACATGTTGGTGTACATGCAGGTATCATGAAGAACAATTATAATAATAGTTAACTAATAAATATCATATATATTTATCTTAAGTGTCCGAAAATGAGGAAAAAAGGATGGAAAAAATTAATCTATCAAATTAGTTTGAAATAAACAAAATATACAGTGGCGCAGGACGAAAAACTTTCGATTGAATTTTTAAAACTTATTTTAAACATCTGTATAGCTAGAGCGATACAATAAGGGTGAGTCTGGTACCTTTCTATTGTGTCTAGTAGGGACGATACAATGAGGGTAAGTCTGGTACCTTTCTATTGTGTCTAGTTAGGACGATACAATAAGGGTGAGTCTGGTACCTTTCTATTGTGTCTAGTAGGGACGATACAATGAGGGTAAGTCTGGTACCTTTCTATTGTGTCTAGTTAGGACGATACAATAAGGGTGAGTCTGGTACCTTTCTATTGTGTCTAGTAGGGACGATACAATGAGGGTAAGTCTGGTACCTTTCTATTGTGTCTAGTTAGGACGATACAATAAGGGTGAGTCTGGTACCTTTCTATTGTGTCTAGTTAGGACGATACAATAAGGGTAAGTCTGGTACCTTTCTATTGTGTCTAGTTAGGACGATACAATAAGGGTAAGTCTGGCACCTTTCTATTGTGTCTAGTTAGGACGATTCAATAAGGGTAAGTCTGGTACCTTTCTATTGTGTCTAGTTAGGACGATACAATAAGAGTAAGTCTGGTTCCTTTCTATTGTGTCTAGTTAGGACGATACAATAAGGGTGAGTCTGGTATCTTTCTATTGTGTCTAGTTAGGACGCTACAATAAGAGTAAGTCTGGTACCTTTCTATTGTGTCTAGTTAGGACGATACAATAAGGGTAAGTCTGGTATCTTTCTATTGTGTCTAGTTAGGACGCTACAATAAGGGTAAGTCTGGTACCTTTCTATTGTGTCTAGTTAGGACGATACAATAAGAGTAAGTCTGGTTCCTTTCTATTGTGTCTAGTTAGGACGATACAATAAGGGTGAGTCTGGTATCTTTCTATTGTGTCTAGTTAGGACGCTACAATAAGAGTAAGTCTGGTACCTTTCTATTGTGTCTAGTTAGGACGATACAATAAGGGTAAGTCTGGTATCTTTCTATTGTGTCTAGTTAGGACGATTCAATAAGGGTAAGTCTGGTACCTTTCTATTGTGTCTAGTTAGGACGATACAATAAGGGTAAGTCTGGTACCTTTCTATTGTGTCTAGTTAGGACGATACAATAAGGGTAAGTCTGGCACCTTTCTATTGTGTCTAGTTAGGACGATTCAATAAGGGTAAGTCTGGTACCTTTCTATTGTGTCTAGTTAGGACGATACAATAAGAGTAAGTCTGGTTCCTTTCTATTGTGTCTAGTTAGGACGATACAATAAGGGTGAGTCTGGTATCTTTCTATTGTGTCTAGTTAGGACGCTACAATAAGAGTAAGTCTGGTACCTTTCTATTGTGTCTAGTTAGGACGATACAATAAGGGTAAGTCTGGTATCTTTCTATTGTGTCTAGTTAGGACGATTCAATAAGGGTAAGTCTGGTACCTTTCTATTGTGTCTAGTTAGGACGATACAATAAGAGTAAGTCTGGTTCCTTTCTATTGTGTCTAGTTAGGACGATACAATAAGGGTGAGTCTGGTATCTTTCTATTGTGTCTAGTTAGGACGCTACAATAAGAGTAAGTCTGGTACCTTTCTATTGTGTCTAGTTAGGACGATACAATAAGAGTAAGTCTGGTACCTTTCTATTGTGTCTAGTTAGGACGATACAATAAGAGTAAGTCTGGTACCCTTCTATTGTGTCTAGTTAGGACGCTACAATAAGGGTTAGTCTGGTATCTTTCTATTGTGTCTAGTTAGGACGATACAATAAGGGTGAGTCTGGTACCTTTCTATTGTGTCTAGTTAGGACGATACAATAAGAGTAAGTCTGGTATCTTTCTATTGTGTCTAGTTAGGATGATACAATAAGAGTAAGTCTGGTACCTTTCTATTGTGTCTAGTTAGGATGATACAATAAGAGTAAGTCTGGTACCTTTCTATTGTGTCTAGTTAGGACGATACAATAAGAGTAAGTCTGGTACCTATTTGATTTTAGGAAAGAGTTTTAATTACGAATAAATAAAAAAATATATGCAAAACAAGGTAAATTATAGTAGTAATTTGGCTCATTCTTTGAGTTTCGTTAAAATTCCTTCCAAATTCTCTAGTTTGTTAACCAGCTTTGCTTTTTATTTCAGGTAAATTAATACTGTTGAATAGGAATTAATATGAATAGATGTTCGAGTGACAGTTACATTCATATATAATGGCATATATAACTATTCAATTGATTTTCATTTGATGTTATATCATTAATTATAATATGTGCCCAATGCATAATAAAATATAATTCATATGCTTTTACATGGAATATAACCATTCTTTCTCTATCTTGAATAGATTGAGTTCATATTTTCTTGCGTAATTTTCAATGGAGAAACTTACATATCACAAACGTAGAAAAAATTGTTTCAAATTATCTTGAGATCGTAAGGGTGAATATTCAGTTCATTTCTTTTGATTTTCGCCCTAATGAACTAATAAGTAGAAAATTTTTCAATAATTAAGTTTAATTAGAAAAGCCACTAAAACCTGTACTTAAAGAGAAAATAATGGGAAAAATATTATTCAATTTAATGACTGCCGTAGCATGAATACCCGAATGAAGAAATAAATTCCATTTATCTGTTCTTTAGGGTGAAAATCATAAGAAATAAAACTGACATTCAACCTTACGAACTGAAGTTATAAAATTATCATATAAATAATATGTCTGTCTGTCTGTATTTCTTTGATTGTGATATACAGGGTGAGCCACATAAATGTTAAAACTTTTAAATATTTTATTATTCAGTAACCAGAAGGCATAGAAATCTTATGTTAGTCTCATTTTCATCGTTAATTCTTGTTCTTTTTAACAAATGAAAAAATACTCTGATCCGATGACTAGTTTTCGAACAAACACAAAAAATATGAATACAACTCTATCTGTGATTGTTCAGCTAAAGTAGTGTGTGCCCACAGAGCTGAACTATCTTCCTTTGCTATCATCTGTGCAGATATCACACTAATCATATTAGTAACAACTCTATCTGTGATTGGTCAGCTAAAGCAGTGTGTGCCCACAGAGCTGAACTATCTTCCTTTGCTATCATCTGTGCAGATAGCACACTAATCATATTAGTAACAACTCTATCTGTGATTGGTCAGCTAAAGCAGTGTGTGCCCACAGAGCTGAACTATCTTCCTTTGCTATCATCTGTGCAGATAGCACACTAATCATATTAGTAACAACTATATCTGTGACTGGTCAGCTAAAGCAGTGTGTGCCCACAGAGCTGAACTATCTTCCTTTGCTATCATCTGTGCAGATAGCACACTAATCATATTAGTAACAACTCTATCTGTGATTGGACAGCTAAAGCAGTGTGTGCCCACAGAGCTGAACTATCTTCCTTTGCTATTATCTGTGCAGATAGCACACTAATCATATTAGTAACAACTCTATCTGTGATTGGTCAGCTAAAGCAGTGTGTTTTTAGTTTGTATGAAATCCTAATAATGTTCTAAAAATAATAAAATATAACATTACGTAGTCGTAACATTTATTATGAACAATAACCTTAAGAATGTAAATCAAATATCAGCTTCAAACTCCGTAGAATTAAATTCTAAATAGTCCATCATAGTATTAAAAAATAGATAATTTCACAATACATTCAATCAATAAATATAATATTAATTTAATAAAGTTAAATACCTAAAATGCATAACAAATAATAATCCATACAAATAATAATTTATAAAAATAATAATTCATACCTGAAATCCTAGCTGATACTCTAGCTGAAACTCTAGCTGAAACTCTAGCTGTAACTCTAGCTGAAACTCTAGCTGAAACTCTAGCTGAAACTCTAGCTGAAACTCTAGCTGAAACTCTAGCTGAAACTCTAGCTGATACTCTAGCCGAAACTCTAGCTGAAAATCTAGTTGAAACTTCCAAAGCTTTATATATAGGTGTGTTTTAACTATATATTGATTACGTAAACTGTTTTATTGTTAATTAAGATTAATTTCATTTTTTTATATTCTGCTATTAAATTGGCCAAAACATATATTGATTTTTTGTATTGTTCAAGTAGTGATCACGGATTCAATTTCAAACATCTCCACTAGGATAAGTTTTCTCTATTCCACTGTTAATTGTGCCTTACGTGGGATAATAAACCGCTAATGAAACTAAAGCTCTATTGATGTGACTTTATATACTCTTCATGTATGAATGACGTTAAATTGAATTTGAGATTCTCCTCTTTTGAATTAATCCTTTTTTTTATCTTCTAGCTATAATAGTTTACAAATTACAGCCCCTTTAATTTGACTACATTTTTCTGCTTCCCATGCTAATACTCTAAGAGAATGTGATAAAATAAACGTTTTTCATCTTGATAAGTTTATTGAAACTGGTAGTGGCCATGTAAAGCTAAATTCATTATGAAATGAAACTTGGATTCCTTATCTTTAAAATGAAACCTATTTCAATCTTCTAGCAATAATAGTTTACAAACTACAACCATTTTAAATCAGCTCTTTCTTTGCAGACACCCTGTATTTATATTTTTTAGCGTGTCCATATTCCTCACCTAATTCAGTTTAATTCAGGTGTTTGGAGTTTAGTAACACTAATATATGTTTATTTCCATTTTCTAACAAGGCCTCGTGGTGTAGTGGCTAACGCATCGGACTCTGAATCTGATGACCCGGGTTCGATTCCCGACGAGGGCTGAAATTTCTACAGTTTTTTTAATATCTTCATTAATTGTCATGACCCGTAGTCAAGATACTGCCACAATAATATTCATTAGTAGTTCCAGACAGACATACGAACAAACTCTTCTTTCAATACAGTATTGATTATAACATTGAATGTCGGTAGCATGAATACGACTTTAGAAATCCACTAGGGTGAAAATCAGTGGAAATAAATAGGATATTGACCCTTATCAAAAAGGTACAGAAAATATTAATTCAAATTAACTCTAATTTGTGAAAAAAAGCAACAGATATAGAACATTTAGGCAGATTGTCTTTGGAGCTCCCCGGCGGAGTGGATAGCGCGCTAGCATCGCAACCAATAGTCCCAGGTTCGATTCCAGGAGAAGGCGAAGAAATGGAAAAACTGACAGAGAAGAAAATATAAAAATGTAACTGAGGTTAGTGAGAGATGTGATATAATGATAAATGTCTAAGAGATTAGTGGCGTGAAACACTAAAATCTGGATGTGTTGACAGGTAACTGTGGCATAAAACACAAAGGAGAAGCATAACTATGTGGCGTGAGACACATAAAGACGATGTGAAAAAAAAGTGGCGTGAGACACACAAATGATGTGAAAAAAATGTGGCGGGAGATACATAAAATGATGTGAAAAAAATGTGGCGGGAGATACATAAAATGATGTGAAAAAAAATGTGGCGGGAGATACATAAAATGATGTGAAAAAAAATGTGGCGGGAGATACATAAAATGATGTGAAAAAAAATGTGGCGGGAGATACATAAAATGATGTGAAAAAAAAATGTGGCGTGAGACACATAAAATGATGTGAAAAAAAATGTTGCGTGAGACACATAAACATGATATGAAAAAAATAAAAGGAACGATAATAGATCAGAAAAAAAGACCGAAGAAAGAAGAGAAGGGTAGGAGGAAACACCCTTTTGTAAAAGTAATACAAACTTCAAATTTCAATTTTTAATAAAAAGTTCTCAGATTTCAATGAAATTCCCTTATAGTAATTATAAAGTATACTGTTAAATAATTTAGATTACACCTTAATATTTAGTTGACTAGTTCAAACAATATGAACTAATCAATATGGAATAATATTACTACAGAGAACATTTTCAATTCAAATTGTACTCATAATAACAGTATAAAGTTAGTCAGTGTTACTGGATACAAATAATGTGTTAAATTAAAATATTGAGCCACTTCTATTGTACTTTTTGTTAATATAATATTAAGAAAAAGTATTTCTGTTATGAGTGGAAACACTCACTATATTTAACAGCTATAAGTAAAATTACTAATTTAGTCCACGGTTATCGACACCAGTATTTGATTTACTTCCCTAATTTTATAATTTAAAGTCTTATCAATGAACTTTCACTAAATATGAGAGTTTCCATAGTATATTTGTAAGAAGAGGATTGGAAGCATGTATTATACATGCTTATATACATGTATAATACATGGAATGGAATATAGCATTCATACATAGAAAATAAACGAAGTAATTTAATTAGTAAATCTCATCGGATTTTCTATGATAAGTTTAATTTCAAAGTAGTGAATGGACATCTAATTTCATTAAAAGATATAATATAAATATTGTTATATAATGGAAGGTAAATTTAGTATATTTAGATTGCTTCACATGTTGGTGTACATGCAGGTATCATGGAGAACAATTAAAATGATAGTTAATTAATAAATATCATATATAATTATCTTGAGTGTCCGAAAATGCGGAAAAAAGATAGAAAAAATTAGTCTATCGAATTAGTTTGAAATTAACAAACTATACAGTGGCGCAGGACGAAAAACTTTCGACTGAATTTTTGAAACTTTTTTTAAACATTTGTATAGCTAGAGAGATACAATAAGGGTAAGTCTGGTACCTTTCTATTGAGTATAGCTAGAGAGATACAATAAGGGTGAGTCTGGTGTCTTTCTATTGTGTCTAGTTAGGGCGATACAATAAGAGTAAGTCTGGTACCTTTCTTTTGTGTCTAGTTAGGGCGATACAATAAGGGTGAGTCTGGTACCTTTCTATTGTGTCTAGTTAGGGCGATACAATAAGGGTAAGTCTGGTACCTTTCTATTGTGTCTAGTTAGGGCGATACAATAAGGGTAAGTCTGGTACCTATTTGATTTTAAGAAAGAATTTTAATTACGAATAGAGAAAAAAAATGCAATATGACACTTATTTATACAAGATAATAGTATTTTAATTTAATTCCAAAACAAGATAAATTATGATAGTAATTGGGCTAATTCTTTGAGTTTCGTTAAAATTCCTTCCAAATTCTCTAGTTTGTTAACCAGCTGTGCTTTTTATTTCAGGTAAATTAATACTTTTGAATAGAAATTAATATGAATAGATGTTCGAGTGACAGTTATATTCATATATAATGGCATATATAACTATTCAATTGATTTTCATTTGATGTTAATTATAATATGCGCCCAATGCATAATATAATATAATTCACATACTTTTACATGGAATATAACCATTCTTTTTCTATCTAGAATAGATTGAGTTCATATTTTCTTGGGTAATTTTCAATGGAGAAACTTACATATCACAAACATAGAAAAAATTGTTGCAAATTAACTTGAGATCGTAAGGGTGAATGTTCAGTTCATTTCTTATGATTTTCGCCCTAAAGAACAAATAAATAGAAAATATTCCAATAATTACGTATTCGTGCTACAGCATTTAATCATTGAAATAATTTTGTAATAATTTCAATTTTTACAGCAGAAAATAGAAATAGTTCCATAGTTACTGTGACGTCACTCCAAGATGAACAGCTCTGTCTGTCATTGAGTTGTTCAGCTCAGAGTGATAGACAAATAACTAACCATTCTAGTCTTCTTTTTATGGGTTTATTTGTCAGTACACCGTGATGTTTTTGATTTAAATCAGTAATTAAGACAATGTAAATAATCAAGGTTCAAATAAAATTGTTTATATTTTACTATATTATTTTGCAATAGAATTTTCAGATTTCGGGCAGATGACAGAAAGACATGATAATTAATTGAATTGAAATTAAGTGAATAATAGAGAGCATAAATAAGTTTATATACTCCTTATAAATTTAATACAAATATAACATTTAAAATATAAAAAAAAAAAACAGTGGCCAGTGTTCCAGCTCCAACGTTTTACCGATTCAACCGTCACCAGTTGTCACGAATTGGATTCAAACCTGGGTCTCTTCAGGTGGAGGCAAGAACCGTAACCACTCGGCCACGACCGGCCAGGAGAAACAGCCGCTAAAACCTATAGGGTTGGATGGGGTATCACTGCGCACAATCCCGCAAACTCTGTATTTACTCAAAAACTAAACGCACTAGAGAAACTTTTTTTCTAGTGATGAAACGGTCATGGATGAGGATGGTTCTCAACCAGTTTCGAAATAATACCTAAATAAATAAAATACTTATTGGCCATTTTTTGTTCTTAAATTTAGTGAGTGCATCGGAGTATCGCTGCGCACATGAAGGGGTATCACTGCACATTGCATAAATACAGCACTTATCTCCCCCACCTAAGTACCTCTTGTCCCCATTTTAATGCCCCATCATCCCCCTATGTAAACCCCCATCTTTCCCCATATAAATCTCCCTCTCCTCCCATCTTAGTCTTCCTAACTTCCCATCTAAATGCCCCTCTCATACCATTTTAATCACACTCTCTCCTCATCGAAATCTCCCTCTCTTCCCATCGAAATCTCCCTCTCTTACAATCTAAATCCCCCCCCCCTCCCCCATCTATCTCCCCCTCTCCCACATCTAAATCCTCCTCCCCTTCATCCAAACGTCTGTGTTTCCCTCTCTACATGCCCTCTCCCCAATCTAACTGTCCCTTATCTTTTAAACACATATTTAATGAATCTGCAACAAATTTAACACTTAAATTTTACGCAACTAGTTAACTACATATATCAAGTAATACAAAACGATCGTAGGTTTATTGTTAATCAATATTTAATTCAAAAACCTCTCACCCCCCCACCCCCCCCACATAAATAATAAATACCCACTCTCCCTATTTTAATACCCCCACATCAAGTTGCATAGCTACTACGATCGTAAGTTTACTGTTAATCAAATTTATAATTAAATAAGACCTTATTCAATTTTTATGCCTTTATTAAGTGCTAAAAACTCATAATTTTTATATTTATTTACATACAAATATTGTTATTAATGATGCGCAGTGATACCCCTCTACCTACCTCTAAATTATCTGGGGTATCACTGCGCACGGTTGTGGCGGGAAAACTGTTGAAACTGAGAAGTTGAAAATTTGACATAATGTAACTGTTAATGTTTGTGTTAACATGTTAAAAAAATATGAATCTATAAATCTTGGTAATAGAGTTATTAAAGAGTTTGCAGGATTTACAAATCACAAGCGTAAACTTTTTTCAGATCATTCTGAGAGCACTACATACATCGTGACTTAACTGTAGTAGAAATACTAATAGGATAATGGTGCTTCATGATGTTTAAGGGAGAAAAGAAGATGTTTGAAATGATGGTGCAATCAGACTTTTAGGCTAAAAAAAGTAGTTTATAAATTATAAGGGGTGCGGAGTGATACCCCATGAAAAGGGTATGCGCAGTGATACCCCGTCTGACCCTACTTAAAGTTAAAAATAATGGGAAAAATATTATTTAATTTAATGACTGCCGTAGCATGATTACCCAAATTAAGGAATAAATTCCATTTGTCTATTCTTTAGGGTGAAAATCATAAGAAATAAAACTGATATTCAACCTTACAAACTGAAGTTAAAAAATTATCATATAAATAATATGTCTGTCTGTGTGTATTTCTTTGATTGTGATATACAGGGTGAGCCACATAAATGTTACAACTTTTAAATATTTATTATTCGGTAACCATAAGGCGTAGAAATCTTATGTTAGTCTCATTTTCATTGTTAATTCTTGTTCTTTTTAACAAGTAAAAAAAATACTCTGATCCGATGAATAGTTTTCGAACAAACACAAAAAATATGAATACAACTCTATCTGTGATTGGTCAGCTAAAGTAGTGTGTGCCCACAGAGCTGAACTATCTTCTTTCGATATCATCTGTGCAGATAGCGCACTAATCATATTAGTAACAACTCTATCTGAGATTGGTCAGCTAAATCAGTGTGTGCCAACAGTGCTGAACTATCTTCCTTTGCTATAATCTGTGCAGATAGCACACTAATCATATTAGTAACAACTCTATCTGTGATTGGTCAGCTAAAGCAGTGTGTGCCCACAGAGCTGAACTATCTTCCTTTGCTATCATCTGTGCAGATAGCACACTAATCATATTAGTAACAACTCTATCTGTGATTGGTCAGCTAAAGCAGTGTGTGCCAACAGTGCTGAACTATCTTCCTTTGCTATCATCTGTGCAGATAGCACACTAATCATATTAGTAACAACTCTATCTGAGATTGGTCAGCTAAATCAGTGTGTGCCAACAGTGCTGAACTATCTTCCTTTGCTATAATCTGTGCAGATAGCACACTAATCATATTAGTAACAACTCTATCTGTGATTGGTCAGCTAAAGCAGTGTGTGCCCACAGAGCTGATCTATCTTCCTTTGCTATCATCACATACATAGCAACAAAACAAATACGATTCTTTTAACATATATAAAATACTCGGAATTTTAATAAATCCTTTTATAAAAACACGTAATACATATGGTATCTATTTCCGAAAACTATTCATGGTATACTCATGTTTAACTGAGTAAGTGCCACATGTTATACACATGGATTTGTTTGCAGCGAAAGAATGTTTCTTTATGTAAATTTGAACGTATTTCAACGAAGCTCAAAGAATTATCTTAATATTATTGAATCTAATTCATGTTATACATCACTCTTTTAGTAAACATATGAATTACTCTTCACATACAATCATTAACGTTATGTAGCTTGTTATTCACCACCAGATGGTGTTTGCGTATAATTTAAATAATTTATAATTGATATTAGTTCAAATTCATTATCCTTTTTATTAACTGTTCATCAGTCATGGAAACTTAAATTCTTACACATCAGTAATTACCATCATTTATTATGCTTGGTTAAAATGATCGTACTTTGCACTAACTATTTACTAGATTATAATTATTTAATATTTTTTATTTACATTTTTGGTTTGTATGAAATCCTATTAATGTGCTAAAAATAAAAAAATATAACATTACGTAGTCGTAACATTTATTATGAACAAATAACCTTAAGAATGTAAATCAAAGATCAGCTTCAAACTCAGTAGAATTAAATTCTAAATAATTCATTAAATTATCATAAAATAGATAATTTCACAAAACATTTAATTAATAATTATAATATTAATTCAATATAATTAAATACTTAAAATACATAACAAATAATAATCCATACAAATAATAATTCATACCTGAAATCCTAGTTGAAACTCTAGCTGAAACTCTAGCTGAAACTCTAGCTGAAACTCTAGCTGAAACTCTAGCTGAAACTCTAGCTGAAACTCTAGCTGAAACTCTAGCTTAAACTCTAGCTGAAACTCTAGCTGAAACTCTAGTTGAAACTCTAGCTGAAACTCTAGCCAAAACTCTAGCCAAAACTCTAGCTGAAACTCTAGCTGTAACTCTAGCAGAAACTCTAGCTTAAACTCTAGCTGAAACTCTAGTTGAAACTCTAGCTGAAACTCTAGCAGAAACTCTAGCTGAAACTCTAGCTTAAACTCTAGCTGAAACTCTAGCTGAAACTCTAGTTGAAACTCTAGCTGAAACTCTAGCCAAAACTCTAGCCAAAACTCTAGCTGAAACTCTAGCTGAAACTCTAGCTGAAACTCTAGCTTAAACTCTAGCTGAAACTCTAGTTGAAACTCTAGCTGAAACTCTAGCTGAAACCCTAGTTGAAAATTTCAAAGCTTTATTTATAGGTGTGTTTTAACTATATATTGATTACGTAAACTGTTCTATTGTTAATAAAGATTTTTTTTTTATATTGTGCTATTAAATTGGCCAAAACATGTACTGATTTTTTGTCTTGTTTAATCTTCTAAATACTTTGTAATTAACTCTTTACAAAGTCTATTAGTGTGAGAGTGGTGTGATAGAGTGTGACTGTATTATGGGAGTAGGTTAGTTTTTTGGGGCCATAATTGGAATATATAAACACCTACAGAAAATTATGAATCGTGTTATTTCATACCCAAATATCTTAATTCTGCTCTATTGAAGTCCTATAATAAGTTTAGTCATATCAAACGAATCAGCCCTTAAGTGGCATAAACGAAAAGATAAGTTTATTATTTTCTAGTCACGTTAGCTTCAGCTCTATGCCACTACACAGTTGTGATACGAGGCTATTTATAAACGCGTATAAAATTTTAGAATTCTCTTTGTGTGTGGATTTATACGTTTAGTTCTAAATGATTTCATTATTTGGTACAACAATAGCATATACAATATTTCAAATTACTTTAAAATAATTTGGTACTATCGAGTAGTTCTGGTCTAGTAAAACATTTGAAAATCGATTGGAATTTATTTAATAGTTTTCCCTCTTACCATAATTCTATTATGTAATTTGATCGTTTGATACATTATTCTGTTAAAGTATATGTTTTGTAACAACATTAGAGTGTGTTAATATTCCATTTACTAAAGTTTGTCGACGAAACGTCTTGTTTACAAAATGTCTTGTCGACGAAACGTCTTGTCGACGAAAGATCTGTTGGTGAAACTTCTGTTGACGAAACGTCTGTCAACCAAATAAGTAACTAATAAAGAATATATTAAATAAGATCTTTATAGATACGTCCCTTCCTAATGTCAAGACTGACAACATTTGAAAACATATGAAACTAGATTATGTGCACTCGGTGGAGCGCATACTTTTGCCGCCGCTTTGACCCATTCTCTCCCAAAATTTAATAAACTGCTCAATGAATAATAACCAATCGTCCCTCCAAGTTTCATGCAATATGGTTCAATACTTTTTGAGGGATTGAGTTATAAATGACCTCGACCTTGATCTTTGACCAGATCGCTCTCAAAATTCTACCAGATGGTTGCTGGACATTTACCAATTGTACCATCAAATTTCAGACAATTTGGTTGAATACTTTTTGAGTTATTGAGTTACAAAATGGCCTTGACCTTGACCTTTGACCTTTGACCTGATCACTCCCAAAATCTGATAAAATGGTTTCTGTATATTGACCAATCGTCCCGCCAAGTTTCATGCAATATGGTTTAATACTTTTAGAGTTATGAATGATCATGACCTTGACCTTTGACCAGGTCACTCCCAAAATTCTACCAGCAGGTTACTGGACATGGACCAATCGTTTCATTAAATTTCAGGCAATTTGGTTGAATTATTTTTCAGTTAAGCGAATAACAATATGATAAATAAATAAATAAATAATGAAATGCCGATGAAAATATGACCTTCTTGCATTCTTAAGGTATGAAAAGAATTATTTCCCTATAGAGATCTGATTAACCAAAATTATATTAAGTAACAAAGCCAGAAAATCTTAAGACTTCTAATACAAAATTTAACTGCTATTTGTGAGTCTGGCATTCAAATTTGGTGACTAAATGTTTGTTTGATTTGCTCTAATTTTCTTTGTTGTAACATGAATAAATTCTATAATTATTATTGAAAATAGCATTCTATTTAATGTAATTAGCGTTAATTTTAACGTATGTTTTAAATAACACAGCAACTGAAGGCGAGTGTGACGTCATGACTTTAGCGCTCTATTATATTGTATTTAATAACAAAATAATGAAAGAGTTTGATAATTAGTGAAGGAGTTTATGTAGAAATAATTTAACAACACCGTAGTCTGGTTACGGCTTCGATATTTAGAGTTTTGAATATTTCTTCACTAAATATATTTTCCCAAAGAATTAGCAGGATAAATATAAGTTCCAAGCGTAATTTAGTTGGGCCGTGGTGCCCCAGGGGTTAGCGCGTTAGCCCCCTGCCCGAAAAGACTCGGGTTCGATTCCCATTGCTGGCGCTGGCTTTGAGAATCGAATTTAAAAAATGTAAATAATATGTACATAGATGGGACTATACCATCATTTTTCAGCTTCTCTTGTATATCTCCTTCTTTTCAAATAGTAACTTTATTTCATTAAAAATTGGAAATAATTCTTGCTTGAGATGCAGTATAAATAAATATTCAAAAATCTGAATTTTAACAATTATATTATATTCTTTTACATTTTTCTGTGCAGTAGCTAGAGGGTGATGCAACATTTTTTAAATGTTAAAGTGGCACTCACCAAAGTAACTAATTTATTTTAACATTTACTACACCAATAACATAATAACAATTAAGTCAGTTTTAGCAATTAGTTAGTTATATCAATTTTGTCAGGCAATAATTTAAAAAATTGTGATGCTAATTATGATGTGGAGGTAATTCAAACATTTCTTTCAATCTCCGTAGACTTACTAGAAAGCTACCAATATTAGTGAATTCTATTTCTGGAGGTAAATCACAAAAGCAATGCATGTAAGTAATAACAAATGAATGTACATCAATGGAATAAAATGTGTAAATTATACTTACAAATTACAATATCTGTAGACGGTTTTATTTCTGTGAATGAACGGAAAGTTATATATTTTCGTTATAATTTGGAAGATTGGCAATAATTTAGAACAACAAAACAATTACAACACTCTATTCAGTTTACAAAGAATGTGAAAAGAGAAGCTGAAGCAGCACCGGTGTAACTTGGTGGAGCTTTGTCTTCAATATCAATTTTTTTAATTAAAATCGAAATATGACTTCTTAATGGTAATAGAAAAATGAGTGACCACACGAGTTCAAGAATCAATCAATAAATTGACCCACCAATAATATAATTATATTCTTTTTATTTCCTATGCCAATCTTACCCCTCCTAACCTCTGGGTTTAAAGTTTATTTACTAACTAAGGGTTTGGTTCTTGCGTAATTTAGAAATAATTTGAACGAAGCTCTGAGAATTATCCTCAAATAAACATACAAAATAATAGACAATGCATTTAGTATGGACAAATCTTTAGCATGAAATAACATCTAATTATTGGTACAGGTAGATAGAGAATTAATGCAATAATAAAGTGAGTGACTTTATTATTGAATTAATGAGCTGAGAGTGACGTCACAGTAATTGAAGGAATTATATTTATCTGTACCTCCACCCAGCACGTTATTTTCATTGCCCTGAATGTGACACTATATGGCCACAGTTTTACGGAGTTAATTGTAGAACAAAATGAGTGGTGAGAGAAGAAAATAGATGAAGAGGTTAAAAAATTGTGAAAAGTTTAGGCCACGCAGGGAATCGAACCCGGGTCATCAGATTTAGAGTCTGATGCGTTAGCCACTACACCACGAGGCCTTGTTAAATTATGGAAATAAACATAGTCTAGTTTTACTAATCTCCGAAAATAATAATATTTCTGAATTTTGTGAGTAATATGGATACGGTAATAAAATATTGAACAAAAAGATGGGAAAGGAAATTTCAGCAAAAATAAATCATTTTGACTCCAAATTAATTTGTAATGAATTTAACTATTTAAACTAATCTTATACTAATCTGAATTAATAATAAATTGAATGAATAGTCAAATATTATTCTTTGTTACCGTAGACTTAGTGTATACATTAATTCGCTATCGATTCATCTGTAATTAAATTACTTTCAATCTTTAAATTACATTTAAATCTTTAAATTACATTTAAATCTTTAAATTACATTTAAATCTTTAAATTACTTTAAATCCTTAATTTGAATAATAAATTAAATATTGTCTTGTAGAAGTGTATTGTTTTTTTAGTTTTCTTTAATAAATATCCTAACACTAATAAATAAATTAGAGTAAATCTTTAATTAAATGATTATATTACATTAAATAATTAAATATCATTAAATAAATTTAAATTAAACAATTAGGGGATAATCACTATGAGACCTAGCGTTACAAAGCATCAATTTAGTTTTATTTAATAAAGAGGGCCCGGATTTCTATGCCCTTTCAATCAAGGCGGAATAGCACTAAAAACTATGCAAAATATGCTTTTAAAAATATGCTTTATGGCCTAAATTCTATGCTAAATATGCCGTTATAAATTGAGTAGTTATACCTCAAATAACGTTTTCTTTATTCAAAACATTAAAAACATGCTGTTTGGGTGAAATGGTAGACTTAATTACGTATACTTTTCTTTAATTTTGAGGTTGTATATATGATGTTGAATAATGTTTCCCGATTTCAAATGGAAAATTAACGAAGTAAATTTTTTGTAATTATTGAAAATGGAATTGGAAATCGAACCACATTTTGTGCATCGCATTTTTATTAATATACGACAATTAAATAAAATAGCAACAAATAACCCTTAATGATAATTTCTCAGGTTCTTACTTCTACTAAGAGATAGCTAAAGTTTCATTAACATCTAACAAAATATCAGAACAAGAAAAATAAGTCTCTATATAACGATATATGGTACATATGAAATTTAATTATTTATTCATCTAGCTAGATAAAAATAATAGTAGCTATAATAATTATTAGAATATAAATAATTAAACAATTAGGAGATACATGATACGATTAATTGTTTTTAGACATTTTCTGTTTTTAGAGTCATTCGATGATTGCTCAGTAACATTTTAAGTTTTGAAAAGCTCCTTTCTACTTCAACTGATGTCAACGGGGTGTACTTGAAATACATTGCATTTTGTGATACATTTCTTACAATCTGCACCTCTTTCACTCCAGCGATAACCCTTCGTATTTATTCTATGTGTTGCAATCCAGGATTATTTGCTACAATATGGTTGGTATCATGTTGCCATCATCCTCATTCAAATCTACAAAATTTACACTCTTACGCCTATGTTTAGCTGTTTAAAAGTGTGATACAACATTTTATTTCTTGTAGCTACTTAACTTCACATTGCATGGCTTGCATTTCAAAACACCTTCTTCATTGCATAACACCCAAATTCATCAACTAAATTTCGTATTATGACATTATCAGACCGCTTAACTTTAGTCATTATTAAGAGTTGTTAAGACTACGAGGACTTGGAACTAAATGACTTGCTAAAATATTACAACAAAAAACTGTAAATAGAAAATGGAGCAACTGTAGCGTAAACTTTAATATATCATAAATAGAGTTTTGCATGCTGTAGCGTAGACAAAAATATCCTTAAATAGAATTTTATATGCTTTGTATGCAAAATAGGTTAATGCCTATAAAGCATAGATCATCTATGCTTTTATAGCTTTCTATGCTGTTATTCTGTTAGAGCATAGAAATATGGGCTCTATTAATAAATCATTAAATTACATTAAATAATTAAATTACATTAGATAATTAAAAATAATTAAATTACATTAAATAATTAAATCACATTAAATAATTAAAATAATTAAATTACATTAAATAATTAAAATAATTAAATTACATTAAATAATTAAATTACATTAAATAATTAAATTACATTAAATAATTAAATTACATTAAATAATTAAATTACATTAAATAATTAAATTACATTAAATAATTAAATTACATTAAATAATTAAATTACATTAAATAATTAAATTACATTAAATAATTAAATTACATTAAATAATTAAATTACATTAAATAATTAAATTACATTAAATAATTAAATTACATTAAATAATTAAATTACATTAAATAATTAAATTACATTAAATAATTAAATTACATTAAATAATTAAATTACATTAAATAATTAAATTACATTAAATAATTAAATTACATTAAATAATTAAATTACATTAAATAATTAAATTACATTAAATAATTAAATTACATTAAATAATTAAATTACATTAAATAATTAAATTACATTGGATAATTAAATCACAATTGTTTATTGTTTATTGAAATTCTGTTCACATTAAAATACAAAATAAAAGTAATACAATTTTAAAATACGAACAGCTCGATTATTCAAAAGTCTAACATGACTTGTAGAATCTAAAATATAAAATCTAACTAAAAATATCATACTTATCTAAAAATATACAAACTACCTAAAAATAGAATACCTATTCCAAAATATAAATCTATCCAAAAATATAAAACCTATCTAAGTTACCGGTCTGAATAAGTCAATTATAAAAGTATCAAATACAAAGTAAAAACATATTAAACAGGACTAGGGTTATAACGGTTAAAACAATACTTTTAAGATCCTTTTTTGAAACTGTAGTTGGACATAGGGTTACATAAAAAATCAGGTAAATTAATAAAAGCTTCGATGGATCTAAAAATAGTGAAATTTCTTTCCAGCTCTAATCTAATTCTTGGTAAAAATAGTTTATATCCTCTGGTTTGATGGTCATGTGCAGGAATAAAATCATTAAAATATTTTCTAAAATTATGGGATCTTCATATAAGGCTTTCCTTAAATATTACAATAAAAAATAATTACACACATCTTCAAATTTTAAAATTCCTATTTTAAAATACATTTCATTGGTGGACTTTAAAGGCACATTATTTGCATTTCTCTTAACATTTAAAATTATTCTTAAAATATCGTTTATTACATTTTTCAAGGGGTGTAAGTAAACGTTAAAAGTTTTTCCATAAAAAATAATACATTGAGTAAAAACAGAATAAGCCAAGGAGTAGTAAATTAAAATTTAAGAGTCTAAATAAGGCTTGGCTGAATAAACTATTCCTTTAATTTGACTAATTTTCTCACAGGTTTGGATAATATGAGTCTTAAAAGTTAATTTGTTGTCTATTAAAAGGCCAAAGTATTTAAAATTATCTACAAACTCTACTGGATTATTATTAAAATGTATTAGGGGATAATCACTATGAGATCTAGCGTTAAAAAGCATCAATTTAGTTTTATTTAATAAATCATTAAATTACATCAAATAATTAAATTACAGTAAATCATTAAATTACATCAAATAATTAAATTTTAATAAATAATTAAATTACAGTAAATCATTAAATTACATCAAATAATTAAATTTTAATAAATAATTAAATTACATCAAATCTTTAAATTACATTAAATAATTATATTACTTTAAGTCATTAAATTATATTAAATAAATAAATAACATTAAATCTTTAAATTACATTAAATAATTAAATTACATTAAATAATTAAATTACTTTAAATAATTAAATTACATTAAATAATTAAATTACATTAAATAATTGAATTACATTAAATAATTGAATTAGATTAAATAATTAAATTACATTAAATAGTTAAATTGTTTATTGTTTATTGTTTATTGAGAAACTGTTATATACATATATTACATAATTGAAAAAAAAACTTTTATATAAAAACTTCTGAGACATAATAAATATTTGTTTCTAAAATGTATACACAGTTGATTCTAAAAAAGTCTAAAAGCTTGTGGAATCTATAAAATATAAACAGTAGGTACATAAGAAATATTAAAATCCTACCTAAGTTACCGGTATTAAAATTTCTCTATATTGGTTAAAACAGTAATCTTTATATTTCTTTTTAAAAACATAGTTTGACATTGGTTGTCTTAAAAATTCTGGTAATTTATTAAAAGCTTCTATTGATCTAAAAATAGTAAAATGTCTTTGACTTTCTAATCTAATAGGAGGAAGGTTCAAATTTGTGCCCCTTGTGTGATGGTTATGGGAAGGGATAAAATTAATAAAATATTGTTCTAAAATATCTGGTTCGTAAAAAAGTGCTTTTCTTAAAAACGATAATAAAAAATAATCACACACATCATCAAATTTAAAAATCTTAAATTTAAAATACATTGTGTTTGTTGGCATTAAAGAAGTAAAATTTTCATCTCTTTTTACATTTAAAATAATTCTTAGAATATCATTTAATAAAATTCTGATGCGACTTAAATGGACGTTAAAAATTTTGCCATAAAAAATGAGAGACTGTGTAAAAATAGAATAATAAGCTAATCAATAGTAGATTAAAATTAGTGACTTTCTATTACAATAGGGTTTGGTTGAATAAATGACACCTTTTACTTGGCTGAGTTTCCTAGTTATTGCGTCAATATGCGGTTTAAAAGATAGTTTACTGTCGATTATAAAGCCTAGGTATTTAAAATTATTTACATATTCTAGTTGAACATTATTAAAATAGGTGTTAGGGAATACATTAACAGATCTAGCATTAAAAATCATCGCTTTAGTTTTGAAGACATTGGGGGTTAATTTGTTAGAATTTAGCCATTCTGATAGTTTGTCAATGAAATTTTGCAGTCTACTAAAAACATTTAAAAAAATTGTGTCCCGAATATAAAAAACTGAATCGTCTGCAAACATGGTACAATTAAAATTACAGCTTTCAGCAAGGCTACAGAGATCATTTATATAAATATTAAAAAGCAAGGGGCACAAATTTGAACCATGAAAAAGACCGGTAACTAGTGGTTTAAAATTAGAAATAAAATTTTTATAATGTACACGTTGCCGTCTATTGCTAAGGTAACTACCTAAAAGAGAATTAAAATTACCCCTGACACCGTAGTGGTCAAGTTTTCTCAGAAGGAGATCTTCATCCACGGTGTCAAAGGCTTTCTTAAGATATAAAAATAACGCAATACAATATGAATTTTCTTGAATAGAATTAAAAACATATGATAAAAATTCTAAAATAGCTAAGTTGGTAGATTTCCCTAATCTAAAACCATACTGATGATCAGTTAAAATTCTATCTGAACTAATAAAATCATTTATCCTAGAGTAGTAAATTTTCTCAAAGACTTTATTAAAAATAGGGAGAGTAGTTATAGGTCTGTAATTATTGGCGTCTAATCTGTCACCTGATTTAAAAATAGGGATAACTCTTGCGACCTTAAAAATATCTGGATAGGTTCCGTTATTAAAAGAAAGGTTAAAAATCTTTGATAAAACAGGACAAATAAAATTTAAAATGTTGCATAAAAACTCCGGTTTAATTTCGTCTTTATGACATTTTTTAGATTTGAGTGACAATATGACATTTCTGACCTCAGCTTCTGTAATTGGAATAAAATCTAGAGAGTTAATATTAGGTGGAGTTAAAATAGTTAGGTTATGATTACTATTGGTTGTTGGGAGTTGCTGCACTAGTTACTCGGCAATTGAACTAAAAAAAGTATTAAAAGTATTGCACATGTCAGTATCGGTCTGGGTTATATCGTTTTGCTTTAATTTTATGTTATTTTCCTTATATTTTTTTCCTAGTACTTCGTTTATTTCGGCCCAAGTCTTTCTTGAGTTTTCCTTTACTTGCGTTAATTTGAATTGGTAATAAAAACTTTTTGATTTTCTTATGACTGATGTTAAAATATTTTTAAACTAGGTATAAGAACGTTTGTATATAAGTCCTCTATTTAAAAGTTTAAGAAGTACATGTTTCTTCTTTATTAACATCTTCAAATCTTCTGTTAACCATTTATGATTCTTTAAAACTTTTAGTTTTTTGCTTTTTATCAGGGGAAATGCTGTATTATATATATGGTAGATTCTATTGATAAAATTGTCAGTTAAAATATTGGGATCGTTGTCGTTCATGCTGTTAAAATTCTCCATTTGGGTCAAATTAATAAAATTATTCAATTTACTAATGCTTTTAAGTTGTCTACTAAAAATAAAATCATCCTGTATTCCGTCTGGAATATTAAAATGAAGTAAAATAGGTCTGTGGTCAGAAATGTCACATTCAATCACGGCAGAGTTAAGATTATTATTAGGGGTAAAATTTTGCCAGAAATGGTCTATTAGTGAAAATTGATTAGAGAATTCATTTGGTGAATACCTAGTTGGCTTATCTATAGTTGGGTAAAAAGAATGTCCAGATACTAAATCGATAAAATTATTAATGCTATTGAGGTTAAGAGGGTTAAAAAGGTCAATATTAAAATCCCCACATAAAACAGTATCAGAATTAGCAATAGACGGCAATAAAATATCGTTAAAAAAAATCACACATAGAGTCAATAGAGTAAGAGGGGGTCTATAAATACAACATAGATTGAACTTGAAATTAGGACCACAAATTGACAATGTCAAAATTTCTATGGTATTATTTATGGTAGTTAAAAAATCATTCCTATTGACTGTCAATGAACTATTTGTGAAAATAACAACTCTGCCTCCATGTTTATTTCGATATATACTATATTTGTTAAAACCTTCGAGATAAAAGCAGTTGTCAATATTTTCCTCTAGCCATGTTTCAGAGATACAAATTAAGTCGAATGATTTCTTCTTCCTTAGTGCCAAAAATGTTTGTAGTTTTGCGAAGTTACGCCTCATACTCCTAATATTGACTGCTAAAATACTAATTGAATTGTTAGGGATGTTAAAATTTATAAAGTTGTCTAGGGTAAAACTGTTACAAGTAACATTAGGATAGGCATTGTTATTGTCACCGAATAAAACACTAGGAAAATTAAGAGAAAAGGGCTGCATTTTCAGTGTTAGGCTGGTCTATTGCATTTGCTTTGCAGAACGAGTCGAGGGAATTTGAATTATTAATAATGAAATACTTAGGGTTGTTTATAATCTTCACACAAATATTCCCTGCAAACACATAAGCAGAGGCAATAATGTTTTCATTAGCTTTCTTTAATAATTTTAACTTGTATAGAAGCTGTGACCTATTTTTTGCAAGATAATCATTAACATAAATACCAGGTGGTTTCTTACATTTGAAAGATTTCAGAATTTCTATTTTTTCCTCTTTTGAGGTCACTTTCACTTTTAAATGTTTATTTTTATTTCCTCTAATACTGACACTAGTAACAATTTCTTCACAATTTAGATCTTCTACGTGTCTCCGAATTATCTTCACAACTTCAGACTTGAGATTTCTATTCTCTTCGCCACCCTTAGTATCTTCACTCTTCCGGTTCTTTTCACCTTCTTGCGTTGTACTATTGTTATCTCCTTCCTTTTTTTTTCCTTCGCTATTATTTCTTTGCAGATGTCTCCGTCTAATTTGAAGAAATTAGTGAGAGAGTCCTGTTCAATCTGTTCCAGCCTATCTTCAAAATTCTGCAGTTTTGGCGATCGGTACTGGAGGCTTATTGAGTTTGATACTGCCTCGCTGTAGAGTATGGGCTGTAATTCCGGCACATCTACGTCTTGTCCCTTGCCTATTAGGTTGTTGAACCTAGTCTCTAAGTTGGAGTTTTTTTCTTCGATTTTTCTCAATAGTTTAGAGGTGAACTTAGATAGAGATATTACATTAAATAATTAAATTACATTAAATAATTGAATTACATTAAATAATTAAACTACATTAAACAAATAAATTACATTAAATAATTAAATTACATTATATCATTAAAATACATTAAATCAATAAACTTCAAAGTGTACCTGAATTATTTTATTTTGATTTAATGAAGTTAAATAATAAATATTGTCAGTTTTAACAATTTTATTCTTTAGTAATTTAGGCAATTTATTGAGATTTGAAATATGAAAAGTGTCACTTATTGAAAAACAAGAATCATATAATTCTTCATAACATTATCATTTAATATTTGAAATTTAAAGCTAGTATCTAATCCTAATAAATTGAAATTAATTTCAGAATCACCGTTTGTAGTACGTACATTTTCATTCCCTAAACCTTCTAAGATGACTGAATTATTACTGTTAACACTAAGTTTAAATTTATCTACAATAGATTTCCTAATTAAAGACACACGAGATCCACTATCTATCAATGCCTCATATTTACAATTACTTATTTCAATAGGAAGGTAAAGAAATTTCTTTTTCATCACCATGTTGTTTTCTATTATTTTGAGTTCATCACTTTTTTCCAGATCATTTTCTTGAGTAGAGGGATTCTCTTTAGCGACCTCTGTCGTCACCTCTTTGATGGCAGAGGTTATCAGTTTAAATTCTGTCTGTAGCTTGGCTTACGATTGTGATAGTCTACACTGTTTAATCTGTTAGAGTTATACCTGTCAGTGCCACTTTTACGCACTGTAGAGAAAGAGCGTTTTCTATTTTTACCGCAGTCTCTGTAGAAATGACCTTCTCGGTTACATAGAAAACATAGCTTCAGTCTTTTTCTACATGAGTTATAATGATGTCCAAATCTTTTGCAGTAGTTACACTTCATAGCTTTAGTTAAAGGGGGTGGAGTTTCGAATGAGGGAGGCTTGTATTGGCTATTGTAGGAGTTTCGTTCATACTGAAAAACATTTGCTTTTCGTCTCCAATCATTGTGATCGGTACTGTATCTCTGTTGCTGATGGTACTTTGGTACAGTTTGTAGTGCATTGTTATAGAAGCGTTTATTATTAATGAATTCATTTTCTCTGTGTGTTCTATTGTAATTAGGTGATCGATTAATGGAATCTGAATTATTCAAATTGATTACGATTTCTTCTACGTTTTCTGTTTCATAATCACTTCTTTCTTTTCCATCAATCATTTCGAGATCATAAAATCGAGTGCATCTTTGTATTCTTGTCCAGGTCAGTCTCTTTCTTTCTATTCCGAATTCTCTTATTTCCTCGTTTATGATACGTCTCAGCTGTTTTGAAACTCCTTTTTTGAAAGTTTGAATTAGGGTAGAACTCCGTTCAGCATCATGCTTTGGATAAGCCTGTTTATACAGTTTCTCCAATCTACTACTGTATGTGAAATAGGACTCATTAAGCATCGGTTTTGCTTCTCGAACTTGCTTTTAGCATGAGCTTTTCTGATTTCCCTTTCATCTTTGTACCATCTAATCAACTTAGCCTTAACATCGTCATAATCATCGTCAAAATCTCTTAGTAGCTTGAAATTTTTGAGAGTTTGACCTTTAAGATGTCTTTCGAGCTCACTTCCTTTTATCGACATTCTTACTATTACTATCATTTTCTTCTTTTTGTGTTTGCTTCTTTTGACTATCAGACTCGCCATATTTATTTACTAATAATCTAATAGCTTCAATTTCTTTTCCATGATTCACTAAAATATCTTTCTTTTCATCACTGGTTTCAATATTTTCAAAGAATTGTTTCATAAAACGAATATTTCCAGCAATAGTGTCTTGAACATCAACATTCTCTTCTTTTTCATGGTCATGATTATTGGTACTACCTCTAGGGTCAATATTATTCTCAGCCATTTCACGGAATAATTTCAAAGCAGTAGATATAATATACTTTGTAAACAATCTGATCCCCAAACTTATAAATAAATAGTACACATATTATAGGCAAAGACCAGAGAAAAATAATACTGATTGCATAATATATGAAATAACGAATCAAAATAACTAAATTTATAAAAAAAAAGTCACGGCACCAATTCATGTGGTGGGAAATTAGTATAACCCAGGTTCTAGTTCTACTATTGGCCTATCTTGTGATTGATTGATTTATTTATTTTATTTATTTTATTAGTTAGTTACTGTGATTATATTTCTATTTAATTTCTTAATGGGTATACTGAAATATCACGTATGAAAGGAGTAAATAAAAGGATTCGAAATGCAGCTATTGAATTCGGATAATAGATAATGATCCACTTCCCGTAGTAATAGCACTGTATCATCCACTTCCCGTAGTAATAGCACTGTATCATCCACTTCCCGTAGTAATAGCACTGTATCATCCACTTCCCGTAGTGATAGCACTGTATCATCCACTTCCCGTAGTAATAGCACTGTATCGTCCACTTCTCGTAGGAATAGCACTGTATCATCCACTTCCTGTAGTAATAGCACTGTATCATCCACTTCCCGTAGGAATAGCACTGTATCATCCACTTCCCGTAGTGACAAAAGGTACACTGTAAATTATCTCCTCTTTCAATTACCCTTTAATGTAACTAGGAAGTAGATGTGAGGTGATTTCAACTTCAATAGTTCCGTGGACATAGATTTTATTATTTATATATTTTTAAATATCCAAATTAAAGAGCCATATATATTATATAATAAACATATTTTGATAATAAGGATTACTAATAATTTTGATAATAAGGATTAGGATGAAGATTCATTCATTGTAATCAGTTGGTTTCTGAAGTTTGCTCTATTACAGCTATTGTCTTATCCCTTTCACAATGGCGTGGATTATATTAAGTTCACGTGGAAAAGATATCATTTAAAAAAATCCTATTAATACTCAATGTAAGATTGAAAACTATGAAATCGTTAATGAAATCGTAAAACATATCAATGAATATACATAGTCATATCTCGTCACGAAGTACTGTACAGGTGAATAAAGTCGTACGTGAATTGCAAACAACAGTTAAAGGTCCCCTCCAAGCAAAAATTTTTATTGCTTAAAAAAACGAGCTAAATGTTTCTTATAATTTTACTGCAAACCGCATAAAATTTGATAGCATATTTTTAATTTTATATGCTTTTAAAGATTTTTATAATATAAACTCTACAAAACCTATTTTACTTCCGACTTTCTAATTTTCAGACTGAAGAAGAATGTACACCATTTGTTTTGATTGTCAACTAAGTATTTGGTTTAATAAATCTATACATTATTTGTTTGAAGGTTTAAATTTGGATAAACTTACTATAGAAACGTTTATATTCTTTTAGAAACAAATAATATATTGAAAGAAGGCCAAAAACGCATTGTTTGTTTAAAAATTTAAATTTGAAATCAAAACAAAGAGTGTACAATCTTCTTTCTCAGCGTCAGGTTGGAGATTCACTCGATTGTTGCTCACAAAGTATTAAAAAACTTTAAAAGCAAATAAAAAAATATATACTGAACCGAATTGTATGTGGTTTGCGGAATAATAACCGTAGACCTTAGTTCTGTATCATTATGTAATAAACTCATTTAAGATGAGGACCTTTAAGATGATTAAATTATAGTATTTTAAAAATAGCAAACCACACAGTGTTATTTCAAACTAAACTACTGTCAAAATATATAACAGTCAAATTTAAAAGATATGTTCTGTAATTATTTTAAGTAGAATCAAATTCATTTTATTTTTCAATTTCGTGGCTATTTTACATTGGTTAAGTAAAACTTGTTGAAGTACAATATGTTAAAGTTACATTAAAACGTTTTATATTTATGTAAGTTGCATCTCACATTTTATACTTATAATTTACCAATTTAAACCTAGAAATATATAATCCACCGGGCAATATTTCGCAGTGCAATATTCCGCTGGGCAAAATTCCTGTCACCGCGAATAATGGAGAGGGGAGGAAAACTTTGTTTGTTTTTGTGTTGTTGTGTAATAGCCTCCTGTTTTAGTAGATGGATTCTTTGTAGCCAGGGTGTGACTCTTTTTAGTGAAAAATAACATCTTCATAAATTAAAAAACTGATGCACTAAAAATACAATCAAAGAGTTTTAAAGCAAATTTAATCTTCGACAAATTCTCGTAAGAGCAGCTTCAAAGATTTGGAGCATTTTACACCTTATGTTAAAATCTCAGCTCAATCGGACGAGTATTATTGGTAGCTAGCAAAACCAGTAAACGAACCCCTTAATGAACCCCTATGGGGGAGAGCCACGCCCCCATTACAAATATATCAGTAATGAAGTAATAAATGGAAAATATCACAGAAACTAGAAATATTCGATGTATGCATTTCCGCAGCCCCCTACCAGGTGATAAGTCAATCTTTAAGTGTGCAGTACAACAAATTAGCGGATACAACAAATTAAATTAGTTTTAGGTATAAAATCTAGAACGTTTGAGTAATTTCAATGAAAAACACTAATTTTTTCAAAGTTCTCAATTTTTCAGAAATACATAGGAAATAAATAACTTTAAACCCTCGTATCTCATAAAGTATTAGTTTCTACAAAAAAAAACTGTTATGATTTCCGGATTCTATGGACAAAAATATATCTAAAAAATAATTAAAATTAAAATTGGCAGGAGTCGTCAAATATGCCAGATTCGAATTTACTGAACCCTGAAAAAAGTAAACTCAAATTTAGATTTGAATATTTCAACAACCATTGTAGGTACAGTTTATATCAAGTATCATTTTGTTAATTGAACCTTATTCCATCCACAGTTAAATTTCAATAGTTTTATTTATTTTATTTTTGTGAATATAATAACTTTTATTAATGAGTGACAAGAGTGGCTTTACGCAAATGGTCAGAAAACAGACAATAAAGTAAGTTCAAACACTAAAAATATCTTTATTAGACAACATCCCATTAATAAAACAGTTTTATATCCAGGTTTTAAGAGTATTCATTTTACTATTCCTTTTATTAAATATTGACAATATGGAGAAATGTGATTAAGTACAAAAAAGAAGGAAAAAGTTTGAATTTTAACAAGGGTCGTTCAGACCACAAGAGGACACAGTGCGAACTGAAGACAAATCAATTTTGTTCAGCAAATCCTTTTATTAAATATAAATATTCTGTTAGGAAAAATGGAGAAAATTTCGATATATTTAATCCATTCCTACTAACAGAAAATTTTTATCTAATAAAAGTATTTGCTGAACAAAATTGATTTTGTTGAGAGTAGATTATGCAAATCTGGAAATGGCAGATTATGTGACGCAATTTACCTGCTTTACCCAATCACTACAGTTACATAGGACTATGTGGAATGTTTTGTACTGAAAAGAGTTATTTTTGACAGAAAGGGTACACTAGTTGGTACATTAAAACTACAAGATGATTAACTGTTCTATAACATTTCTTGTCACGTAACTCATCTGTGTGAGATCAAACACCTGATGAAGTGTGAACAGTAAAGTCATCCACACTAATCATTACCAAAATAATGACTTGAGAAAACAGTTTCGATGGAAAAAGGTAGAAAGAAACTGTTTTAATTTCTTCTTTTACATAAAATTTACTTGCATCTTTTAAACCGTTTTTTTTATAAAACATGATCAGGTACCTACAACAGTCAAAGAACGCTGTTAGAACTAGCAATAACTTACTAAACCTTTATGTCCCAAATCTCTCTTACAGAACAGTCACCATGTTGTTACAGTTAACTATCGGGTTGTTGTTCTCAATTTCGGTAGGCCTAGGCTCACCGTTCACAACCTATTGGAATGTGCCTATGGAGAAATGTACCAAACTAGGTGTGACCCTAGACTATGCTCAGTACTTCATAGTTCACAACTCTGAGGGAACCTTTCTAGGAGACAAGGTACGGCTATTCTAAACTTAGGACACTCGCAATACTTTGAAAGTGTATTTTAACAAAGTCCATTGGTAGATCAGAAATTTTTAAAGATCAATTTGATTTTACCTATGTTTTCACCCACTTTCCTACTACAACGAGTGTCTGCTCTTTTATGGGAGGTACACCACTAAAATTTATTTCACAACGGGCCCCCAAAGGCTCTATCCTGAAGCTGTCTGTGGTGAATGGAAGAGAAGGGGGGTGGCGTCCCTTGGGCCCCGAACTGTTGTAATTTGGATTATGGATTGTCTTTTTTCATTTTTACCATGTTTATCATTTTTTTAACGCAACTTGCAGTTTTAGAGGATAGCGCTAGGGTTATGCTCTTCAACTACGAGGTCTTAGATTTTGTGTTAGGTAGGCTCGTAGGCTTCATTTACTATCACCTCTTCATTTTCCTCTTCCAACCGTGAGTGCAGCCACCGGTGCTTGTGTCCCGTTTCGTCACATTCCTTGGTAAGTGACTGCATTCACGGAGTAGCTTTTATGCATCCATGAGCATTGTCACCGACGGTGGTAAGTGACTTTGTTCATGGAGCCACTTTCCTCTCTGACTGCTTCTTCCAGTCCCTTGTATTTAATTTCCTTTTGACGTCAGCGATATGGCCTTTGGTTCCGAGGCAGACGTTAAACCCCTACTATATAAATTAATTAATTAGTTTAGAACATTTTACATAGACACAGGGAGACTTAGTCTGAGCTCTCAACGAGAGTCTTCCCATCATGATTTAAAGTGAGCTGGTGAAGACTTTCGTATCATTGAGCTACGCAAGCCACTCCACCTCGGCAAGGTGCTCCCTTTTGGAGTGGGAGGTTTTATAGGGGAGTCACGTACTGGAATACAATTTCTCGGGAATACATACATTGGTATCAGAGTAACAAAATCAAAAATAGCAATGATAACTTTTACCTATCCACAAAACAGTCAAACAAAAGTTGAACTGAGATTGATAGGAGTATAGTGGCTAGTGTTCAGTCTAGCATTTATACATACTCCCAATTCCCCCAGAACACTCTACAGAAAGAGTAGTCAATGTGCTTCCCTTACAGTGGGACATACAAAGGTTTTTAGCTCAAAGGTGCTGAGTTCGTGTGCATACTCCTATCCAGGTACCCGCTCCGAGAACTTGGAAAACATTGAACTAGAATTACCTTGGAATCAGTCCCAAGAGAAGGCTGATTCCAAGTTATCCATGATCGGATATTCCAGTTCTCGGCCCACGTCAGACTAACAGCAAGCTGAGAGTCCTACAGCCCTACTAAGTAACGAGTGTATAGGGTCGACAACGCTGGGGCCACCAACGATGAAGACCCAAACAAGCTACTGCTCGGGGGTGGGACCAGTCTCCTCCATCGACAAAAGCCGATGGAAGTATCTGGCATCCCTCCTCGCTCACACACTGCTTAGACAACGACAGGTTTTATACTGGCGGTCCTCGCAAGCTAAGAGAAAATGGGTTTTACACCAGTTTTCTTAGCCGATGTGCAAGCAGAGGCTGACCTACGGCTTCCTTAATTTGTGGGAGAGTATCACTGAACATCGGCAGCTTTGAGCCAAAAAAATTTGTATGTCTGCTTTGAAGAACTAGCTGGCTACTCTAGCCATTCATATTCTGGGGAATTAAGAGCTACCTCTGACAAAAATACCAACCATCTCACTTCAAAAAGTTATCATTGCTATTTTAGAAATCATTATTCCGTCAAATAAGCATTCCAAAGAAAATATATTTCTACGTGAACTCTCCCTTTAAAACCCCTACATATTTATACAAATAACTATTTACAAATACAAAATTATTTACAACATTCATCAAATATGATGCAGACAGGTCATTAATATACAATGAACTGCTCAGAATTAAGCAGTTGCGAAGCTTTGACGGTGTATGTCAAAAATACCATGGCTTCGATAAGAAATGGCATTCTCAAACACCGATCGCATCCGCAACTACCTAATTCTGGCATTGTGCGTCTTAATGAGCACTGACTGCCTCAAATTAGGTGAAGGTAATAAAGAGTCCCCCTACTCTTCATGATGGCAAATTTGCCATACATGATCACCTAAGGGCGTGGGGATCCAACAACCTCGAAAAACAGGTTCTACCTTCTACAAATAACAATAATCATCCTCCTCATCAAAAGGAAGAACACAAACCCACTTGAACAACAACCCCTTAAAGAAGCGAAAAATCTTCCCTTTCAGACCCATCTTCCCTCAACAGAATTAAAGCTATAAATTAATGAACTAAAGAAGTGCTGCCTATACAATGTTTTGGGTCGAGATCCATTCATCGGACTTGTTCCCATTAAAAGAAAACAAAAAGTCTACGGATGTGGATCAAGATCCATTCATCGGACCCGTTCCCATAAGAAAGAACCAAAAAGTCTACGGTATACTCTCAAGGAAAGACAATAACAAGAGGGGTCATGGTTAGTTACCGATCACTACTCAATTGCCGACCACTACTCAATTACCGACCACTACCCAATTCCCGACCACTACTCAATTGCTGACCACTACCCAATTACCGACCACTACCCAATTGCCGACCACTACTCAATTGCCGACCACTGCCCAATTACCGACCACTACTCAATTACCGACCACTACTCAATTACCGACCACTACTCAATTACCGACCACTACTCAATTACCGACCACTACTCGATTACCGAACACTACTCAATTACTGACCACTACTCAATTGCCGATCACTACTCGATTACTGACCACTACTCTATTGCCGACCACTACTCAATTGCCGATCACTACTCAATTACCAACCACTACTCAATTACCGACCACTACCCAATTACCGACCACTAATCTATTGCCGACCACTAATCTATTGCCGACCACTAATCTATTGCCGACCACTAATCTATTGCCGACCACTACTCTATTGCCGACCACTACTCTATTGCCGACCACTACTCTATTGCCGACCACTACTCTATTGCCGACCACTACCCAATTGCCGACCACTACTCAATTGCCGACCACTGCCCAATTGCCGACCACTACTCAATTGCCGACCACTACCCAATTACCGACCACTACTCAATTGCCGACCACTACTCAATTGCCGACCACTACTCAATTGCCGACCACTACTCAATTACCGACCACTACTCAATTACCGACCACTACTCAATTACCGACCACTACTCAATTACCGACCACTACTCAATTACCGACCACTACTCAATTACTGACCTCTACTCAATTACTGACTACTACTCAATTACTGACCACTACTCAATTGCCGATCACTACTCAATTACTGACCACTACTCAATTGCCGATCACTACTCGATTACTGACCACTACTCTATTGCCGACCACTACTCTACTGCCGACCACTATTCTATTGCCGATCACTACTCAATTACTGACCACTACCCAATTACCGACCACTACTCTATTGCTGACCACTACTCTATTACCGACCACTACTCTATTGCCGACCACTTCTCTATTGTCGACCACTACTCTATTGCCGACCACTACTCTATTGCCGACCACTACTCTATTGCCGACCACTACTCTATTGCCGACCACTACTCTATTGCCGACCACTATACTCTATTGCCGACCACTACTCGATTGCCGACCACTACTCGATTGCCGACCACTACTCGATTACCGACCACTACTCTATTGCCGACCACTATACTCTATTGCCGACCACTACTCAATTGCCGACCACTACTCTATTGCCGACCACTGCGCAATTGCCGACCGCTGCCCAATTACCGAATGCTGCACAATTACCGACCGATGCGCAATTTTCGACCACTACTCAATTACCGACCACTACTCAATTACCGACCACTACTCAATTACCGACCACTACTCTATTGCCGACCACTACTCTATTGCCGACCACTACTCAATTACCGACCACTACTCTATTGCCGACCACTTCTCAATTACCGACCACTACTCTATTGCCGACCACTACTCTATTGCCGACCACTACTCAATTACCGACCACTACTCTATTGCCGACCACTTCTCAATTACCGACCACTACTCTATTGCCGACCACTACTCTATTGCCGACCACTACTCAATTACCGACCACTACTCTATTGCCGACCACTTCTCAATTGCCGACCACTACTATATTGCCGACCCCTATTCAATTGCCGATCACTACTCAATTACCGACCACTACTGAATTGCCGACCACTACCCAATTACCGACCACTACTCAATTACCGACCACTACTCAATTACCGACCACTACTCAATTACCGACCACTACTGAATTACCGACCACTACTCAATTACCGACCACTACTCAATTACTGACCATTACTCAATTGCCGATCACTACTCAATTACTGACCACTACTATATTGCCGACCACTACTATATTGCCGACCACTATTCAATTGCCGATCACTACTCAATTACCAACCACTACTCAATCACCGACCACTACCCAATTACCGACCACTACTCTATTGCCGACCACTATTCTATTGCCGATCACTACTCTATTGCCGATCACTACTCAATTACCGACCACTACTCTATTGCCGACCACTACTCTATTGCCGACCACTACTCTATTGCCGACCACTATTCTATTGCCGATCACTACTCAATTACTGACCACTACCCAATTACCGACCACTACTCTATTGCTGACCACTACTCTATTACCGACCACTACTCTATTGCCGACCACTACTCTATTGCCGACCACTTCTCTATTGTCGACCACTACTCTATTGCCGACCACTACTCTATTGCCGACCACTACTCTATTGCCGACCACTACTCTATTGCCGACCACTACTCTATTGCCGACCACTACTCAATTACCGACCACTACTCAATTACCGACCACTACTCAATTACCGACCACTACTCAATTACCGACCACTACTCTATTGTCGACCACTACTCTATTGCCGATCACTACTCAATTACTGACCACTACTCAATTACCGACCACTACTCAATTACCGACCACTACTCTATTGCCGACCACTACTCTATTGCCGACCACTACTCAATTACCGACCACTACTCAATTACCGACCACTACTCAATTACCGACCACTACTCTATTGCCGACCACTACTCTATTGCCGACCACTACTCTATTGCCGACCACTACTCAGTTACCGACCACTACTCTATTGCCGACCACTACTCTATTGCCGACCACTACTCAATTACCGACCACTACTCTATTGTCGACCACTTCTCAATTACCGACCACTACTCTATTGCCGACCACTACTCTATTGCCGACCACTACTCTATTGCCGACCACTACTCAATTGCCGATCACTACTCAATTACTGACCACTACTATATTGCCGACCACTACTATATTGCCGACCACTATTCAATTGCCGATCACTACTCAATTACCGACCACTACTGAATTGCCGACCACTACCCAATTACCGACCACTACTCAATTACCGACCACTACTCAATTACCGACCACTACTCAATTACCGACCACTACTGAATTACCGACCACTACTCAATTACCGACCACTACTCAATTACTGACCATTACTCAATTGCCGATCACTACTCAATTACTGACCACTACTATATTACCGACCACTACTCTATTGCTGACCACTACTCTATTACCGACCACTACTCTATTGCCGACCACTACTCTATTGCCGACCAATTCTCTATTGTCGACCACTGCTCTATTGCCGACCACTACTCTATTGCCGACCACTACTCTATTGCCGACCACTACTCTATTGCCGACCACTACTCAATTACCAACCACTACTCAATTACCGACCACTACTCAATTACCGACCACTACTCAATTACCGACCACTACTCAATTACCGACCACTACTCAATTACCGACCACTACTCTATTGCCGACCACTACTCTATTGCCGATCACTACTCAATTACTGACCACTACTCAATTACCGACCACTACTCAATTACCGACCACTACTCTATTGCCGACCACTACTCTATTGCCGACCACTACTCAATTACCGACCACTACTCAATTACCGACCACTACTCAATTACCGACCACTACTCTATTGCCGACCACTACTCAATTACCGACCACTACTCTATTGCCGACCACTTCTCAATTACCGACCACTACTCTATTGCCGACCACTACTCTATTGCCGACCACTACTCAATTACCGACCACTACTCTATTGCCGACCACTTCTCAATTACCGACCACTACTCTATTGCCGACCACTACTCTATTGCCGACCACTACTCTATTGCCGACCACTACTCAATTACCGACCACTACTCTATTGCCGACCTCTACTCTATTACCGACCACTACTCTATTGCCGACAATTACTCTATTGCCGCCCACTTCTCAATTACCGACTACTACTCTATTGCCGACCACTACTCGATTGCCGACCACTACTCGATTGCCGACCACTACTCTATTGCCGACCACTACTCAATTGCCGACCACTACTCTATTGCCGACCACTGCCCAATTACCGACTGCTGCACAATTACCGACCGCTGCGCAATTTTCGACCACTGCGCAATTTTCAACTACCAATATAATAATGATAACCAATATGATAATGATAACCAATATGATAATGATAACCAATATGATAATGATAACCAATATGATGACGATAACCAAAATCTTAATGATAACCAAAATCATATTGATAACCAAAATCATAATGATAACCAAAATCATAGTGATAACCAAAATCATAGTGATAACCAAAATCCTAGTGATAACAAAAATCATAATGATTACCAAAATCATAGTGATAACCAAAATCATAGTGATAACCAAAATCATAATGATAACCAAAATCATAATGATAACCAAAATCATAATGATAACCAAAATCATAATGATAACCTAAATCATAGTGATAACAAAAATCATAGTGATAACCAAAATCATAGTGATAACCAAAATCATAATGATAACCAAAATCATAGTGATAACAAAAATCATAGTGATAACCAAAATCATAGTGATAACCAAAATCATAGTGATAACCAAAATCATAATGATAACCAAAATCATAGTGATAACAAAAATCATAGTGATAACCAAAATCATAGTGATAACCAAAATCATAGTGATAACCAAAATCATAATGATAACCAAAATCATAATGATAACCAAAATCATAGTGATAGCCAAAATCATAATGATAACCAAAATCATAATGATAACCAAAATCATAATGATAACCAAAATCATAGTGATAACCAAAATCATAGTGATAACCAAAATCATAGTGATAACCAAAATCATAGTGATAACCAAAATCATAGTGATAACCAAAATCATAGTGATAACCAAAATCATAGTGATAACCAAAATCATAGTGATAACCAAAATCATAGTGATAACCAAAATCATAGTGATAACCAAAATCATAGTGATAACCAAAATCATAATGACAACCAATATGTATTACAGATGCAGGTCATTGTTTCATTGAAAAAAATATATCTATTTTGCGTCGCTATTCTGGGGAAGACTCTTTTTAACCACTGTGCAATTTTAATAGTTTTTAATTGAAAGTTAAAATGTTAAGATCTTTTGACAATGTAATTATTAAAATTATTTTACATATAATTTAAAAAACTTATATTAATATAAAAAAATAGTACAGGCATCCCCCGCTTTAGTTACCAAATCACGACTCAGTTTAATTACCAAACTGCACAAACGGTAACTAAAGCGAATAAAAGATACAAGAAATATATAATTGTCACTCCTCGAATATATATATCTCATTTTCTATGAGTTATAGAAAGATAATTTGTTTTAGTGTTATTAACTTACTAGAGTACTACGTATATAAGCATATTAATAATAATATACAGTCTTTCATTGTTTGTGACTGTGATGAAAAAGTTTAAAGTCGTGCATTTATAAAATGTTTTAAAATGCATCTATAGCTTAACTCTCACTCAGTATAGGTGAGTAATTATTAGATACTTAAGGCCTAGTTACACTGTGCGAGTTACTGTCGTGACAGTGGACAGCAGCTGTCCCACTGTACTCGCATGCCAGTATGCTCTATGTTCTTAGCATTGAATTTCTATGACAGTTACTCGACTGATGTGGTCACACTGTGCGAGTAGCTACACTACAGTGACTGGTAAGGCCAAGCCCCAACTCACACGTTTACTCGCACCGTGTAACAAGGCCTTTAGATTTCTATAATTATTATGCTACATTTAACAAACAGCAATTTTATGCTCTAATGAATATTTTTAGTAGTAGGGTACTAAGTTCCAAGTTATTGGTTGGTTCTACAATTGGGACACGTCAGAAAAGAAAATATAATAATTATTATTTAACTTCTATTCTAATTGGTATCATGGATACTAATTGAAATAAAAGTTAAATAATGATTATTATATAAAGATTTTCACGTGTTCGAAAATATGGAACCGTGCAATAACACGGAACTAACCCTAAATAAGATATGTTGAATTTCTGAACCAATTGCTTCTAATAACCTCATCTGGATTATAATTTTGAGGTTTTTTTAGTTACCGTGAAATAATCAGAGAAAATTGTCTCCGTTTTCTATGTCTATGAACGGTTCTTATTTCGAGATATGACTCGAAATAAGTACCACTTGTATTAGAGTGAGTTGTACTTAAAACGAGTCCTGCCTGTACAACAGTTGGGTAGGTTAAGTTCTGAGTTATTGAACGGGTTCAAATTTTCGTTCATATAACAAAAGCATATATAATTTAACATCTTGACCCGTTATTTTAAATTATTTTTTTATTATCCGATCGAAAATGTTGAACTGTCCGATAACTCGAAACTTCCCTTAATACGTAGCAAGTTGTAATTTGCCTAGTGTAGGTGATTCACTATAAAAAAAAGTAATTATTATTGTTTATTCATCACTTACAGGGTTAACACTTTTAATATTTACTTCTGTTTTTCTTTTTATTTTGGTGTTCCTGGTGTTGCGGCGAAATAATAGACAATATCTGTGTTAAAAGTTTTAAACTTTAAAACTAATGGAAACTGACTGAATGGTGAACTTGTTGGAAACTGACTAAATGGTGAACCTGCTGGAAACTGACTGAATGGTGAACTTGTTGGAAACTGACTGAATGGTGAACCTGTTGAAAACTGACTAAATGGTGAACCTGTTGGAAACTGACTAAATGGTGAACTTGTTGGAAACTGACTAAATGGTGAACCTGCTGGAAACTGACTAAATGGTGAACTTGTTGGAAACTGACTGAATGGTGAACCTGTTGAAAACTGACTAAATGGTGAACCTGTTGGAAACTGACTAAATGGTGAACTTGTTGGAAACTGACTAAATGGTGAACCTGCTGGAAACTGACTAAATGGTGAACTTGTTGGAAACTGACTAAATGGTGAACCTGTTGGAAACTAACTAAATGGTGAACCTGTTGGAAACTGACTGAATGGTGAACCTGTTGAAAACTGACTAAATGGTGAACCTGTTGGAAACTGACTAAATGGTGAACTTGTTGGAAACTGACTAAATGGTGAACCTGCTGGAAACTGACTGAATGGTGAACTTGTTGGAAACTGACTAAATGGTGAACTTGTTGGAAACTGACTGAATGGTGAACCTGTTGAAAACTGACTAAATGGTGAACCTGTTGGAAACTGACTAAATGGTGAACTTGTTGGAAACTGACTAAATGGTGAACCTGCTGGAAACTGACTGAATGGTGAACTTGTTGGAAACTGACTAAATGGTGAACCTGCTGGAAACTGACTGAATGGTGAACTTGTTGGAAACTGACTAAATGGTGAACCTGCTGGAAACTGACTAAATGGTGAACTTGTTGGAAACTGACTAAATGGTGAACCTGCTGGAAACTGACTAAATGGTGAACTTGTTGGAAACTGACTAAATGGTGAACCTGTTGGAAACTAACTAAATGGTGAACCTGTTGGAAACTGACTAAATGGTGAACTTGTTGGAAACTGACTGAATGGTGAACCTGTTGAAAACTGACTAAATGGTGAACCTGTTGGAAACTGACTAAATGGTGAACTTGTTGGAAACTGACTAAATGGTGAACCTGCTGGAAACTGACTAAATGGTGAACTTGTTGGAAACTGACTAAATGGTGAACCTGTTGGAAACTGACTAAATGGTGAACTTGTTGGAAACTGACTAAATGGTGAAACTGTTGGAAACTGACTAAATGGTGAACCTGTTGAAAACTGACTAAATGGTGAACCTGTTGGAAACTGACTAAATGGTGAACCTGTTGGAAACTAACTAAATGGTGAACCTGTTGGAAACTGACAAAATGGTGAACCTGTTGGAAACTGACTAAATGGTAACCTGTTGGAAAAAATGACTAAATGGTGAATCTATTGGAAAAACTGACTAAATGGTGAATCTATTGGAAACTAACTAAATGGTGAATCTATTGGAAACTAACTAAATGGTGAATCTATGGGAAAAACTGACTAAATGGTGAATCTATTGGAAACTAACTAAATGGTGAATCTATGGGAAAAACTGACTAAATGGTAACCTGTTGGAAAAACTGACTAAATGGTGAACCTGTTGGAAAAACTGACTAAATAGTGAACCTGTTGGAAACTGATTAAATGGTGAACTTGTTGGAAACTGACTAAATGGTGAACTTGTTGGAAACTGACTAAATGGTGAACTTGTTGGAAACTGACTAAATGGTGAACTTGTTGGAAACTGACTAAATGGTGAACTTGTTGGAAACTGACTAAATGGTGAACCTGTTGGAAACTGACTAAATGGTGAACCTGTTGAAAACTGACTAAATGGTGAACTTGTTGAAAACTGACTAAATGGTGAACCTGTTGGAAACTGACTAAATGGTGAACATGTTGGAAACTGACTAAATGGTGAACCTGTTGGAAACTGACTAAATGGTGAACTTGTTGGAAACTGACTGAATGGTGAACCTGTTGAAAACTGACTAAATGGTGAACCTGTTGGAAACTGACTAAATGGTGAACTTGTTGGAAACTGACTAAATGGTGAACCTGCTGGAAACTGACTAAATGGTGAACTTGTTGAAAACTGACTAAATGGTGAACTTGTTGGAAACTGACTAAATGGTGAACTTGTTGAAAACTGACTAAATGGTGAACTTGTTGGAAACTGACTAAATGGTGAACCTGTTGGAAACTGACTAAATGGTGAACTTGTTGAAAACTAACTAAATGGTGAACTTGTTGGAAACTGACTAAATGGTGAACTTGTTGGAAACTGACTAAATGGTGAACCTGTTGGAAACTGACTAAATGGTGAACCTGTTGGAAACTGACTAAATGGTGAACTTGTTGGAAACTGACTAAATGGTGAACTTGTTGGAAACTGACTGAATGGTGAACCTGTTGAAAACTGACTAAATGGTGAACCTGTTGGAAACTGACAAAATGGTGAACCTGTTGAAAACTGACTAAATGGTGAACCTGTTGGAAACTAACTAAATGGTGAACCTGTTGGAAACTAACTAAATGGTGAATCTATGGGAAAAAACTGACTAAATGGTGAACCTGTTGGACACTAACTAAATGGTGAACCTGTTGGAAACTGACAAAATGGTGAACCTGTTGGAAACTGACAAAATGGTGAACCTGTTGGAAACTGACTAAATGGTAACCTGTTGGAAAAAATGACTAAATGGTGAATCTATTGGAAAAACTGACTAAATGGTGAATCTATTGGAAACTAACTAAATGGTGAATCTATAGGAAAAACTGACTAAATGGTGAATCTATTGGAAACTAACTAAATGGTGAATCTATGGGAAAAACTGACTAAATGGTAACCTGTTGGAAAAACTGACTAAATGGTGAACCTGTTGGAAAAACTGACTAAATGGTGAACCTGTTGGAAACTGATTGAATGGTGAATCTATTGGAAACTGAATAAATGGTGAACTTGTTGGAAACTGACTAAATGGTGAACTTGTTGGAAACTGACTAAATGGTGAACTTGTTGGAAACTGACTAAATGGTGAACTTGTTGGAAACTGACTAAATGGTGAACTTGTTGGAAACTGACTAAATGGTGAACCTGTTGGAAACTGACTAAATGGTGAACTTGTTGAAAACTGACTAAATGGTGAACTTGTTGAAAACTGACTAAATGGTGAACCTGTTGGAAACTGACTAAATGGTGAACATGTTGGAAACTGACTAAATGGTGAACTTGTTGAAAACTGACTAAATGGTGAACTTGTTGAAAACTGACTAAATGGTGAACTTGTTGAAAACTGACTAAATGGTGAACCTGTTGGAAACTGACTAAATGGTGAACCTGTTGAAAACTGACTAAATGGTGAACTTGTTGAAAACTGACTAAATGGTGAACTTGTTGAAAACTGACTAAATGGTAACATTGTTGGAAACTGACTAAATGGTGAACTTGTTGAAAACTGACTAAATGGTGAACTTGTTGGAAACTGACTAAATGGTGAACCTGTTGGAAACTGACTAAATGGTGAACTTGTTGAAAACTGACTAAATGGTGAACTTGTTGAAAACTGACTAAATGGTGAACTTGTTGGAAACTGACTAAATGGTGAATCTACTGGAAACTGACTAAATGGTGAACTTCTTGAAAACTGACTAAATGGTGAACTTGTTGAAAACTGACTAAATGGTGAACCTGTTGGAAACTGACTAAATGGTGAACCTGTTGGAAACTGACTAAATGGTGAACCTGTTGGAAACTGACTAAATGGTGAACCTGTTGGAAACTGACTAAATGGTGAACTTGTTGGAAACTGACTAAATGGTGAACTTGTTGGAAACTGACTGAATGGTGAACCTGTTGAAAACTGACTAAATGGTGAACCTGTTGGAAACTGACTAAATGGTGAACTTGTTGGAAACTGACTAAATGGTGAACCTGCTGGAAACTGACTGAATGGTGAACTTGTTGGAAACTGACTAAATGGTGAACCTGCTGGAAACTGACTGAATGGTGAACTTGTTGGAAACTGACTAAATGGTGAACCTGCTGGAAACTGACTAAATGGTGAACTTGTTGGAAACTGACTAAATGGTGAACCTGCTGGAAACTGACTAAATGGTGAACTTGTTGGAAACTGACTAAATGGTGAACCTGTTGGAAACTAACTAAATGGTGAACCTGTTGGAAACTGACTAAATGGTGAACTTGTTGGAAACTGACTGAATGGTGAACCTGTTGAAAACTGACTAAATGGTGAACCTGTTGGAAACTGACTAAATGGTGAACTTGTTGGAAACTGACTAAATGGTGAACCTGCTGGAAACTGACTAAATGGTGAACTTGTTGGAAACTGACTAAATGGTGAACCTGTTGGAAACTGACTAAATGGTGAACTTGTTGGAAACTGACTAAATGGTGAAACTGTTGGAAACTGACTAAATGGTGAACCTGTTGAAAACTGACTAAATGGTGAACCTGTTGGAAACTAACTAAATGGTGAACTTGTTGGAAACTGACTAAATGGTGAACTTGTTGGAAACTGACTAAATGGTGAACCTGTTGGAAACTGACTAAATGGTGAACCTGTTGGAAACTGACTAAATGGTGAACTTGTTGGAAACTGACTAAATGGTGAACTTGTTGGAAACTGACTGAATGGTGAACCTGTTGAAAACTGACTAAATGGTGAACCTGTTGGAAACTGACAAAATGGTGAACCTGTTGAAAACTGACTAAATGGTGAACCTGTTGGAAACTAACTAAATGGTGAACCTGTTGGAAACTAACTAAATGGTGAATCTATGGGAAAAAACTGACTAAATGGTGAATCTATGGGAAAAACTGACTAAATGGTGAACCTGTTGGAAACTAACTAAATGGTGAACCTGTTGGAAACTGACAAAATGGTGAACCTGTTGGAAACTGACTAAATGGTAACCTGTTGGAAAAAATGACTAAATGGTGAATCTATTGGAAAAACTGACTAAATGGTGAATCTATTGGAAACTAACTAAATGGTGAATCTATGGGAAAAACTGACTAAATGGTGAATCTATTGGAAACTAACTAAATGGTGAATCTATGGGAAAAACTGACTAAATGGTAACCTGTTGGAAAAACTGACTAAATGGTGAACCTGTTGGAAAAACTGACTAAATGGTGAACCTGTTGGAAACTGATTAAATGGTGAATCTATTGGAAATTGACTAAATGGTGAACTTGTTGGAAACTGACTAAATGGTGAACTTGTTGGAAACTGACTAAATGGTGAACTTGTTGGAAACTGACTAAATGGTGAACTTGTTGGAAACTGACTAAATGGTGAACTTGTTGGAAACTGACTAAATGGTGAACCTGTTGGAAACTGACTAAATGGTGAACTTGTTGAAAACTGACTAAATGGTGAACTTGTTGAAAACTGACTAAATGGTGAACCTGTTGGAAACTGACTAAATGGTGAACATGTTGGAAACTGACTAAATGGTGAACTTGTTGAAAACTGACTAAATGGTGAACTTGTTGAAAACTGACTAAATGGTGAACTTGTTGACCATTTAGTCAGTTTCCAACAGGTTCACCATTTAGTCAGTTTCCAACAGGTTCACCATTTAGTCAGATTCCAACAGGTTCACCATTTACTCAGTTTCCAACAGGTATTGTCACAAGATTTAACTTTTAATGGAAACACATATTCAGACGCATCATCTAACGTACATGGATGAAATGTTCCACTGTCTTTAGTCTTAATTGGTTATTGTTTCTGTTTAAAATTGTATGTGGTAACTACACTAATAATTATATTGATTACAATTAATTTGATGGTGAATAAAATGTATGAATTTTATACTTCCCTTATCATTCTTTGGTTTATCATTTCGCAAAAAAAACACATAGCTGATTTAAAATAGTTGTAGTTTGTAAACTTTTATTGCTAGAAAATTAAAATAGGTTTTATTTGAAAGATAAAAATTCCAAGTTTTATTTAATAATAAATTAAGCATTACATCACCACCACCAAACTCAATAAACTTATCAAGACGAAAAACATCATTTTTATCAAATTCTGTATAGAGTATTAGCATGGGTTCTTGATGGTATACCATTTAAAATGGCGTCAAATAAATGTGCTACATAACATGTAATGATTAAATGAAAAAATATTTTTTTCATCTGTATCTCAGCAGATAATTTTCTCACTCATTTCTTTTAATCATAGATAAATAAATTTCTCTAACCATGTTAATGATGTTTCTGTCCTTGCTGTTTTTTCATGACCTGAATTTCTTTTATTTTAATTATGAATTTCACCGTGGACATATCACGTGACGTAATATCATTCAACTATTATTTTATTTATTTCCATATCTTACCTAAAATCAATAAATTGTAGTGATCACGGATTCAATTTTAAACATCTCCACAGGGATAAGTTTTCTCTATTCCACTGTTAATTGTGCCTTACGTGGGATAATAAACCGCTAATGAAACTAAAGCTCTATTGATGTGCCTTTATATACTCTTCATGTATGAATGACGTTAAATTGAATTTGAGATTCTCCTCTTTTAAATTAATCCTATTTTATCTTCTAGCTATAATAGTTTACAAATTACAGCCCCTTTAATTTGACTACATTTTTCGGCTTCCCATGCTAATACTCTATACAGAATGTGATAAAATAAACGTTTTTCATCTTGATAAGTTTATTGAAACTGGTAGTGGCCATGTGATGCTAAATTCATTATGAAATGAAACTTGGATTCCTTATCTTTAAAATGAAACCTATTTCAATCTTCTAGCAATAATAGTTTACAAACTACAACCATTTTAAATCAGCTCTTTCTTTGCAGACACCCTGTATTTATATTTTTTAGCGTGTCCATATTCCTCACCTAATTCAGTTTATTTCAGGTGTTCGGTGTTTAGTAACACTAATATATGTTTATTTCCATTTTCTAACAAGGCCTCGTGGTGTAGTGGCTAACGCATCGGACTCTGAATCTGATGACCCGGGTTCGATTCCCGACTAGGGCTGAAATTTCCACAGTTTTTTTAATATCTTCATTAATTGTCATGACCCGTAGTCAAGATACTGCCACAATAATATTCATTAGTAGCTCAAACAGACATACTAACAAACTCTTCTTTCAATACAGTATTGATTATAACATTGAATGGCGGTAGCATGAATACGACTTTAAAAATCCACAAGGGTGAGAATCAGTGGAAATAAATAGGATATTGACCCTTATCAAAAAGGTACGGGAAATATTAATTCAAATTAACTCTAATTTGTGAAAAAAAGCAACAGATATAGAACATTTAGGCAGATTGTCATTGGAGCTCCCCGGCGGAGTGGATAGCGCGCTAGCATCGCAACCAAAAGTCCCAGGTTCGATTCCAGGAGAAGGCGAAGAAATGGAAAAACTGACGGAGAAGAAAATATAAAAATGTAACTGAGGTTAGTGAGAGATGTGATATAATGATAAATGTCTAAGAGATTAGTGGCGTGAAACACTAAAATCTGGATGTGTTGACAGGTAACTGTGGCGTAAAACACTAAGGAGAGGCATAACTATGTGACGTGAGACACATAAAGACGATGTGAAAAAGAAGTCACGTGAGACACAAAGATGATGTGAAAAAATTGTGGCGTGAGACACAAAAATGATGTGATAAAATTATGTAGCGTGAGACAAATAAACGATGTGAACAAATATGTGGCGTGAGACACATAAACATAATAAAAAAAAATATATCAGAAAAAAAGGAGACCGAGGAAAGAAGAGAGAAGAGAGAAGAGAAGAGAAGGGTAGGAGGGAACACCCTTTTGTAAAGGTAATAAAAACTTCCATTTATAATAAAAAGTTCTCAGATTTCAATGAAATTTCCTTATAATAATTATAAAGTATATAGTTAAATAATTTAGATTTCACCTCAATATTCAGTTGACTAGTTCAAGCAATATGTACTAATCAATATGGAATAATATTACTACAGAGAACATTTTCAATTCAAATAGTACTCATAATAACAGTATAAAGTTAGTCAGAGTTACTGGATATAAATAATGTGTTAAATTAAAATATTGAGCCACTTTTATTGTACTTTTTTTTAATAAAATAAAAAGAAAACGAATTTCTTTTATGAGTAAAAACACTCACTATATTTAACAGCTTCAAATAAAATTACTAATTTAGTCCACGGTTATCGAAACCAGTATTTGATTTACTTCCCTAATTTTATAATTTAAAGTCTTACCAATGAACTTTCACTAAATACGTGAGTTTCCATAGAATATTTGTAAGAAGAGGATTGGAAGCATGTATTATACATGCTTATATACATGTATAATACATGGAATGGAATATAGCATTCATACATAGAAAATAAACGAAGTAATTTAATTAGTAAATCTCATCGGATTTTCCACGATAAGTTTAATTACAAAGTAATGAATTGATAGCTAATTTCATTAAAAGATATAATATAAATATTGTTATATAATGTAAGGTAAATTTAGTATATTTAGATTGCTTCACATGTTGGTGTACATGCAGGTATCATGGAGAACAATTAAAATGATAGTTAACTAATAATTATCATATATATTTATCTTGAGTGTTCGAAAATGAGGAAAAAAGATAGAAAAAATTAGTCTATCGAATTAGTTTGAAAATAACAAACTATACAGTGGCGCAGGACGAAAAACTTTCGATTGAATTTTTGAAACTTATTTTAAACATTTGTATAGCTAGAGAGATACAATAAGGGTAAGTCTGGTACCTTTCTATTGTGTCTAGTTAGGGCGATACAATAAGGGTGAGTCTGGTACCTTTCTATTATGTCTAGTTAGGGCGATACAATAAGGGTAAGTCTGGTACCTATTTGATTTAAAAAAAATGCAACATGACACTTATTTATACAAGATAATAGTATTTTAATTTAATTCCAAAACAAGATAAATTATGATAGTAATTGGGCTAATTCTTTGATTTTTGTTAAAATTCCTTCCAAATTCTCTAGTTTGTTAACCAGCTGTGCTTTTTATTTCAGGTAAATTAATACTTTTGAATAGAAATTAATATGAATAGATGTTCGAGTGACAGTTATATTCATATATAATGGCATATATAACTATTCAATTGATTTTCATTTGATGTTATATCATTAATTATAATATGCACCCAATGCATAATATAATATAATTCACATACTTTTACATGGAATATAACCATTCTTTCTCTATCTAGAATAGATTGAGTTCATATTTTCTTGGGTAATTTTCAATGGAGAAACTTACATATCACAAACATAGAAAAAATGTTGCAAATTAACTTGAGATCGTAAGGGTGAATATTCAGTTCATTTCTTATGATTTTCGCCCTAAAGAACAAATAAATAGAAAATATTCCAATAATTACGTATTCGTGCTATAGCATTTAATCATTGAAATAAATTTGTAATAATTTCAATTTTTACAGCAGAAAATAGAAATAGTTCCATAGTTACTGTGACGTCACTCCGAGATGAACAGCTCTGTCTGTCATTGAGTTGTTTAGCTCAGAGTGATAGACAAATAACTAACCATTCTAGTCTTCTTTTTATGGGTTTATTTGTCAGTACACCGTGATTTTTTTGATTTAAATCAGTAATTAAGACAATGTAAATAATCAAGGTTCAAATAAAATTGTTTATATTTTACTATATTATTTTGCAATAGAATTTTCAGATTTCGGGCAGATGACGGAAAGACATGATAATTAATTGAATTGAAATTAAGTGAATAATAGAGAGCATAAATAAGTTTATATACTCCTTATAAATTTAATACAAATATTTATAACATTTAAAATAAAAATAAAAACAGTGGCCAGTGTTCCAGCTCCAACGTTTTACCGATTCAACCGTCACCAGTTGTCACGAATTGGATTCAAACCTGGGTCTCTTCAGGTGGAGGCAAGAACCGTAACCACTCGGCCACGACCGGCCAGGAGAAACAGCCGCTAAAACCTATAGGGTTGGATGGGGTATCACTGCGCACAATCCCGCAAACTCTGTATTTACTCAAAAACTAAACGCACTAGAGAAACTTTTTTTCTAGTGATGAAACGGTCATGGATGAGGATGGTTCTCAACCAGTTTCGAAATAATACCTAAATAAATAAAATACTTATTGGCCATTTTTTGTTCTTAAATTTAGTGAGTGCATCGGAGTATCGCTGCGCACATGAAGGGGTATCACTGCACATTGCATAAATACAGCACTTATCTCCCCCACCTAAGTACCTCTTGTCCCCATTTTAATGCCCCATCATCCCCCTATGTAAACCCCCTTCTTTCCCCATATAAATCTCCTTCTCCTCCCATCTTAGTCTTCCTCTCTTCCCATCTAAATGCCCCTCTCATACCATTTTAATCACACTCTCTCCTCATCGAAATCTCCCTCTCTTCCCATCGAAATCTCCCTCTCTTACAATCTAAATCCCCCCCCCCCCCTCCCCAATCTATCTCCCCCTCTCCCACATCTAAATCCTCCTCCCCTTCATCCAAACGTCTGTGTTTCCCTCTCTACATGCCCTCTCCCCAATCTAACTGTCCCTTATCTTTTAAACACATATTTAATGAATCTGCAACAAATTTAACGTTTAAATTTTACGCAACTAGTTAACTACATATATCAAGTAATATAAAACGATCGTAGGTTTATTGTTAATCAATATTTAATTCAAAAACCTCTCACCCCCCCCCCCCTCACATAAATAATAAATACCCACTCTCCCTATTTTAATACCCCCACATCAAGTTGCATAGCTACTACGATCGTAAGTTTATTGTTAATCAAATTTATAATTAAATAAGACCTTATTCAATTTTTATGCCTTTATTAAGTGCTAAAAACTCATAATTTTTATATTTATTTACATACAAATATTGTTATTAATGATGCGCAGTGATACCCCTCTACCTACCTCTAAATTATCTGGGGTATCACTGCGCATGGTTGTGGCGGGAAAACTGTTGAAACTGAGAAGTTGAAAATTTGACATAATGTAACTGTTAATGTTTGTGTTAACATGTTAAAAAAATATGAACTATAAATCTTGGTAATAGAGTTATTAAAGAGTTTGCAGGATTTACAAATCACAAGCGTAAACTTTTTTCAGATCATTCTGAGAGCACTACATACATCGTGACTTAACTCTAGTAGAAATACTAAGAGGATAATGGTGCTTCATGATGTTTAAGGGAGAAAAGAAGATGCTTGAAATGATGGTGCAATCAGACTTTTAGGCTAAAAAAAGTAGTTTATAAATTATAAGGGGTGCGGAGTGATACCCCATGAAAAGGGTATGCGCAGTGATACCCCGTCTGACCCTACTTAAAGTTAAAAATAATGGGAAAAATATTATTTTATTTAATGACTGCCGTAGCATGATTACCCAAATTAAGGAATAAATTCCATTTGTCTATTCTTTAGGGTGAAAATCATAAGAAATAAAACTGATATTCAACCTTACAAACTGAAGTTAAAAAATTATCATATAAATAATATGTCTGTCTGTGTGTATTTCTTTGATTGTGATATACAGGGTGAGCCACATAAATATTACAACTTTTAAATATTTATTATTCGGTAACCAGAAGGCGTAGAAATCTTATGTTAGTCTCCTTTTCATTGTTAATTCTTGTTCTTTTTAACAAGTGAAAAAAATACTCTGATCCGATGAATAGTTTTCGAACAAACACAAAAAATATGAATACAACTCTATCTGTGATTGGTCAGCTAAAGTAGTGTGTGCCCACAGAGCTGAACTATCTTCTTTCGCTATCATCTGTGCAGATAGCACACTAATCATATTAGTAACAACTCTATCTGAGATTGGTCAGCTAAAGTAGTGTGTGCCCACAGATCTGAATTATCTTCCTTTGCTATCATCTGTGCAGATAGCACACTAGTCATATTAGTAACAACTCTATCTGTGATTGGTCAGCTAAAGCAGTGTGTGCCAACAGTGCTGAACTATCTTCCTTTGCTATCATCTGTGCAGATAGCACACTAATCATATTAGTAACAACTCTATCTGTGATTGGTCAGCTAAAGCAGTGTGTGTCCACAGAGCTGAACTATCTTCCTTTTCTATCATATGTGCAGATAGCACACTAATCATATTAGTAACAACTCTATCTGTGATTGGTCAGCTAAAGCAGTTTGTGCCCACAGAGCTGAACTATCTTCTTTTGCTATCATCACATACATAGCAACATAACAAATACGATTCTTTTAACATATATAAAATACTCGGAATTTTAACAAATCCTTTTATAAAAATACGTTATACATATGGTATCTATTTCCGAAAACTATTCATGGTATACTCATGTTTAACTGAGTAAGTGCCATATGTTATACACATGGATTTGTTTGCAGCGAAAGAATGTTTCTTTATGTAAATTTGAACGTATTTCAACGAAGCTCAAAGAATTATCTTAATATTATTGAATCTAATTCATGTTATACATCACTCTTTTAGTAAACATATGAATTACTCTTCACATACAATCATTAACGTTATGTAACATGTTATTCACCACTAGATGGTGTTTGCGTATAATTTTAATAATTTATAATTGATATTAGTTTAAATTCATTATCCTTTTTATTAACTGTTCATCTGTCATGGAAACTTAAATTCTTACACATCAGTAATTACCATCATTTATTATGCATGGTTAAAATGATCGTACTTTGCACTAACTATTTACTAGATTATAATTATTTAATATTTTTTATTTACAATTTTGGTTTGTATGAAATCCTAATAATGTTCTAAAAATAATGAAATATAACATTACGTAGTCGTAACATTTATTATGAACAAACAACCTTAAGAATGTAAATCAAATATTAGCTTCAAACTCAGTAGAATTAAATTCTAAATAATTCATTAAATTATCATAAAATAGATAATTTACAAAACATTTAATTAATAATTATAATATTAATTCAATATAATTAAATACTTAAAATGCATAACAAATAATAATCCATACAAATAATAATTCATACCTGAAATCCTAGTTGAAACTCTAGCTGAAACTCTAGCTGAAACTCTAGGTGAAACTCTAGCTGAAACTCTAGCTGAAACTCTAGTTGAAACTCTAGCTGAAACTCTAGCTGAAACTCTAGCTGAAACTCTAGCTGAAACTCTAGCTGAAACTCTAGCTGAAACTCTAGCTGAAACTCTAGCTGAAACTCTAGCCGAAACTCTAGCTGAAACTCTAGCTGAAACTCTAGCTGAAACTCTAGCTGAAACTCTAGCTGAAACTCTAGCTGAAACTCTAGCTGAAACTCTAGCTGAAACTCTAGCTGAAACTCTAGCTGAAATTCTAGTTGAAACTCTAGCTGAAACTCTAGCTGAAATTCTAGCTGAAACTCTAGCTGAAATTCTAGCTGAAACTCTAGCTGAAACTCTAGCTGAAACTCTAGCTGAAACTCTAGTTGAAACTCTAGCCGAAACTCTAGCTGAAACTCTAGCTGAAACACTAGCTGAAATTCTAGCTGAAACTCTAGCTGAAACTCTAGCTGAAACTCTAGCTGAAACTCTAGTTGAAACTCTAGCCGAAACTCTAGCTGAAACTCTAGCTGAAACACTAGCTGAAACTCTAGCTGAAACTCTAGCTGAAACTCTAGCTGAAACTCTAGCTGAAACTCTAGCTGAAACTCTAGCCGAAACTCTAGCTGAAACTCTAGCTGAAACTCTAGCTGAAACTCTAGCTGAAACTCTAGCCGAAACTCTAGCTGAAACTCTAGCTGAAACTCTAGCTGAAACTCTAGCTGAAACTCTAGCTGAAACTCTAGCTGAAACTCTAGTTGAAACTCTAGCTGAAACTCTAGCTGAAATTCTAGCTGAAACTCTAGCTGAAATTCTAGCTGAAACTCTAGCTGAAACTCTAGCTGAAACTCTAGCTGAAACTCTAGTTGAAACTCTAGCCGAAAACCTAGCTGAAACTCTAGCTGAAACACTAGCTGAAATTCTAGCTGAAACTCTAGCTGAAACTCTAGCTGAAACTCTAGCTGAAACTCTAGTTGAAACTCTAGCCGAAACTCTAGCTGAAACTCTAGCTGAAACACTAGCTGAAACTCTAGCTGAAACTCTAGCTGAAACTCTAGCTGAAACTCTAGCTGAAACTCTAGCTGAAACTCTAGCCGAAACTCTAGCTGAAATCCTAGCTGAAACTCTAGCTGAAACCCTAGTTGAAAATTTCAAAGCTTTATTTATAGAGTGTGACTGTATTATGGGAGTAGGTTAGTTTTTTGGGGCCATTATTGGAATATATAAACACCTACAGAAAATTATGAATCGTGTTATTTCATACCCAAATATCTTAATTCTGCTCTATTGAAGTCCTATAATAAGTTTATTCATATCAAACGAATCAGCCCTTAAGTGGCATAAACGAAAAGATAAGTTTATTATTTTCTAGTCACGTTAGCTTCAGCTCTATGCCACTACACAGTTGTGATACGAGGCTATTTATAAACGCGTATAAAATTTAGGAATTCTCTTTGTGTGTGGATTTATACGTTTAGTTCTAAATCATTTCATTATTTGGTACAACAATAGCATATACAATATTTCAAATTACTTTAAAGTAATTTGGTACTATCGAGTAATTCTGGTCTAGTAAAAAATTTGAAAATCGATTGGAATTTATTTATCAGTTTTCCCTCTTACCATAATTCTATTATGTAATTTGATCGTTTGATACATTATTCTGTTAAAGTACATGTTTTGTAACAACATTAGAGTGTGTTAATTTCCCATTTACTAAAGTTTGTCGACGAAATGTCTTGTTTACAAAATGTCTTGTCGACGAAACGTCTTGTCGACGAAAGATCTGTTGGTGAAACTTCTGTTGACGAAACGTCTGTCAACCAAATAAGTAACTAATAAAGAATATATTAAATAAGATCTTTATAGATACGTCCCTTCCTAATGTCAAGACTGACAACATTTGAAAACATATGAAACTAGATTATGTGCACTCGGTGGAGCGCATACTTTTGCCGCCGCTTTGACCGATTCTCTCCCAAAATTTAATAAACTGCTCAATGAATAATAACCAATCGTCCCTCCAAGTTTCATGCAATATGGTTCAATACTTTTTGAGGGATTGAGTTATAAATGACCTCGACCTTGATCTTTGACCAGATCGCTCTCAAAATTCTACCAGATGGTTGCTGGACATTTACCAATTGTACCATCAAATTTCAGACAATTTGGTTGAATACTTTTTGAGTTATTGAGTTACAAAATGGCCTTGACCTTGACCTTTGACCTTTGACCTGATCACTCCCAAAATCTGATAAAATGGTTCCTGTATATTGACCAATCGTCCCGCCAAGTTTCATGCAATATGGTTTAATACTTTTAGAGTTATGAATGATCATGACCTTGACCTTTGACCAGGTCACTCCCAAAATTCTACCAGCAGGTTACAGGACATGGACCAATCGTTTCATTAAATTTCAGGCAATTTGGTTGAATTATTTTTCAGTTAAGCGAATAACAATATGATAAATAAATAAATAAATAATGAAATGCCGATGAAAATATGACCTTCTTGCATTCTTAAGGTATGAAAAGAATTATTTCCCTATAGAGATCTGATTAACCAAAATTATATTAAGTAACAAAGCCAGAAATTTTAAGACTTCTAATACAAAATTTAACTGCTATTTGTGAGTCTAGCATTCAAATTTGGTGACTAAATGTTTGTTTGATTTGCTCTAATTTTCTTTGTAGTAACATGAATAAATTCTATAATTATTATTGAAAATAGCATTCTATTTAATGTAATTAGCGTTAATTTTAACGTATGTTTTAAATAACACAGCAACTGAAGGCGAGTGTGACGTCATGACTATAGCGCTCTATTATATTGTATTTAATAACAAAATAATGAAAGAGTTTGATAATTAGTGGAGGAGTTTATGTAGAAATAATTTAACAACACCGTAGTCTGGTTACGGCTTCAATATTTAGAGTTTTGAATATTTCTTCACTAAAATTATTTTCCCAAAGAATTAGCTGGATAAATATAAGTTCCAAGCGTAATTTAGTTGGGCCGGGGTGGCCCAGGGGTTAGCGCGTTAGCCCCTGCCCTAAAAGACTCGGGTTCGATTCCCATTGCTGGCGCTGGCTTTGAGAATCGAATTTAAAAAATGTAAATAATATGTACGTAGATGGGACTATACCATCATTTTTCAGCTTCTCTTGCATGTCTCCTTCTTTTCAACTAGTAACTTTATTTCATTAAAAATTGGAAATAATTCTTGCTTGAGATGCAGTATAAATAAATATTCAAAAATCTGAATTTTAACAATTATATTATATTCTTTTACATTTTTCTGTGCATTAGCTAGAGGGTGATGTAACATTTTTTAAATGTTAAAGTGGCACTCACCAAAGTTACTTATTTATTTTAAAATTTACTGCACCAATAATGTAATAACAATTAAGTCAGTTTTAGCAATTAGTTAATTATATCAATTTTGTCAGGCAATAATTACAAAAATTGTGATGCTAATTATGATGGGGAGGTAATTCAAACATTTCTTTCAATCTCCGTAGACTTATTAGAAAGCTGCCAATATTAGTGAATTCCATTTCTGGAGGTAAAACACAAAAGCAATGCATGTAAGTAATAACAAATGAATGTACATCCATGGAATAAAATGTGTAAATTATACTCACAAATTACAATATTTGTAGACGGTTTTATTTCTGTGAATGAACGGAAAGTTATATATTTTCGTTATAATTTGGAAGATAGGCAATAATTTAGAACAACAAAACAATTACAACACTCTATTCAGTTTACAAAGAATGTGAAAAGAGAAGCTGAAGCAGCACCGGTGTAACTTGGTGGAGCTTTGTCTTCAATATCAATTTTTTTAATTAAAATCGAAATATGACATCTTAATGGTAATAGAAAAATGAGTGACCACACGAGTTCAAGAATCAATCAATAAATTGACCCACCAATAATATAATTATATTCTTTTTATTTCCTATGCCAATCTTACCCCTCCTAACCTCTGGGTTTAAAGTTTACTTACTAACTTAGGGTTTGGTTCTTGCGTGATTTAGAAATAATTTGAACGAAGCTCTGAGAATTATCCTCAAATAAACATACAAAATAATAGACAATGCATTTAGTATGAACAAATCTGTAGCATGAAATAACATCTAATTATTGGTACAGGTAGATAGAGAATCAATGCAATAATAAAGTGAGTGACTTTATTATTAATATAATGAGCTGAGAGTGACGTCACAGTAATTGAGGGAAATATATTTATTTGTACCTCCACCCAGCACGTTATTTTCATTGCCCTGAATGTGACACTATATGGCCACAGTTTTACGGAGTTAATTGTAGAACAAAATGAGTAGTGAGAGAAGAAAATAGATGAAGAGGTTAAAAAATTGTGAAAAGTTTAGGCCACGCAGGGAATCGAACCCGGGTCATCAGATTTAAAGTCTGATGTGTTAGCCACTACACCACGAGGCCTTGTTAAATTATGGAAATAAACATAGTCTAGTTTTACTAATCTCCGAAAATAATAATATTTCTGAATTTTGTGAGTAATATGGATACGGTAATAAAATATTGAACAAAAAGATGGGAAAGGAAATTTCAGCAAAAATAAATCATTTTGACTCCAAATTAATTTGTAATGAATTTAACTATTTAAACTAATCTTATACTAATCTGAATTAATAATAAATTGAATGAATAGTCAAATATTATTCTTTGTTACCGTAGACTTAGTGTATACATTAATTCGCTATCGATTCATCTGTAATTAAATTACCTTCAATCTTTAAATTACATTTAAATCTTCAAATTACTTTAAATCCTTAATTTGAATAATAAATTAAATATTGTCTTGTAGAAGTGTATTGTTTTTTTAGTTTTCTTTAATAAATATCCTAACACTAATAAATAAATTAGAGTAAATCTTTAATTAAATGATTATATTACATTAAATAATTAAATATCATTAAATAAATTTAAATTAAACAATTAGGGGATAATCACTATGAGACCTAGCGTTACAAAGCATCAATTTAGTTTTATTTAATAAAGAGGGCCCGGATTTCTATGCCCTTTCAATCTAGGCGGAATAGCACTAAAAACTATGCAAAATATGCTTTTAAAAATATGCTTTATAGCCTAAATTCTATGCTAAATATGCCATTATAAATTGAGTAGTTATACCTCAAATAACGTTTTCTTTATTCAAAACATTAAAAACATGCTGTTTGGGTGAAATGGTAGACTTAATTACGTATACTTTTCTTTAATTTTGAGGTTGTATTTATGATGTTGAATAATGTTTCCCGATTTCAAATGGAAAATTAACGAAGTAAATTTTTTGTAATTATTGAAAATGGAATTGGAAATCGAACCACATTTTGTGCATCGCATTTTTATTAATATACGACAATTAAATAAAATAGCAACAAATAACCCTTAATGATAATTTCTCAGGTTCTTACTTCTACTAAGAGATAGCTAAAGTTTCATTAATATCTAACAAAATATCAGAACAAGAAAAATAAGTCTCTATATAACGATATACGGTACATATGAAATTTAATTATTTATTCATCTAGCTAGATAAAAATAATAGTAGCTATAATAATTATTAGAATATAAATAATTAAACAATTAGGAGATACATGATACGATTTATTGTTTTTTGACATTTTCTGCTTTTAGAGACATTCGATGATCGCTCAGTAACATTTTAAGTTTTGAAAAACTTCTTTCTACTTCAACTGATGTCAACGGAGTGTACTTGAAATACATTGCATTTTGTGATACATTTCTTACAATCTGCACCTCTTTCACTCTATCGATAACGCTTCGTATTCATTCTATGTGTTGCAATCCAGGATTATTTGCTACAATACGGTTGGTATCATGTTGGCATCATCCTCATTCAAATCTACAAAATTTACACTCTTACGCCTATGTTTAGCTGTTTAAAAGTGTGATACAACATTTTATTTCTTGTAGCTACTTAACTTCACATTGCATGGCTTGCATTTCAAAACACCTTCTTCATTGCATAACACCCCAATTCATCAACTAAATTTCGTATCATGACGTTATCAGACCGCTTAACTTTAGTCATTATTAAGAGTTGTTAAGACTACGAGGACTTGGAACTAATTGACTTGCTAAAATATTACAACAAAAACTGTAAATAGAAAATGGAGCTACTGTAGCGTAAACTTTAATATATCATAAATAGAGTTTTGCATGCTGTAGCGTAGACAAAAATATCCTTAAATAGAATTTTATATGCTTTGTATGCAAAATAGGTTAATGCCTATAAAGCATAGATCATCTATGCTTTTATAGCTTTCTATGCTGTTATTCTGTTAGAGCATAGAAATATGGGCTCTATTAATAAATCATTAAATTACATTAAATAATTAAATTACATTAGATAATTAAAAATAATTAAATTACATTAAATAATTAAAATAATTAAATTACATTAAATAATTAAAATAATTAAATTACATTAAATAATTAAATTACATTAAATAATTAAAATAATTAAATTACATTAAATAATTAAAATAATTAAATTACATTAAATAATTAAATTACATTAAATAATTAAAATAATTAAATTACATTAAATAATTAAATTACATTAAATAATTAAAATCATTAAATTACATTAAATAATTAAATTACATTAGATAATTAAAAATAATTAAATTACATTAAATAATTAAAATAATTAAATTACATTAAATAATTAAAATAATTAAATTACATTAAATAATTAAATTACATTAAATAATTAAAATAATTAAATTACATTAAATAATTAAAATAATTAAATTACATTAAATAATTAAATTACATTAAATAATTAAAATAATTAAATTACATTAAATAATTAAATTACATTAAATAATTAAAATAATTAAATTACATTAAATAATTAAAATAATTAAATTACATTAAATAATTAAATTACATTAAATAATTAAATTACATTAAATAATTAAAATAATTAAATTACATTAAATAATTAAAATAATTAAATTACATTAAATAATTAAATTACATTAAATAATTAAAATAATTAAATTACATTAAATAATTAAAATAATTAAATTACATTAAATAATTAAATTACATTAAATAATTAAATTACATTGGATAATTAAATCACAATTGTTTATTGTTTATTGAAATTCTGTTCACATTAAAATACAAAATAAAAGTAATACAATTTTAAAATACGAACAGCTTGATTATTCAAAAGTCTAACATGACTTGTAGAATCTAAAATATAAAATCTAACTAAAAATATCATACTTATCTAAAAATATACAATCTACCTAAAAATAGAATACCTATTCCAAAATATAAATCTATCCAAAAATATAAAACCTATCTAAGTTACCGGTCTGAATAAGTCAATTTTAAAAGTATCAAATACAAAGTAGAAACATATTAAACAGGACTAAGGTTATAACGGTTAAAACAATACTTTTAAGATCCTTTTTTGAAACTGTAGTTGGACATAGGGTTACATAAAAAATCAGGTAAATTAATAAAAGCTTCGATGGATCTAAAAATAGTGAAATTTCTTTCCAGCTCTAATCTAATTCTCTGTAAAAATAGTTTATATCCTCTGGTTTGATGGTCATGTGCAGGAATAAAATCATTAAAATATTTTTCTAAAATTATGGGATCTTCATATAAGGCTTTCCTTAAATATTACAATAAAAAATAATTACACACATCTTCAAATTTTAAAATTCCTATTTTAAAATACATTTCATTGGTGGACTTTAAAGGCACATTATTTGCATTTCTCTTAACATTTAAAATTATTCTTAAAATATCGTTTATTACATTTTTCAAGGGGTGTAAGTAAACGTTAAAAGTTTTTCCATAAAAAATAATACATTGAGTAAAAACAGAATAAGCCAAGGAGTAGTAAATTAAAATTTAAGAGTCTAAATAAGGCTTGGCTGAATAAACTATTCCTTTAATTTGACTAATTTTCTTACAGGTTTGGATAATATGAGTCTTAAAAGTTAATTTGTTGTCTATTAAAAGGCCAAAGTATTTAAAATTATCTACAAACTCTACTGGATTATTATTAAAGTGTATTAGGGGATAATCACTATGAGATCTAGCGTTAAAAAGCATCAATTTAGTTTTATTTAATAAATCATTAAATTACATCAAATAATTAAATTACAGTAAATTATTAAATTACATTAAATAATTAAATTACATTAAATAATTAAATTACTTTAAATAATTAAATTACATTAAATAATTGAATCACATTAAATCATTAAATTACATTAAATAATTCAATTACATTAAATAATTCAATTACATTAAATCTTTAAATTATATTAAATAATTAAATCACATTAAATCATTAAATTACATTAAATAATTGAATTATATTAAATAATTAAATCACATTTAATCATTAAATTACATTTAATAATTGAATCACATTAAATAATTAAATTACATTATATAATTAAATTACATCAAATAATTAAATTACATTAAATAATTAAATTACATTAAATAATTAAATTACATTAAATCATTAAATCACATTAAATAATTAAATTACATTAAATCATTAAATTACATTAAATAATTAAATTACTTTAAATAATTCAATTACATTAAATAATTAAATTACATTAAATCTTTAAATTACATTAAATAATTAAATTACATTAAATCATTAAATTACATTAAATAATTGAATTACATTAAATAATTAAATTACATTAAATAATTGAATTACATTAAATAATTAAATTACATTAAATAATTAAATTACATTAAATCAATAAATCACATTAAATAATTAAATTACATTTAATCATTAAATTACATTAAATAATTAAATTACTTTAAATAATTGAATTACATTAAATAATTGAATCACATTAAATCATTAAATTACATTAAATAATTCAATTACATTAAATAATTAAATTACATTAAATAATTGAATTACATTAAATAATTAAATCAAATTTAATCATTAAATCACATTTAATCATTAAATTACATTAAATAATTGAATTACATTAAATAATTAAATCACATTAAATAATTAAATTACATTAAATAATTAAATTACATTAAATAATTAAATTACATTAAATAGTTAAATTGTTTATTGTTTATTGTTTATTGAGAAACTGTTATATACATATATTACATAATTGAAAAAAAACTTTTATATAAAAACTTCTGAGACATAATAAATAATTGTTTCTAAAATGTATACACAGTTGATTCTAAAAAAGTCTAAAAGCTTGTGGAATCTATAAAATATAAACAGTAGGTACATAAGAAATATTAAAATCCTACCTAAGTTACCGGTATTAAAATTTCTCTATATTGGTTAAAACAGTAATCTTTATATTTCTTTTTAAAAACATAGTTTGACATTGGTTGTCTTAAAAATTCTGGTAATTTATTAAAAGCTTCTATTGATCTAAAAATAGTAAAATTTCTTTGACTTTCTAATCTAATAGGAGGAAGGTTCAAATTTGTGTCCCTTGTGTAATGGTTATGGGAAGGGATAAAATTAATAAAATATTGTTCTAAAATATCTGGTTCGTAAAAAAGTGCTTTTCTTAAAAACGATAATAAAAAATAATCACACACATCATCAAATTTAAAAATCTTAAATTTAAAATACATTGTGTTTGTTGGCATTAAAGAAGTAAAATTTTCATCTCTTTTTACATTTAAAATAATTCTTAGAATATCATTTAATAAAATTCTGATGCGACTTAAATGGACGTTAAAAATTTTGCCATAAAAAATGATAGACTGTGTAAAAATAGAATAAGCTAATGAATAGTAGATTAAAATTAGTGACTTTCTATTAAAATAGGGTTTGGTTGAATAAATGACACCTTTTACTTGGCTGAGTTTCCTAGTTATTGCGTCAATATGCGGTTTAAAAGATAGTTTACTGTCGATTATAAAGCCTAGGTATTTAAAATTATTTACATATTCTAGTTGAACATTATTAAAATAGGTGTTAGGGAATACATTAACAGATCTAGCATTAAAAATCATCGCTTTAGTTTTGAAGACATTGGGGGTTAATTTGTTAGAATTTAGCCATTCTGATAGTTTGTCAATGAAATTTTGCAGTCTACTAAAAACATTTAAAAAAATTGTGTCCCGAATATAAAAAACTGAATCATCTGCAAACATGGTACAATTAAAATTACAGCTTTCAGCAAGGCTACAGAGATCATTTATAAAAATATTAAAAAGCAAGGGGCTCAAATTTGAACCTTGAAAAAGACCGGTAACTAGTGGTTTAAAATTAAAAATAATTTTTTTATAATGTACACGTTGCCGTCTATTGCTAAGGTAACTACCTAAAAGAGAATTAAAATTACCCCTGACACCGTAATGGTCAAGTTTTCTCAGAAGGAGATCTTCATCCACGGTGTCAAAGGCTTTCTTAAGATATAAAAATAACGCAATACAATATGAATTTTCTTGAATAGAATTAAAAACATATGATAAAAATTCTAAAATAGCTAAGTTGGTAGATTTCCCTAATCTAAAACCATACTGATGATCAGTTAAAATTCTATCTGAACTAATAAAATCATTTATCCTAGAGTAGAAAATTTTCTCAAAGACTTTATTAAAAATAGGGAGAGTAGTTATAGGTCTGTAATTATTGGCGTCTAATCTGTCACCGGATTTAAAAATAGGAATAACTCTTGCGACCTTAAAAATATCTGGATAGGTTCCGTTATCAAAAGAAAGGTTAAAAATCTTAGATAAAACAGGACAAATAAAATTTAAAATGTTGCATAAAAACTCCGGTTTAATTTCGTCTTTATGACATTTTTTAGATTTGAGTGACAATATGACATTTCTGACCTCAGCTTCTGTAATTGGAATAAAATCTAGAGAGTTAAAATTAGGTGGAGTTAAAATAGTTAGGTTATGATTACTATTGGTTGTTGGGAGTTGCTGCACTAGTTACTCGGCAATTGAGCTAAAAAAAGTATTAAAAGTATTGCACATGTCAGTATCGGTCTGGGTTATATCGTTTTGCTTTAATTTTATGTTATTTTCCTTATATTTTTTTCCTAGTACTTCGTTTATTTCGGCTCAAGTCTTTCTTGAGTTTTGCTTTACTTGCGTTAAATTGAATTGGTAATATAAACTTTTTGATTTTCTTATGACTGATGTTAAAATATTTTTAAAATAGGTATAAGAACGTTTGTATATAAGTCCTCTATTTAAAAGTTTAAGAAGTACATGTTTCTTCTTTATTAACATCTTCAAATCTTCTGTTAACCATTTAGGATTCTTTAAAACTTTCAGTTTTTTGCTTTTTATCAGGGGAAATGCTGTATTATATATATGGTAGATTCTATTGATAAAATTGTCAGTTAAAATATTGGGATCGTTGTCGTTCATGCTGTTAAAATTCTCCATTTGAGTCAAATTAATAAAATTATTCAATTTACTAATGCTTTTAAGTTGTCTACTAAAAATAAAATCATCCTGTATTCCGTCTGGAATATTAAAATGAAGTAAAATAGGTCTGTGGTCAGAAATGTCACATTCAATCACGGCAGAGTTAAGATTATTATTAGGGGTAAAATTTTGCCAGAAATGGTCTATTAGTGAAAATTGATTAGAGAATTCATTTGGTGAATACCTAGTTGGCTTATCTAAAGTTGGGTAAAAAGAATGTCCAGATACTAAATTGATAAAATTATTAATGCTATTGAGGTTATGAGGGTTAAAAAGGTCAATATTAAAATCCCCACATAAAACAGTATCAGAATTAGCAATAGACGGCAATAAAATATCGTTAAAAAAATCACACATAGAGTCAATAGAGTAAGAGGGGGGTCTATAGATACAACATAGATTGAACTTGAAATTAGGACCACAAATTGACAATGTCAAAATTTCTATGGCCTATTGACTGTCAATGAACTATTTGTGAAAATAACAACTCTGCCTCCATGTTTATTTCGATATATACTATATTTGTTAAAACCTTCGAGATAAAAGCAGTTGTCAATATTTTCCTCTAGCCATGTTTCAGAGATACAAATTAAGTCGAATGATTTCTTCTTCCTTAGTGTCAAAAATGCTTGTAGTTTTGCGAAGTTACGCCTCATACTCCTAATATTGACTGCTAAAATACTAATTGAATTGTTGGGGATGTTAAAATTTATAAAATTGTCTAGGGTAAAACTGTTACAAGTAACATTAGGATAGGCATTGTTATTGTCACCGAATAAAACACTAGGAAAATTAAGAGGAAAGGGCTGCATTTTCAGTGTTAGGCTGGTCTATTGCATTTGTTTTGCAGAACGAGTCGAGGGAATTTGAATTATTAATAATGAAATACTTAGGGTTGTTTATAATCTTCACACAAATATTCCCTGCAAACACATAAGCAGAGGCAATAATGTTTTCATTAGCTTTCTTTAATAATTTAAACTTGTATAGAAGCTGTGACCTATTTTTTGCAAGATAATCATTAACATAAATACCAGGTGGTTTCTTACGTTTGAAAGATTTCAGAATTTCTATTGTTTCCTCTTTTGAGGTCACTTTCACTTTCAAATGTTTATTTTTATTTCCTCTAATACTGACACTAGTAACAATTTCTTCACAATTTAGATCTTCTACGTGTCTCCGAATTATCTTCACAACTTCAGACTTGAGATTTCTATTCTCTTCGCCACCCTTAGTATCTTCACTCTTCCGGTTCTTTTCACCTTTTTGCGTTGTACTATTGTTATCTCCTTCCTTTTTTTTTTCCTTCGCTATTATTTCTTTGCAGATGTCTCCGTCTAATTTGAAGAAATTAGTGAGAGAGTCCTGTTCAATCTGTTCCAGCCTATCTTCAAAATTCTGCAGTTTTGGCGATCGGTACTGGAGGCTTATTGAGTTTGATACTGCCTCGCTGTAGAGTATGGGCTGTAATTCCGGCACATCTACGTCTTGTCCCTTGCCTATTAGGTTGTTGAACCTAGTCTCTAAGTTGAAGTTTTTTTCTTCAAGAATTTCGATTTTTCTAAATAGTTTAGAGGTGAACTTAGATAGAGATATTACATTAAATAATTAAATTACATTAAATAATTGAATTACATTAAATAATTAAACTACATTAAACAATTAAATTACATTAAATAATTAAATTACATTAAATAATTGAATTACATTAAATAATTAAACTACATTAAACAAATAAATTACATTAAATAATTAAATTACATTATATCATTAAAATACATTAAATCAATAAACTTCAAAGTGTACCTGAATTATTTTATTTTGATTTAATGAAGTTAAATAATAAATATTGTCAGTTTTAACAATTTTATTCTTTAGTAATTTAGGCAATTTATTGAGATTTGAAATATGAAAAGTGTCACTTATTGAAAAACAAGAATCATATAATTCTTCATAACATTATCATTTAATATTTGAAATTTAAAGCTAGTATCTAATCCTAATAAATTGAAATTAATTTCAGAATCACCGTTTGTAGTACGTACATTTTCATTCCCTAAACCTTCTAAGAGGACTGAATTATTACTGTTAACACTAAGCTTAAATTTATCTACAATAGATTTCCTAATTAAAGACACACGAGATCCACTATCTATCAATGCCTCATATTTACAATTACTTATTTCAATAGGAAGGTAAAGAAATTTCTTTTTCATTACCATGTTGTTTTCTATTATTTTGAGTTCATCACTTTTTTCCAGATCATTTTCTTGAGTAGAGGGATTCTCTTTAGCGACCTCTGTCGTCACCTCTTTGATGGCAGAGGTTATCAGTTTAAATTCTGTCTGTAGCTTGGCTTACGATTGTGATAGTCTACACTGTTTAATCTGTTAGAGTTATACCTGTCAGTGCCACTTTTACGCACTGTAGAGAAAGAGCGTTTTTTATTTTTACCGCAGTCTCTGTAGAAATGACCTTCTCGGTTACATAGAAAACATAGCTTCAGTCTTTTTCTACATGAGTTATAATGATGTCCAAATCTTTTGCAGTAGTTACACTTCATAGCATTAGTTAAAGGGGGTGGAGTTTCGAATGAGGGAGGCTTGTATTGGCTATTGTAGGAGTTTCGTTCATACTGAAAAACATTTGCTTTTCGTCTCCAATCATTGTGATCGGTACTGTATCTCTGTTGCTGATGGTACTTTGGTACAGTTTGTAGTGCATTGTTATAGAAGCGTTTATTATTAATGAATTCATTTTCTCTGTGTGTTCTATTGTAATTAGGTGATCGATTAATGGAATCTGAATTATTCAAATTGATTACGATTTCTTCTACGTTTTCTGTTTCATAATCACTTCTTTCTTTTCCATCAATCATTTCGAGATCATAAAATCGAGTGCATCTTTGTATTCTTGTCCAGGTCAGTCTCTTTCTTTCTATTCCGAATTCTCTTATTTCCTCGTTTATGATACGTCTCAGCTGTTTTGAAACTCCTTTTTTGAAAGTTTGAATTAGGGTAGAACTCCGTTCAGCATCATGCTTTGGATAAGCCTGTTTATACAGTTTCTCCAATCTACTACTGTATGTGAAATAGGACTCATTAAGCATCGGTTTTGCTTCTCGAACTTGCTTTTAGCATGAGCTTTTCTGATTTCCCTTTCATCTTTGTACCATCTAATCAACTTAGCCTTAACATCGTCATAATCATCGTCAAAATCTCTTAGTAGCTTGAAATTTTTGAGAGTTTGACCTTTAAGATGTCTTTCGAGCTCACTTCCTTTTATCGACATTCTTACTATTACTATCATTTTCTTCTTTTTGTGTTTGCTTCTTTTGACTATCAGACTCGCCATATTTATTTACTAATAATCTAATAGCTTCAATTTCTTTTCCATGATTCACTAAAATATCTTTCTTTTCATCACTGGTTTCAATATTTTCAAAGAATTGTTTCATAAAACGAATATTTCCAGCAATAGTGTCTTGAACATCAACATTCTCTTCTTTTTCATGGTCATGATTATTGGTACTACCTCTAGGGTCAATATTATTCTCAGCCATTTCACGGAATAATTTCAAAGCAGTAGATATAATATACTTTGTAAACAATCTGATCCCCAAACTTATAAATAAATAGTACACATATTATAGGCAAAGACCAGAGAAAAATAATACTGATTGCATAATATATGAAATAACGAATCAAAATAACTAAATTTATAAAAAAAAAGTCACGGCACCAATTCATGTGGTGGGAAATTAGTATAACCCAGGTTCTAGTTCTACTATTGGCCTATCTTGTGATTGATTGATTTATTTATTTTATTTATTTTATTAGTTAGTTACTGTGATTATATTTCTATTTAATTTCTTAATGGGTATACTGAAATATCACGTATGAAAGGAGTAAATAAAAGGATTCGAAATGCAGCTATTGAATTCGGATAATAGATAATGATCCACTTCCCGTAGTAATAGCACTGTATCATCCACTTCCCGTAGTAATAGCACTGTATCATCCACTTCCCGTAGTAATAGCACTGTATCATCCACTTCCCGTAGTGATAGCACTGTATCATCCACTTCCCGTAGTAATAGCACTGTATCGTCCACTTCTCGTAGGAATAGCACTGTATCATCCACTTCCTGTAGTAATAGCACTGTATCATCCACTTCCCGTAGGAATAGCACTGTATCATCCACTTCCCGTAGTGACAAAAGGTACACTGTAAATTATCTCCTCTTTCAATTACCCTTTAATGTAACTAGGAAGTAGATGTGAGGTGATTTCAACTTCAATAGTTCCGTGGACATAGATTTTATTATTTATATATTTTTAAATATCCAAATTAAAGAGCCATATATATTATATAATAAACATATTTTGATAATAAGGATTACTAATAATTTTGATAATAAGGATTAGGATGAAGATTCATTCATTGTAATCAGTTGGTTTCTGAAGTTTGCTCTATTACAGCTATTGTCTTATCCCTTTCACAATGGCGTGGATTATATTAAGTTCACGTGGAAAAGATATCATTTAAAAAAATCCTATTAATACTCAATGTAAGATTGAAAACTATGAAATCGTTAATGAAATCGTAAAACATATCAATGAATATACATAGTCATATCTCGTCACGAAGTACTGTACAGGTGAATAAAGTCGTACGTGAATTGCAAACAACAGTTAAAGGTCCCCTCCAAGCAAAAATTTTTATTGCTTAAAAAAACGAGCTAAATGTTTCTTATAATTTTACTGCAAACCGCATAAAATTTGATAGCATATTTTTAATTTTATATGCTTTTAAAGATTTTTATAATATAAACTCTACAAAACCTATTTTACTTCCGACTTTCTAATTTTCAGACTGAAGAAGAATGTACACCATTTGTTTTGATTGTCAACTAAGTATTTGGTTTAATAAATCTATACATTATTTGTTTGAAGGTTTAAATTTGGATAAACTTACTATAGAAACGTTTATATTCTTTTAGAAACAAATAATATATTGAAAGAAGGCCAAAAACGCATTGTTTGTTTAAAAATTTAAATTTGAAATCAAAACAAAGAGTGTACAATCTTCTTTCTCAGCGTCAGGTTGGAGATTCACTCGATTGTTGCTCACAAAGTATTAAAAAACTTTAAAAGCAAATAAAAAAATATATACTGAACCGAATTGTATGTGGTTTGCGGAATAATAACCGTAGACCTTAGTTCTGTATCATTATGTAATAAACTCATTTAAGATGAGGACCTTTAAGATGATTAAATTATAGTATTTTAAAAATAGCAAACCACACAGTGTTATTTCAAACTAAACTACTGTCAAAATATATAACAGTCAAATTTAAAAGATATGTTCTGTAATTATTTTAAGTAGAATCAAATTCATTTTATTTTTCAATTTCGTGGCTATTTTACATTGGTTAAGTAAAACTTGTTGAAGTACAATATGTTAAAGTTACATTAAAACGTTTTATATTTATGTAAGTTGCATCTCACATTTTATACTTATAATTTACCAATTTAAACCTAGAAATATATAATCCACCGGGCAATATTTCGCAGTGCAATATTCCGCTGGGCAAAATTCCTGTCACCGCGAATAATGGAGAGGGGAGGAAAACTTTGTTTGTTTTTGTGTTGTTGTGTAATAGCCTCCTGTTTTAGTAGATGGATTCTTTGTAGCCAGGGTGTGACTCTTTTTAGTGAAAAATAACATCTTCATAAATTAAAAAACTGATGCACTAAAAATACAATCAAAGAGTTTTAAAGCAAATTTAATCTTCGACAAATTCTCGTAAGAGCAGCTTCAAAGATTTGGAGCATTTTACACCTTATGTTAAAATCTCAGCTCAATCGGACGAGTATTATTGGTAGCTAGCAAAACCAGTAAACGAACCCCTTAATGAACCCCTATGGGGGAGAGCCACGCCCCCATTACAAATATATCAGTAATGAAGTAATAAATGGAAAATATCACAGAAACTAGAAATATTCGATGTATGCATTTCCGCAGCCCCCTACCAGGTGATAAGTCAATCTTTAAGTGTGCAGTACAACAAATTAGCGGATACAACAAATTAAATTAGTTTTAGGTATAAAATCTAGAACGTTTGAGTAATTTCAATGAAAAACACTAATTTTTTCAAAGTTCTCAATTTTTCAGAAATACATAGGAAATAAATAACTTTAAACCCTCGTATCTCATAAAGTATTAGTTTCTACAAAAAAAAACTGTTATGATTTCCGGATTCTATGGACAAAAATATATCTAAAAAATAATTAAAATTAAAATTGGCAGGAGTCGTCAAATATGCCAGATTCGAATTTACTGAACCCTGAAAAAAGTAAACTCAAATTTAGATTTGAATATTTCAACAACCATTGTAGGTACAGTTTATATCAAGTATCATTTTGTTAATTGAACCTTATTCCATCCACAGTTAAATTTCAATAGTTTTATTTATTTTATTTTTGTGAATATAATAACTTTTATTAATGAGTGACAAGAGTGGCTTTACGCAAATGGTCAGAAAACAGACAATAAAGTAAGTTCAAACACTAAAAATATCTTTATTAGACAACATCCCATTAATAAAACAGTTTTATATCCAGGTTTTAAGAGTATTCATTTTACTATTCCTTTTATTAAATATTGACAATATGGAGAAATGTGATTAAGTACAAAAAAGAAGGAAAAAGTTTGAATTTTAACAAGGGTCGTTCAGACCACAAGAGGACACAGTGCGAACTGAAGACAAATCAATTTTGTTCAGCAAATCCTTTTATTAAATATAAATATTCTGTTAGGAAAAATGGAGAAAATTTCGATATATTTAATCCATTCCTACTAACAGAAAATTTTTATCTAATAAAAGTATTTGCTGAACAAAATTGATTTTGTTGAGAGTAGATTATGCAAATCTGGAAATGGCAGATTATGTGACGCAATTTACCTGCTTTACCCAATCACTACAGTTACATAGGACTATGTGGAATGTTTTGTACTGAAAAGAGTTATTTTGACAGAAAGGGTACACTAGTTGGTACATTAAAACTACAAGATGATTAACTGTTCTATAACATTTCTTGTCACGTAACTCATCTGTGTGAGATCAAACACCTGATGAAGTGTGAACAGTAAAGTCATCCACACTAATCATTACCAAAATAATGACTTGAGAAAACAGTTTCGATGGAAAAAGGTAGAAAGAAACTGTTTTAATTTCTTCGTTTACATAAAATTTACTTGCATCTTTTAAACCGTTTTTTTTATAAAACATGATCAGGTACCTACAACAGTCAAAGAACGCTGTTAGAACTAGCAATAACTTACTAAACCTTTATGTCCCAAATCTCTCTTACAGAACAGTCACCATGTTGTTACAGTTAACTATCGGGTTGTTGTTCTCAATTTCGGTAGGCCTAGGCTCACCGTTCACAACCTATTGGAATGTGCCTATGGAGAAATGTACCAAACTAGGTGTGACCCTAGACTATGCTCAGTACTTCATAGTTCACAACTCTGAGGGAACCTTTCTAGGAGACAAGGTACGGCTATTCTAAACTTAGGACACTCGCAATACTTTGAAAGTGTATTTTAACAAAGTCCATTGGTAGATCAGAAATTTTTAAAGATCAATTTGATTTTACCTATGTTTTCACCCACTTTCCTACTACAACGAGTGTCTGCTCTTTTATGGGAGGTACACCACTAAAATTTATTTCACAACGGGCCCCCAAAGGCTCTATCCTGAAGCTGTCTGTGGTGAATGGAAGAGAAGGGGGGTGGCGTCCCTTGGGCCCCGAACTGTTGTAATTTGGATTATGGATTGTCTTTTTTCATTTTTACCATGTTTATCATTTTTTTAACGCAACTTGCAGTTTTAGAGGATAGCGCTAGGGTTATGCTCTTCAACTACGAGGTCTTAGATTTTGTGTTAGGTAGGCTCGTAGGCTTCATTTACTATCACCTCTTCATTTTCCTCTTCCAACCGTGAGTGCAGCCACCGGTGCTTGTGTCCCGTTTCGTCACATTCCTTGGTAAGTGACTGCATTCACGGAGTAGCTTTTATGCATCCATGAGCATTGTCACCGACGGTGGTAAGTGACTTTGTTCATGGAGCCACTTTCCTCTCTGACTGCTTCTTCCAGTCCCTTGTATTTAATTTCCTTTTGACGTCAGCGATATGGCCTTTGGTTCCGATCAATTGCCGACCACTACTCAATTACCGACCACTACCCAATTGCCGACCACTACTCAATTGCTGACCACTACCCAATTACCGACCACTACTCAATTGCCGACCACTGCCCAATTACCGACCACTACTCAATTACCGACCACTACTCAATTACCGACCACTACTCAATTACTGACCACTACTCAATTACTGACCACTACTCAATTACTGACCACTACTCAATTACTGACCACTACTCAATTGCCGATCACTACTCGATTACTGACCACTACTCTATTGCCGACCACTACTCTATTGCCGACCACTACTCTATTGCCGACCACTACTCTATTGCCGACCACTACCCAATTGCCGACCACTACTCAATTGCCGACCACTGCCCAATTACCGACCACTACTCAATTGCCGACCACTACCCAATTACCGACCACTACTCAATTGCCGACTACTACTCAATTGCCGACCACTACTCAATTACCGACCACTACTCAATTACCGACCACTACTCAATTACCGACCACTACTCAATTACCGACCACTACTCAATTACTGACCACTACTCAATTACCGACCACTACTCTATTGCCGACCACTACTCTATTGCCGACCACTACTCTATTGCCGACCACTACTCTATTGCCGATCACTACTACTGACCACTACTCTATTGCCGACCACTATACTCTATTGCCGACCACTACTCTATTGCCGATCACTACTCAATTACTGACCACTACCCAATTACCGACCACTACTCTATTGCCGACCACTATTCTATTGCCGATCACTACTCAATTACTGACCACTACCCAATTACCGATCACTACTCTATTGCTGACCACTACTCTATTACCGACCACTACTCTATTGCCGACCACTACTCTATTGCCGACCACTTCTCTATTGTCGACCACTACTCTATTGCCGACCACTACTCTATTGCCGACCACTTCTCAATTACCGACCACTACTCTATTGCCGACCACTACTCTATTGCCGACCACTTCTCTATTGTCGACCACTACTCTATTGCCGACCACTACTCTATTGCCGACCACTACTCTATTGCCGACCACTACTCAATTACCGACCACTACTCAATTACCGACCACTACTCAATTACCGACCACTACTCTATTGCCGACCACTACTCTATTACCGACCACTACTCTATTGCCGACAATTACTCTATTGCCGACAATTACTCTATTGCCGACCACTATACTCTATTGCCGACCACTACTCAATTACCGACCACTACTCTATTACCGACCACTACTCTATTGCCGACAATTACTCTATTGCCGACAATTACTCTATTGCCGACCACTATACTCTATTGCCGACCACTATACTCAATTACCGACCACTACTCTATTGCCGACCACTACTCTATTGCCTACCACTACTCTATTGCCGACCACTACTCTATTACCGACCACTACTCTATTGCCGACAATTACTCTAATGCCGACAATTACTCTATTGCCGACCACTACTCTATTGCCGACCACTATACTCTATTGCCGACCACTACTCGATTGCCGACCACTACTCGATTGCCGACCACTACTCTATTGCCGACCACTACTCTATTGCCGACCACTACTCTATTGCCGACCACTACTCTATTGCCGACCACTGCGCAATTGCCGACCGCTGCCCAATTACCGACTGCTGCACAATTACCGACCGCTGCGCAATTTTCGACCACTGCGCAATTTTCGACCACTGCGCAATTTTCAACTATCAATATAATAATGATAACCAATATGATAATGATAACCAATATGATAATGATAACCAATATGATGACGATAACCAAAATCTTAATGATAACCAAAATCATAATGATAACCAAAATCATAATGATACCCAAAATCATAGTGATAACCAAAATCATAGTGATAACAAAAATCATAGTGATAACCAAAATCATAGTGATAACCAAAATCATAGTGATAACCAAAATCATAATGATAACCAAAATCATAGTGATAACCAAAATCATAGTGATAACCAAAATTATAGTGATAACAAAAATCATAGTGATAACCAAAATCATAGTGATAACCAAAATCATAATGATAACCAAAATCATAATGATAACCAAAATCATAATGATAACCAAAATCATAGTGATAACCAAAATCATAGTGATAACCAAAATCATAGTGATAACCAAAATCATAATGATAATCAAAATCATAGTGATAACCAAAATCATAATGATAACCAAAATCATAATGATAACCAAAATCATAATGATAACCAAAATCATAATGATAACCAAAATCATAATGATAACCAAAATCATAATGATAACCAAAATCATAATGATAATCAAAATCATAGTGATAACCAAAATCATAGTGATAACCAAAATCATAGTGATAACCAAAATCATAATGATAACTACAATCATAGTGATAACCAAAATCATAATGATAACTACAATCATAGTGATAACTACAATCATAGTGATAACTACAATCATAGTGATAACCAAAATCATAGTGATAACCAAAATCATAATGATAACCAAAATCATAGTGATAACCAAAATCATAGTGATAACCAAAATCATAGTGATAACCAAAATCATAGTGATAACCAAAATCATAGTGATAACCAAAATCATAGTGATAACCAAAATCATAGTGATAACCAAAATCATAGTGATAACCAAAATCATAATGATAACTACAATCATAGTGATAACTACAATCATAGTGATAACTACAATCATAGTGATAACTACAATCATAGTGATAACTACAATCATAGTGATAACCAAAATCATAGTGATAACCAAAATCATAGTGATAACCAAAATCATAGTGATAACCAAAATCATAGTGATAACTACAATCATAGTGATAACCAAAATCATAGTGATAACCAAAATCATAGTGATAACCAAAATCATAGTGATAACTACAATCATAGTGATAACTACAATCATAGTGATAACTACAATCATAGTGATAACTACAATCATAGTGATAACCAAAATCATAGTGATAACCAAAATCATAGTGATAACCAAAATCATAGTGATAACCAAAATCATAGTGATAACCAAAATCATAGTGATAACCAAAATCATAGTGATAACCAAAATCATAATGATAACCAAAATCATAATGATAACCAAAATCATAGTGATAACCAAAATCATAGTGATAACCAAAATCATAGTGATAACCAAAATCATAGTGATAACCAAAATCATAATGACAACCAATATGTATTACAGATGCAGGTCATTGTTTCATTGAAAAAAATATATCTATTTTGCGTCGCTATTCTGGGGAAGACTCTTTTTGACCACTGTGCAATTTTAATAGTTTTTAATTGAAAGTTAAAATGTTAAGATCTTTTGACAATGTAATTATTAAAATTATTTTACATATAATTTAAAAAACTTATAATAATATAAAAAATTAGTACAGGCATCCCCCGCTTTAGTTACCAAATCACGACTCAGTTTAATTACCAAACTGCACAAACGGTAACTAAAGCGAATAAAAGATACAAGAAATATATAATTGTCACTCCTCGAATATATATATCTCATTTTCTATGAGTTATAGAAAGAAAATTTGTTTTAGTGTTATTAACTTACTAGAGTACTACGTATGTAAGCATATTAATAATAATATACAGTCTTTCATTGTTTGTGACTGTGATGAAAAAGTTTAAAGTCGTGCATTTATAAAATGTTTTAAAATCCATCTATAGCTTAACTCTCACTCAGTATAGGTGAGTAATTATTAGATACTTAAGGCCTAGTTACACTGTGCGAGTTACTGTCTTGACAGTGGACAGCAGCTGTCCCACTGTACTCGCATGCCAGTATGCTCTATGTTCTTAGCATTGAATTTCTATGACAGTTACTCGACTGATGTGGTCACACTGTGCGAGTAGCTACACTACAGTGACTGGTAAGGCCAAGCCCCAACTCACACGTTTACTCGCACCGTGTAACAAGGCCTTTAGATTTCTATAATTATTATGCTACATTTAACAAACAGCAATTTTATGCTCTAATGAATATTTTTAGTAGTAGGGTACTAAGTTCCAAGTTATTGGTTGGTTCTACAATTTGGACACGTCAGAAAAGAAAATATAATAATTATTATTTAACTTCTATTCTAATTGGTATCATGGATACTAATTGAAATAAAAGTTAAATAATGATTATTATATAAAGATTTTCACGCGTTCGAAAATATGGAACCGTGCAATAACACGGAACTAACCCTAAATAGGACATGTTGAATTTCTGAACCAATTGCTTCTAATAACCTCATCTGGATTATAATTTTGAGGTTTTTTTAGTTACCGTGAAATAATCAGAGAAAATTGTCTCCGTTTTCTATGTCTATGAACGGTTCTTATTTCGAGACATGACTCGAAATAAGTACCACTTGTATTAGAGTGAGTTGTACTTAAAACGAGTCCTGCCTGTACAACAGTTGGGTAGGTTAAGTTCTGAGTTATTGAACGGGTTCAAATTTTCGTTCATATAACAAAAGCTTATATAATTTAACATCTTAACCCGTTATTTTAAATTATTTTTTTATTATCCGATCGAAAATGTTGAACTGTCCGATAACTCGAAACTTCCCTTAATACGTAGCAAGTTATAATTTGCCTATTGTAGGTGATTCACTATAAAAAGGAGTAATTATTATTGTTTATTCATCACTTACAGGGTTAACACTTTTAATATTTACTTCTGTTTTTCTTTTTATTTTGGTGTTCCTGGTGTTGCGGCGAAATAATAGACAATATCTGTGTTAAAAGTTTTAAACTTTAAAACTAATGGAAACTGACTAAATGGTGAACTTGTTGGAAACTGACTAAATGGTGAACCTGTTGGAAACTGACTAAATGGTGAACCTGCTGGAAACTGACTAAATGGTGAACTTGTTGGAAACTGACTAAATGGTGAACTTGTTGGAAACTGACTAAATGGTGAACTTGTTGAAAACTGACTATAAGGTGAACTTGTTAAAAACTGACTAAATGGTGAACTTGTTGGAAACTGACTAAATGGTGAACTTGTTGGAAACTGACTAAATGGTGAACTTGTTGGAAACTGACTAAATGGTGAACTTGTTGGAAACTGACTAAATGGTGAACTTGTTGTAAACTGACTAAATGGTGAACTTGTTGGAAACTGACTAAATGGTGAACCTGCTGGAAACTGACAAAATGGTGAACTTGTTGGAAACTGACTAAATGGTGAACCTGTTGGAAACTGACTAAATGGTGAACTTGTTGAAAACTGACTAAATGGTGAACTTGTTGGAAACTGACTAAATGGTGAACTTGTTGGAAACTGACTAAATGGTGAACTTGTTGGAAACTGACTAAATGGTGAACCTGCTGGAAACTGACTAAATGGTGAACTTGTTGGAAACTGACTAAATGGTGAACCTGTTGGAAGCTGACTAAATGGTGAACTTGTTGAAAACTGACTAAATGGTGAACCTGTTGGAAACTGACTAAATGGTGAACTTGTTGGAAACTGACTAAATGGTGAACTTGTTGGAAACTGACTAAATGGTGAACTTGTTGAAAACTGACTAAATGGTGAACCTGTTGGAAACTGACTAAATGGTGAACTTGTTGGAAACTGACTAAATGGTGAACCTGTTGGAAACTGACTAAATGGTGAACTTGTTGGAAACTGACTAAATGGTGAACCTGTTGGAAACTGACTAAATGGTGAACTTGTTGGAAACTGACTAAAAGGTGAACCTGTTGAAAACTGACTAAATGGTGAACCTGTTGGAAACTGACTAAATGGTGAACTTGTTGGAAACTGACTAAATGGTGAACTTGTTGGAAACTGACTAAATGGTGAACTTGTTGGAAACTGACTAAATGGTGAACTTGTTGGAAACTGACTAAATGGTGAACCTGTTGAAAACTGACTAAATGGTGAACCTGTTGGAAACTGACTAAATGGTGAACTTGTTGGAAACTGACTAAATGGTGAACCTGCTGGAAACTGACTAAATGGTGAACCTGCTGGAAACTTACTAAATGGTGAACCTGCTGGAAACTGACTAAATGGTGAACTTGTTGGAAACTGACTAAATGGTGAACCTGTTGAAAACTGACTAAATGGTGAACCTGTTGGAAACTAACTAAATGGTGAACTTGTTGGAAACTGACTAATTGGTGAACTTGTTGGAAACTGACTAAATGGTGAACCTGCTGGAAACTGACTGAATGGTGAAGTTGTTGGAAACTGACTAAATGGTGAACTTGTTGGAAACTGACTAAAAGGTGAACCTGTTGAAAACTGACTAAATGGTGAACCTGTTGGAAACTGACTAAATGGTGAACTTGTTGGAAACTGACTAAATGGTGAACCTGCTGGAAACTGACTAAATGGTGAACTTGTTGGAAACTGACTAAATGGTGAACCTGTTGGAAACTGACTAAATGGTGAACTTGTTGAAAACTGACTAAATGGTGAACCTGTTGGAAACTGACTAAATGGTGAACCTGCTGGAAACTGACTAAATGGTGAACTTGTTGGAAACTGACTAAATGGTGAACCTGTTGGAAACTGACTAAATGGTGAACTTGTTGAAAACTGACTAAATGGTGAACCTGTTGGAAACTGACTAAATGGTGAACTTGTTGGAAACTGACTAAATGGTGAACTTGTTGGAAACTGACTAAATGGTGAACTTGTTGAAAACTGACTTAATGGTGAACCTGTTGGAAACTGACTAAATGGTGAACTTGTTGGAAACTGACTAAATGGTGAACCTGTTGGAAACTGACTAAATGGTGAACTTGTTGGAAACTGACTAAATGGTGAACCTGTTGGAAACTGACTAAATGGTGAACTTGTTGGAAACTGACTAAAAGGTGAACCTGTTGAAAACTGACTAAATGGTGAACCTGTTGGAAACTGACTAAATGGTGAACTTGTTGGAAACTGACTAAATGGTGAACTTGTTGGAAACTGACTAAATGGTGAACTTGTTGGAAACTGACTAAATGGTGAACTTGTTGGAAACTGACTAAATGGTGAACCTGTTGAAAACTGACTAAATGGTGAACCTGTTGGAAACTGACTAAATGGTGAACTTGTTGGAAACTGACTAAATGGTGAACCTGCTGGAAACTGACTAAATGGTGAACCTGCTGGAAACTGACTAAATGGTGAACCTGCTGGAAACTGACTAAATGGTGAACTTGTTGGAAACTGACTAAATGGTGAACTTGTTGGAAACTGACTAAAAGGTGAACCTGTTGGAAACTGACTAAATGGTGAACCTGCTGGAAACTGACTAAATGGTGAACCTGTTGGAAACTGACTAAATGGTGAACCTGTTGGAAACTGACTAAATGGTGAACCTGTTGGAAACTGACTAAATGGTGAACTTGTTGAAAACTGACTAAATGGTGAACCTGTTGGAAACTGACTAAATGGTGAACTTGTTGGAAACTGACTAAATGGTGAACCTGTTGAAAACTAACTAAATGGTGAACCTGTTGGAAACTGACAAAATGGTAACCTGTTGGAAAAAATGACTAAATGGTAACCTGTTGGGAAAAATGACTAAATGGTGAATCTATTGGAAAAACTGACTAAATGGTGAACCAATTGGAAACTAACTAAATGGTGAATCTATGGGAAAAACTGACTAAATGGTGAACCTATTGGAATCTTACTAAATGGTGAATCTATGGGAAAAACTGACTAAATGGTAACCTGTTGGAAAAACTGACTAAATGGTGAACCTGTTGGAAAAACTGACTAAATGGTGAACCTGTTGGAAACTGACTAAATGGTGAATCTATTGGAAACTGACTAAATGGTGAACTTGTTGGAAACTGACTAAATGGTGAACTTGTTGAAAACTGACTAAATGGTGAACTTGTTGGAAACTGACTAAATGGTGAACCTCTTGGAAACTGACTAAATGGTGAACTTGTTGGAACCTGACTAAATGGTGAACTTGTTGGAAACTTACTAAATGGTGAACTTGTTGGAACCTGACTAAATGGTGAACCTGTTGAAAACTGACTAAATGGTGAACCTGTTGGAAACTAACTAAATGGTGAACTTGTTGGAAACTGACTAATTGGTGAACTTGTTGGAAACTGACTAAATGGTGAACCTGCTGGAAACTGACTAAATGGTGAACTTGTTGGAAACTGACTAAATGGTGAACTTGTTGGAAACTGACTAAAAGGTGAACCTGTTGGAAACTGACTAAATGGTGAACCTGCTGGAAACTGACTAAATGGTGAACCTGTTGGAAACTGACTAAATGGTGAACCTGTTGGAAACTGACTAAATGGTGAACCTGTTGGAAACTGACTAAATGGTGAACTTGTTGAAAACTGACTAAATGGTGAACCTGTTGGAAACTGACTAAATGGTGAACTTGTTGGAAACTGACTAAATGGTGAACCTGTTGAAAACTAACTAAATGGTGAACCTGTTGGAAACTGACAAAATGGTAACCTGTTGGAAAAAATGACTAAATGGTAACCTGTTGGGAAAAATGACTAAATGGTGAATCTATTGGAAAAACTGACTAAATGGTGAACCAATTGGAAACTAACTAAATGGTGAATCTATGGGAAAAACTGACTAAATGGTGAACCTATTGGAATCTTACTAAATGGTGAATCTATGGGAAAAACTGACTAAATGGTAACCTGTTGGAAAAACTGACTAAATGGTGAACCTGTTGGAAAAACTGACTAAATGGTGAACCTGTTGGAAACTGACTAAATGGTGAATCTATTGGAAACTGACTAAATGGTGAACTTGTTGGAAACTGACTAAATGGTGAACTTGTTGAAAACTGACTAAATGGTGAACTTGTTGGAAACTGACTAAATGGTGAACCTCTTGGAAACTGACTAAATGGTGAACTTGTTGGAACCTGACTAAATGGTGAACTTGTTGGAAACTTACTAAATGGTGAACTTGTTGGAACCTGACTAAATGGTGAACCTGTTGAAAACTGACTAAATGGTGAACCTGTTGGAAACTAACTAAATGGTGAACTTGTTGGAAACTGACTAATTGGTGAACTTGTTGGAAACTGACTAAATGGTGAACCTGCTGGAAACTGACTAAATGGTGAACTTGTTGGAAACTGACTAAATGGTGAACTTGTTGGAAACTGACTAAAAGGTGAACCTGTTGAAAACTGACTAAATGGTGAACCTGTTGGAAACTGACTAAATGGTGAACTTGTTGGAAACTGACTAAATGGTGAACCTGCTGGAAACTGACTAAATGGTGAACTTGTTGGAAACTGACTAAATGGTGAACCTGTTGGAAACTGACTAAATGGTGAACTTGTTGAAAACTGACTAAATGGTGAACCTGTTGGAAACTGACTAAATGGTGAACCTGCTGGAAACTGACTAAATGGTGAACCTGTTGGAAACTGACTAAATGGTGAACTTGTTGAAAACTGACTAAATGGTGAACCTGTTGGAAACTGACTAAATGGTGAACTTGTTGGAAACTGACTAAATGGTGAACTTGTTGGAAACTGACTAAATGGTGAACCTGTTGGAAACTGACTAAATGGTGAACTTGTTGGAAACTGACTAAAAGGTGAACCTGTTGAAAACTGACTAAATGGTGAACCTGTTGGAAACTGACTAAATGGTGAACTTGTTGGAAACTGACTAAATGGTGAACTTGTTGGAAACTGACTAAATGGTGAACTTGTTGGAAACTGACTAAATGGTGAACTTGTTGGAAACTGACTAAATGGTGAACCTGTTGAAAACTGACTAAATGGTGAACCTGTTGGAAACTGACTAAATGGTGAACTTGTTGGAAACTGACTAAATGGTGAACCTGCTGGAAACTGACTAAATGGTGAACCTGCTGGAAACTGACTAAATGGTGAACCTGTTGGAAACTGACTAAATGGTGAACCTGTTGGAAACTGACTAAATGGTGAACTTGTTGAAAACTGACTAAATGGTGAACCTGCTGGAAACTGACTAAATGGTGAACTTGTTGGAAACTGACTAAATGGTGAACTTGTTGGAAACTGACTAAAAGGTGAACCTGTTGGAAACTGACTAAATGGTGAACCTGCTGGAAACTGACTAAATGGTGAACCTGTTGGAAACTGACTAAATGGTGAACCTGTTGGAAACTGACTAAATGGTGAACTTGTTGAAAACTGACTAAATGGTGAACCTGTTGGAAACTGACTAAATGGTGAACTTGTTGGAAACTGACTAAATGGTGAACTTGTTGGAAACTGACTAAATGGTGAACCTGTTGGAAACTAACTAAATGGTGAACCTGTTGGAAACTGACAAAATGGTAACCTGTTGGAAAAAATGACTAAATGGTAACCTGTTGGGAAAAATGACTAAATGGTGAATCTATTGGAAAAACTGACTAAATGGTGAATCTATTGGAAACTAACTAAATGGTGAATCTATGGGAAAAACTGACTAAATGGTGAATCTATTGGAAAAACTGACTAAATGGTGAACCTATTGGAAACTAACTAAATGGTGAATCTATGGGAAAAACTGACTAAATGGTGAACCTATTGGAATCTTACTAAATGGTGAATCTATGGGAAAAACTGACTAAATGGTAACCTGTTGGAAAAACTGACTAAATGGTGAACCTGTTGGAAAAACTGACTAAATGGTGAACCTGTTGGAAACTGACTAAATGGTGAATCTATTGGAAACTGACTAAATGGTGAACTTGTTGGAAACTGACTAAATGGTGAACTTGTTGAAAACTGACTAAATGGTGAACTTGTTGGAAACTGACTAAATGGTGAACCTCTTGGAAACTGACTAAATGGTGAACTTGTTGGAACCTGACTAAATGGTGAACTTGTTGGAAACTTACTAAATGGTGAACTTGTTGGAACCTGACTAAATGGTGAACCTGTTGAAAACTGACTAAATGGTGAACTTGTTGAAAACTGACTAAATGGTGAACTTGTTGAAAACTGACTAAATGGTGAACTTGTTGAAAACTGACTAAATGGTGAACTTGTTGGAAACTGACTAAATGGTGAACCTGTTGGAAACTGACTAAATGGTGAACTTGTTGGAACCTGACTAAATGGTGAACTTGTTGGAAACTGACTAAATGGTGAACTTGTTGGAAACTGACTAAATGGTGAACTTGTTGGAACCTGACTAAATGGTGAACCTATTGAAAACTGACTAAATGGTGAACCTGTTGAAAACTGACTAAATGGTGAACCTGTTGAAAACTGACTAAATGGTGAACTTGTTGAAAACTGACTAAATGGTGAACCTGTTGAAAACTGACTAAATGGTGAACCTGTTGAAAACTGACTAAATGGTGAACCTGTTGAAAACTGACTAAATGGTGAACCTGTTGAAAACTGACTAAATGGTGAACTTGTTGAAAACTGACTAAATGGTGAACTTGTTGAAAACTGACTAAATGGTGAACTTGTTGAAAACTGACTAAATGGTGAACCTGTTGAAAACTGACTAAAAGGTGATTGCAATAGGAATGCCGTACCAATAATTTTACTGGTGACTAACGTACGATTGTACACACTAGTTAATTATTTTGTGAATCATTTCTACTAGGTATGACTAGAACAATCATTATAATTGTTAGTTCATTTTAATACAAGTGTGTGAGGTTTGGTTTACATTTCTGTTCTATTTATAACTACAATAATTACCATAGTGTATATGTTCTGCGCCATTTGCTGATTTTGCACAATCTCCAGAATCTTGAAAATGCGAAGCGCATTCTCGCATGTAATTTTATGGAAACTATTACACTTTACCTACCTTGCACAATCTCGAGATTGTCAAGCATTGTCAAAGATCTTAAATACGCGCAGCTCATTCTCGAGATTGTGTAAATCTGCAAATGTCAGATCAGTGTGACGCAATTTACCTGCTTCACCCTATCAGGATAGTTACATAGGGTAGAGCAGGTAAATTGCAGCACACTAATAAACTGCGGCCTCGAATAACAGAAACATCATAGCTTCAAAACGCTCGTTAAAAACTTAAATTAATAAAATATAGCATGCACTTCGCTTCTTTTGATAGCTGTGCCATTGTAATGTAATTTCGGTTCAGAATGTTTTAGAAACTCTTTTAATTAAAAATTAAAGAGCCGCAATTTACCTGCGTGACCCTAGTAGGACTCTGTGGAATGTTTGTACTGAAGAGTTATTTTGACGGAAAGGGTACACTAGTTGGTACATTAGAACTAAGAGATGATTAACTGTTCTATAACATTTCTTGTCACGTAACTCACCTGTGTGAGATTAGACACCTGATGTTTAGTTACCTGAAATGCATTGGGAGGAAACATTATGATAGCTTATCTCTACTCTAGTTAACATTTTCATACTCTGTTACTAGGTAAGTGGAACGTCACAGTAGTCGGACAGTGGGAAATGAGGGGATAGTTTGATGTTTTATTTTTTGCTATTCTTACAGTAAATAATGGTTCTAAGACTTTTGCCCGGGGGAATTTTGCCCGGGGGAATTTTGCCAGGGTGGAATTATGTCAGGCGGATTTTTACACGGGGGATTTTTCCCAGTGGATTATATATTTCTGGGTTTAAATTGATAAATTATAAGTATAAAATGTGAGATGCAACTTACATAAATATAAAACGTTTTAATTTAACTTTAACATATTGTACTATAACAAGTTTTATTTAACTAATATTGAATAGCCATGGAAATTAAAATAAAATTAATTTTGAATTTACTTATAATCATTACAGAACATCTTTTAATTTAACTGTTATACATATATTCTAACATTCTTTTAGAATTCACTTATCACCGTAATTGAAAAAGTAAGGTTAACCTAACTAACAATAAATCTATATTTTCGATAATTTAAGAAGCAAACTATATAATCATTACTATTTAACAGCTATTATGAATGGTATTTAACGACTTGAAAAAGTAGGATGAAGATTCATTCATTGTAATCAGTTGGTTTCTGAAGTTTGCTCTATTACAGCTATTGTCTTATCCCTTTCACAATGGCGTGGATTATATTAAGTTCACGTGGAAAAGATATCATTTAAAAAAATCCTATTAATACTCAATGTAAGATTGAAAACTATGAAATCGTTAATGAAATCGTAAAACATATCAATGAATATACATAGTCATATCTCGTCACGAAGTACTGTACAGGTGAATAAAGTCGTACGTGAATTGCAAACAACAGTTAAAGGTCCCCTCCAAGCAAAAATTTTTATTGCTTAAAAAAACGAGCTAAATGTTTCTTATAATTTTACTGCAAACCGCATAAAATTTGATAGCATATTTTTAATTTTATATGCTTTTAAAGATTTTTATAATATAAACTCTACAAAACCTATTTTACTTCCGACTTTCTAATTTTCAGACTGAAGAAGAATGTACACCATTTGTTTTGATTGTCAACTAAGTATTTGGTTTAATAAATCTATACATTATTTGTTTGAAGGTTTAAATTTGGATAAACTTACTATAGAAACGTTTATATTCTTCTAGAAACAAATAATATATTGAAAAAAGGCCAAAAACGCATTGTTTGTTTAAAAATTTAAATTTGAAATCAAAACAAAGAGTGTACAATCTTCTTTCTCAGCGTCAGGTTGGAGATTCGCTCGATTGTTGCTCACAAAGTATTAAAAAACTTTAAAAGCAAATAAAAAAATATATACTGAACCGAATTGTATAGGGTTTGCGGAATAATAACCGTAGACCTTAGTTCTGTATCATTATGTAATAAACTCATTTAAGATGAGGACCTTTAAGATGATTAAATTATAGTATTTTAAAAATAGCAAACCACACAGTGTTATTTCAAACTAAACTACTGTCAAAATGTATAACAGTCAAATTTAAAAGATATGTTCTGTAATTATTTTAAGTAGAATCAAATTCATTTTATTTTTCAATTTCGTGGCTATTTTACATTGGTTAAGTAAAACTTGTTGAAGTACAATATGTTAAAGTTACATTAAAACGTTTTATATTTATGTAAGTTGCATCTCACATTTTATACTTATAATTTACCAATTTAAACCTAGAAATATATAATCCACCGGGCAATATTTCGCAGTGCAATATTCCGCTGGGCAAAATTCCTGTCACCGCGAATAATGGTGAGGGGAGGAAAACTTTGTTTGTTTTTGTGTTGTTGTGTAATAGCCTCCTGTTTAAGTAGATGGATTCTTTGTAGCCAGGGTGTGACTCTTTTTAGTGAAAAATAACATCTTCATAAATTTAAAAACTGATGCACTAAAAATACAATCAAAGAGTTTTAAAGCAAATTTAATCTTCGACAAATTCTCGTAAGAGCAGCTTCAAAGATTTGGAGCATTTTACACCTTATGTTAAAATCTCAGCTCAATCGGACGAGTATTATTGGTAGCTAGCAAAACCAGTAAACGAACCCCTTAATGAACCCCTATGGGGGAGAGCCACGCCCCCATTACAAATATATCAGTAATGAAGTAATAAATGGAAAATATCACAGAAACTAGAAATATTCGATGTATGCATTTCCGCAGCCCCCTACCAGGTGATAAATCAATCTTTAAGTGTGCAGTACAACAAATTAGCGGATACAACAAATTAAATTAGTTTTAGGTATAAAATCTAGAACGTTTGAGTAATTTCAATGAAAAACACTAATTTTTTCAAAGTTCTCAATTTTTCAGAAATATATAGGAAATAAATAACTTCAAACCCTCGTATCTCATAAAGTATTAGTTTCTACAAAAAAAAACTGTTATGATTTCCGGATTCTATGGACAAAAATATATCTAAAAAATAATTAAAATTAAAATTGGCAGGAGTCGTCAAATATGCCAGATTCGAATTTACTGAAACCTGAAAAAAGTAAACTCAAATTTAGATTTGAATATTTCAACAACCATTGTAGGTACAGTTTATATCAAGTATCATTTTGTTAATTGAACCTTTTTCCATCCACAGTTAAATTTCAATAGTTTTATTTATTTTATTTTTGTGAATATAATAACTTTTATTAATGAGTGACAAGAGTGGCTTTACGCAAATGGTCAGAAAACAGACAATAAAGTAAGTTCAAACACTAAAAATATCTTTATTAGACAACATCCCATTAATAAAACAGTTTTATATCCAGGTTTTAAGAGTATTCATTTAACTATTCCTTTTATTAAATGTTGACAATATGGAGAAATGTGATTAAGTACAAAAAAGAAGGAAAAAGTTTGAATTTTAACAAGGGTCGTTCAGACCACAAGAGGACACAGTGCGAACTGAAGACAAATCAATTTTGTTCAGCAAATCCTTTTATTAAATATAAATATTCTGTTAGGAAAAATGGAGAAAATTTCGATATATTTAATCCATTCCTACTAACAGAAAAATTTTATCTAATAAAAGTATTTGCTGAACAAAATTGATTTTGTTGAGGGTAGATTATGCAAATCTGGAAATGGCAGATTATGTGACGCAATTTACCTGCTTTACCCAATCACTACAGTTACATAGGACTATGTGGAATGTTTTGTACTGAAAAGAGTTATTTTGACAGAAAGGGTACACTAGTTGGTACATTAAAACTACAAGATGATTAACTGTTCTATAACATTTCTTGTCACGTAACTCATCTGTGTGAGATCAAACACCTGATGAAGTGTGAACAGTAAAGTCATCCACACTAATCATTACCAAAATAATGACTTGAGAAAACAGTTTCGATGGAAAAAGGTAGAAAGAAACTGTTTTAATTTCTTCTTTTACATAAAATTTACTTGCATCTTTTAAACCGTTTTTTTTATAAAACATGATCAGGTACCTACAACAGTCAAAGAACGCTGTTAGAACTAGCAATAACTTACTAAACCTTTATGTCCCAAATCTCTCTTACAGAACAGTCACCATGTTGTTACAGTTAACTATCGGGTTGTTGTTCTCAATTTCGGTAGGCCTAGGCTCACCGTTCACAACCTATTGGAATGTGCCTATGGAGAAATGTACCAAACTAGGTGTGACCCTAGACTATGCTCAGTACTTCATAGTTCACAACTCTGAGGGAACCTTTCTAGGAGACAAGGTACGGCTATTCTAAACTTAGGACACTCGCAGTACTTTGAAAGTGGATTTTAACAAAGTCCATTGGTAGATCAGAAATTTTTAAAGATCAATTTGATTTTACCTATGTTTTCACCCACTTTCCTACTACAACGAGTGTCTGCTCTTTTATGGGAGGTACACCACTAAAACTTATTTCACAACGGGCCCCCAGAGGCTCTATCCTGAAGCTGTCTGTGGTGAATGGAAGAGAAGGGGGGTGGCGTCCCTTGGGCCCCGAACTGTTGTAATTTGGATTATGGATTGTCTTTTTTCATTTTTACCATGTTTATCATTTTTTTAACGCTACTTGCAGTTTTAGAGGATAGCGCTAGGGTTATGCTCTTCAACTACGAGGTCTTAGATTTTGTGTTAGGTAGGCTCGTAGGCTTCATTTACTATCACCTCTTCATTTTCCTCTTCCAACCGTGAGTGCAGCCACCGGTGCTTGTGTCCCGTTTCGTCACATTCCTTGGTAAGTGACTGCATTCACGGAGTAGCTTTTATGCATCCATGAGCATTGTCACCGACGGTGGTAAGTGACTTTGTTCATGGAGCCACTTTCCTCTCAGACTGCTTCTTCCAGTCCCTTGTATTTAATTTCCTTTTGACGTCAGCGATATGGCCTTTGGTTCCGAGGCAGACGTTAAACCCCTACTATATAAATTAATTAATTAGTTTAGAACATTTTACATAGACACAGGGAGACTTAGTCTGAGCTCTCAACGAGAGTCTTCCCATCATGATTTAAAGTGAGCTGGTGAAGACTTTCGTATCATTGAGCTACGCAAGCCACTCCACCTCGGCAAGGTGCTCCCTTTTGGAGTGGGAGGTTTTATAGGGGAGTCACGTACTGGAATACAATTTCTCGGGAATACATACATTGGTATCAGAGTAACAAAATCAAAAATAGCAATGATAACTTTTACCTATCCACAAAACAGTCAAACAAAAGTTGAACTGAGATTGATAGGAGTATAGTGGCTAGTGTTCAGTCTAGCATTTATACATACTCCCAATTCCCCCAGAACACTCTACAGAAAGAGTAGTCAATGTGCTTCCCTTACAGTGGGACATACAAAGGTTTTTAGCTCAAAGGTGCTGAGTTCGTGTGCATACTCCTATCCAGGTACCCGCTCCGAGAACTTGGAAAACATTGAACTAGGATTACCTTGGAATCAGTCCCAAGAGAAGGCTGATTCCAAGTTATCCATGATCGGATATTCCAGTTCTCGGCCCACGTCAGACTAACAGCAAGCTGAGAGTCCTACAGCCCTACTAAGTAACGAGTGTATAGGGTCGACAACGCTGGGGCCACCAACGATGAAGACCCAAACAAGCTACTGCTCGGGGGTGGGACCAGTCTCCTCCATCGACAAAAGCCGATGGAAGTATCTGGCATCCCTCCTCGCTCACACACTGCTTAGACAACGACAGGTTTTATACTGGCGGTCCTCGCAAGCTAAGAGAAAATGGGTTTTACACCAGTTTTCTTAGCCGATGTGCAAGCAGAGGCTGACCTACGGCTTCCTTAATTTGTGGGAGAGTATCACTGAACATCGGCAGCTTTGAGCCAAAAAAATTTGTATGTCTGCTTTGAAGAACTAGCTGGCTACTCTAGCCATTCATATTCTGGGGAATTAAGAACTACCTCTGACAAAAATACCAACCATCTCACTTCAAAAAGTTATCATTGCTATTTTAGAAATCATTATTCCGTCAAATAAGCATTCCAAAGAAAATATATTTCTACGTGAACTCTCCCTTTAAAACCCCTACATATTTATACAAATAACTATTTACAAATACAAAATTATTTACAACATTCATCAAATATGATGCAGACAGGTCATTAATATACAATGAACTGCTCAGAATTAAGCAGTTGCGAAGCTTTGACGGTGTATGTCAAAAATACCATGGCTTCGATAAGAAATGGCATTCTCAAACACCGATCGCATCCGCAACTACCTAATTCTGGCATTGTGCGTCTTAATGAGCACTGACTGCCTCAAATTAGGTGAGGGTAATAAAGAGTCCCCCTACCCTTCATGATGGCAAATTTGCCATACATGATCACCTAAGGGCGTGGGGATCCAACAACCTCGAAAAACAGGTTCTACCTTCTACAAATAACAATAATCATCCTCCTCATCAAAAGGAAGAACACAAACCCACTTGAACAACAACCCCTTAAAGAAGCGAAAAATCTTCCCTTTCAGACCCATCTTCCCTCAACAGAATTAAAGCTATAAATTAATGAACTAAAGAAGTGCTGCCTATACAATGTTTTGGGTCGAGATCCATTCATCGGACTTGTTCCCATTAAAAGAAAACAAAAAGTCTACGGATGTGGATCAAGATCCATTCTTCGGACCCGTTCCCATAAGAAAGAACCAAAAAGTCTACGGTATACTCTCAAGGTAAGACAATAACAAGAGGGGTCATGGTTAGTTACCGATCACTACTCAATTGCCGACCACTACTCAATTACCGACCACTACCCAATTCCCGACCACTACTCAATTGCTGACCACTACCCAATTACCGACCACTACTCAATTACTGACCACTACTCAATTACTGACCACTACTCAATTGCCGATCACTACTCGATTACTGACCACTACTCTATTGCCGACCACTACTCAATTGCCGACCACTACTCAATTGCCGATCACTACTCAATTACCAACCACTACTCAATTGCCGATCACTACTCAATTACCAACCACTACTCAATTACCGACCACTACCCAATTACCGACCACTACTCTATTGCCGACCACTAATCTATTGCCGACCACTAATCTATTGCCGACCACTACTCTATTGCCGACCACTACTCAATTGCCGACCACTGCCCAATTACCGACCACTACTCAATTGCCGACCACTACCCAATTACCGACCACTACTCAATTGCCGACCACTACTCAATTGCCGACCACTACTCAATTACCGACCACTACTCAATTACCGACCACTACTCAATTACCGACCACTACTCAATTACCGACCACTACTCAATTACTGACCACTACTCAATTGCCGATCACTACTCAATTGCCGATCACTACTCAATTGCCGATCACTACTCAATTGCCGATCACTACTCTATTGCCGACCACTACTCAATTGCCGATCACTACTCAATTACCAACCACTACTCAATTACCGACCACTACCCAATTACCGACCACTACTCTATTGCCGACCACTACTCTATTGCCGACCACTACTCTATTGCCGACCACTACTCAATTACCGACCACTACTCAATTACCAACCACTACTCAATTACCGACCACTACCCAATTACCGACCACTACTTTATTGCCGATCACTACTCTATTGCCGACCACTACTCAATTGCCGATCACTACTCAATTACCAACCACTACTCAATTACCGACCACTACCCAATTACCGACCACTACTCTATTGCCGACCACTACTCTATTGCCGACCACTACTCTATTGCCAACCACTACTCTATTGCCGACCACTACTCTATTGCCGACCACTACCCAATTGCCGACCACTACTCAATTGCCGACCACTGCCCAATTACCGACCACTGCCCAATTGCCGACCACTACCCAATTACCGACCACTACTCAATTACTGACCACTACTCAATTACTGACCACTACTCAATTACTGACCACTACTCAATTGCCGATCACTACTCGATTACTGACCACTACTCTATTGCCGACCACTACTCAATTGTCGATCACTACTCAATTACCAACCACTACTCAATTGCCGATCACTACTCAATTACCAACCACTACTCAATTACCGACCACTACCCAATTACCGACCACTACTCTATTGCCGACCACTAATCTATTGCCGACCACTAATCTATTGCCGACCACTACTCTATTGCCGACCACTACTCTATTGCCGACCACTACTCTATTGCCGACCACTATCCAATTGCCGACCACTACTCAATTGCCGACCACTGCCCAATTACCGACCACTACTCAATTGCCGACCACTACCCAATTACCGACCACTACTCAATTGCCGACCACTACTCAATTGCCGACAACTACTCAATTACCGACCACTACTCAATTACCGACCACTACTCAATTACCGACCACTACTCAATTACCGACCATTACTCAATTACTGACCACTACTCAATTGCCGATCACTACTAAATTGCCGATCACTACTCAATTGCCGATCACTACTCTATTGCCGACCACTACTCAATTGCCGATCACTACTCAATTACCAACCACTACTCAATTACCGACCACTACTCTATTGCCGACCACTACTCAATTACCGACCACTACTCTATTGCCGATCACTACTCAATTACTGACCACTACTCTATTGCCGACCACTACTCTATTGCCGACCACTACTCTATTGCCGACCACTACTCTATTGCCGACCACTTCTCAATTACCGACCACTACTCTATTGCCGACCACTACTCTATTGCCGACCACTACTCTATTGCCGACCACTACTCTATTGCCGACCACTACTCAATTACCGACCACTACTCTATTGCCGACCACTACTCTATTACCGACCACTACTCTATTGCCGACAATTACTCTATTGCCGACAATTACTCTATTGCCGACAATTACTCTATTGCCGACCACTACTCTATTGCCGACCACTATACTCTATTGCCGACCACTACTCGATTGCCGACCACTACTCGATTGCCGACCACTACTCTATTGCCGACCACTACTCAATTGCCGACCACTACTCTATTGCCGACCACTGCCCAATTACCGACTGCTGCACAATTACCGACCGCTGCGCAATTTTCGACCACTGCGCAATTTTCGACCACTGCGCAATTTTCAACTACCAATATAATAATGATAACCAATATGATAATGATAACCAATATGATAATGATAAACAATATGATAATGATAACCAATATGATAATGATAACCAATATGATGACGATAACCAATATGATGACGATAACCAAAATCTTAATGATAACCAAAATCATAATGATAACCAAAATCATAATGATAACCAAAATCATAGTGATAACCAAAATCATAGTGATAACTAAAATCATAATGATAACCAAAATCATAGTGATAACCAAAATCATAGTGATAACCAAAATCATAATGATAACCAAAATCATAATGATAACCAAAATCATAATGATAACCAAAATCATAATGATAACTAAAATCATAGTGATAACCAAAATCATAGTGATAACCAAAATCATAGTGATAACCAAAATCATAGTGATAACCAAAATCATAATGATAACCAAAATCATAGTGATAACAAAAATCATAGTGATAACAAAAATCATAGTGATAACCAAAATCATAGTGATAACCAAAATCATAGTGATAACCAAAATCATAATGATAACCAAAATCATAATGATAACCAAAATCATAATGATAACCAAAATCATAATGATAACCAAAATCATAATGATAACCAAAATCATAGTGATAACCAAAATCATAGTGATAACCAAAATCATAGTGATAACCAAAATCATAGTGATAACCAAAATCATAGTGATAACCAAAATCATAATGATAACCAAAATCATAATGATAACCAAAATCATAATGATAACCAAAATCATAGTGATAACCAAAATCATAGTGATAACCAAAATCATAGTGATAACCATAATCATAGTGATAACCAAAATCATAATGATAACCAAAATCATAGTGATAACCAAAATCCTAGTGATAACCAAAATCATAGTGATAACCAAAATCATAGTGATAACCAAAATCATAGTGATAACCAAAATCATAGTGATAACCAAAATCATAATGATAACCAAAATCATAATGATAACCAAAATCATAATGATAACCAAAATCATAGTGATAACCAAAATCATAGTGATAACCAAAATCATAGTGATAACTACAATCATAATGATAACCAAAATCATAGTGATAACTACAATCATAGAAAAAACCAAAATCATAGTGATAAATACAATCATAATGATAACCAAAATCATAGTGATAACTACAATCATAGTGATAACCAAAATCATAGTGATAACCAAAATCATAGTGATAACTACAATCATAGTGATAACCAAAATCATAGTGATAACCAAAATCATAGTGATAACCAAAATCATAATGACAACCAATATGTATTACAGATGCAGGTCATTGTTTCATTGAAAAAAATATATCTATTTTGCGTCGCTATTCTGGGGAAGACTCTTTTTGACCACTGTGCAATTTTAATAGTTTTTAATTGAAAGTTAAAATGTTAAGATCTTTTGACAATGTAATTATTAAAATTATTTTACATATAATTTAAAAAACTTATAATAATATATAAAATTAGTACAGGCATCCCCCGCTTTAGTTACCAAATCACGATTCAGTTTAATTACCAAACTGCACAAACGGTAACTAAAGCGAATAAAAGATACAAGAAATATATAATTGTCACTCCTCGAATATATATATCTCATTTTCTATGAGTTATAGAAAGAAAATTTGTTTTAGTGTTATTAACTTACTAGAGTACTACGTATGTAAGCATATTAATAATAATATACAGTCTTTCATTGTTTGTGACTGTGATGAAAAAGTTTAAAGTCGTGCATTTATAAAATGTTTTAAAATCCATCTATAGCTTAACTCTCACTCAGTATAGGTGAGTAATTATTAGATACTTAAGGCCTAGTTACACTGTGCGAGTTACTGTCGTGACAGTGGACAGCAGCTGTCCCACTGTACTCGCATGCCAGTATGCTCTATGTTCTTAGCATTGAATTTCTATGACAGTTACTCGACTGATGTGGTCACACTGTGCGAGTAGCTACACTACAGTGACTGGTAAGGCCAAGCCCCAACTTACATGTTTACTCGCACCGTGTAACAAGGCCTTTAGATTTCTATAATTATTATGCTACATTTAACAAACAGCAATTTTATGCTCTAAGGAATATTTTTAGTAGTAGGGTACTAAGTTCCAAGTTATTGGTTGGTTCTACAATTTGGACACGTCAGAAAAGAAAATATAATAATTATTATTTAACTTCTATTCTAATTGGTATCATGGATACTAATTGAAATAAAAGTTAAATAATGATTATTATATAAAGATTTTCACGTGTTCGAAAATATGGAACCGTGCAATAACACGGAACTAACCCTAAATAGGACATGTTGAATTTCTGAACCAATTGCTTCTAATAACCTCATCTGGATTATAATTTTGAGGTTTTTTTAGTTACCGTGAAATAATCAGAGAAAATTGTCTCCGTTTTCTATGTCTATGAACGGTTCTTATTTCGAGACATGACTCGAAATAAGTACCACTTGTATTAGAGTGAGTTGTACTTAAAACGAGTCCTGCCTGTACAACAGTTGGGTAGGTTAAGTTCTGAGTTATTGAACGGGTTCAAATTTTCGTTCATATAACAAAAGCATATATAATTTAACATCTTAATCCGTTATTTTAAATTATTTTTTTATTATCCGATCGAAAATGTTCAACTGTCCGATAACTCGAAACTTTCCTCAATACGTAGCAAGTTATAATTTGCCTAGTGTAGGTGATTCACTATAAAAAAAGTAATTATTATTGTTTATTCATCACTTACAGGGTTAACACTTTTAATATTTACTTCTGTTTTTCTTTTTATTTTGGTGTTCCTGGTGTTGCGGCGAAATAATAGACAATATCTGTGTTAAAAGTTTTAAACTTTAAAACTAATGGAAACTGACTAAATGGTGAACTTGTTGGAAACTGACTAAATGGTGAACCTGCTGGAAACTGACTAAATGGTGAACTTGTTGGAAACTGACTAAATGGTGAACTTGTTGGAAACTGACTAAATGGTGAACTTGTTGAAAACTGACTAAATGGTGAACCTGTTGAAAACTGACTAAATGGTGAACTTGTTGGAAACTGACTAAATGGTGAACCTGCTGGAAACTGACTAAATGGTGAACTTGTTGGAAACTGACTAAATGGTGAACTTGTTGGAAACTGACTAAATGGTGAACTTGTTGGAAACTGACTAAATGGTGAACCTGTTGGAAACTAACTAAATGGTGAACCTGTTGGAAACTAACTAAATGGTGAATCTATGGGAAAAAACTGACTAAATGGTGAATCTATGGGAAAAACTGACTAAATGGTGAACCTGTTGGAAACTAACTAAATGGTGAACCTGTTGGAAACTGACAAAATGGTGAACCTGTTGGAAACTGACTAAATGGTAACCTGTTGGAAAAAATGACTAAATGGTGAATCTATTGGAAAAACTGACTAAATGATGAATCTATTGGAAACTAACTAAATGGTGAATCTATGGGAAAAACTGACTAAATGGTAACCTGTTGGAAAAACTGACTAAATGGTGAACCTGTTGGAAAAACTGACTAAATGGTGAACCTGTTGGAAACTGATTAAATGGTGAATCTATTGGAAACTGACTAATGGTGAACTTGTTGGAAACTGACTAAATGGTGAACCTGTTGGAAACTGATTAAATGGTGAATCTATTGGAAACTGACTAATGGTGAACTTGTTGGAAACTGACTAAATGGTGAACTTGTTGGAAACTGACTAAATGGTGAACTTGTTGGAAACTGACTAAATGGTGAACTTGTTGGAAACTGACTAAATGGTGAACCTGTTGGAAACTGACTAAATGGTGAACCTGTTGAAAACTGACTAAATGGTGAACTTGTTGAAAACTGACTAAATGGTGAACCTGTTGGAAACTGACTAAATGGTGAACCTGTTGGAAACTGACTAAATGGTGAACTTGTTGAAAACTGACTAAATGGTGAACTTGTTGAAAACTGACTAAATGGTGAACTTGTTGAAAACTGACTAAATGGTGAACCTGTTGGAAACTGACTAAATGGTGAACCTGTTGAAAACTGACTAAATGGTGAACTTGTTGAAAACTGACTAAATGGTGAACTTGTTGAAAACTGACTAAATGGTGAACTTGTTGGAAACTGACTAAATGGTGAAATGGTTGAAAACTGACTAAATGGTGAACTTGTTGGAAACTGACTAAATGGTGAACTTGTTGAAAACTGACTAAATGGTGAACTTGTTGAAAACTGACTAAATGGTGAACTTGTTGGAAACTGACTAAATGGTGAATCTACTGGAAACTGACTAAATGGTGAACTTGTTGAAAACTGACTAAATGGTGAACTTGTTGAAAACTGACTAAATGGTGAACTTGTTGAAAACTGACTAAATGGTGAACCTGTTGGAAACTGACTAAATGGTGAACCTGTTGGAAACTGACTAAATGGTGAATCTACTGGAAACTGACTAAATGGTGAACTTGTTGAAAACTGACTAAATGGTGAACTTGTTGAAAACTGACTAAATGGTGAACTTGTTGAAAACTGACTAAATGGTGAACCTGTTGGAAACTGACTAAATGGTGAACCTGTTGGAAACTGACTAAATGGTGAACCTGTTGGAAACTGACTAAATGGTGAACCTGTTGGAAACTGACTAAATGGTGAATCTACTGGAAACTGACTAAAAGGTGAACTTGTTGAGAACTGATTATATGGTGAACTTGTTGAAAACTGACTAAATGGTGAACTTGTTGAAAACTGAATAAATGGTGAACCTGTTGGAAACTGACTAAATGGTGAACCTGTTGGAAACTGACTAAATGGTGAACCTGTTGGAAACTGACTAAATGTTGAACTTGTTGGAAACTGACTAAATGGTAACCTGTTGGAAAAAATGACTAAATGGTGAATCTATTGGAAAAACTGACTAAATGGTGAATCTATTGGAAACTAACTAAATGGTGAATCTATGGGAAAAACTGACTAAATGGTAACCTGTTGGAAAAACTGACTAAATGGTGAACCTGTTGGAAAAACTGACTAAATGGTGAACCTGTTGGAAACTGATTAAATGGTGAATCTATTGGAAACTGACTAATGGTGAACTTGTTGGAAACTGACTAAATGGTGATCTTGTTGGAAACTGACTAAATGGTGAACTTGTTGGAAACTGACTAAATGGTGAACTTGTTGGAAACTGACTAAATGGTGAACCTGTTGGAAACTGACTAAATGGTGAACCTGTTGAAAACTGACTAAATGGTGAACTTGTTGAAAACTGACTAAATGGTGAACCTGTTGGAAACTGACTAAATGGTGAACCTGTTGGAAACTGACTAAATGGTGAACTTGTTGAAAACTGACTAAATGGTGAACTTGTTGAAAACTGACTAAATGGTGAACTTGTTGAAAACTGACTAAATGGTGAACCTGTTGGAAACTGACTAAATGGTGAACCTGTTGAAAACTGACTAAATGGTGAACTTGTTGAAAACTGACTAAATGGTGAACTTGTTGAAAACTGACTAAATGGTGAACTTGTTGGAAACTGACTAAATGGTGAAATGGTTGAAAACTGACTAAATGGTGAACTGGTTGGAAACTGACTAAATGGTGAACTTGTTGAAAACTGACTAAATGGTGAACTTGTTGAAAACTGACTAAATGGTGAACTTGTTGGAAACTGACTAAATGGTGAATCTACTGGAAACTGACTAAATGGTGAACTTGTTGAAAACTGACTAAATGGTGAACTTGTTGAAAACTGACTAAATGGTGAACTTGTTGAAAACTGACTAAATGGTGAACCTGTTGGAAACTGACTAAATGGTGAACTTGTTGAAAACTGACTAAATGGTGAACTTGTTGAAAACTGACTAAATGGTGAACCTGTTGGAAACTGACTAAATGGTGAACCTGTTGGAAACTGACTAAATGGTGAACCTGTTGGAAACTGACTAAATGGTGAACCTGTTGGAAACTGACTAAATGGTGAATCTACTGGAAACTGACTAAAAGGTGAACTTGTTGAAAACAGATTATATGGTGAACTTGTTGAAAACTGACTAAATGGTGAACTTGTTGAAAACTGAATAAATGGTGAACCTGTTGGAAACTGACTAAATGGTGAACCTGTTGGAAACTGACTAAATGGAGAACCTGTTGGAAACTGACTAAATGTTGAACTTGTTGGAAACTGACTAAATGGTGAACCTGTTGGAAACTGACTAAATGGTGAACTTGTTGGAACCTGACTAAATGGTGAACTTGTTGGAAACTGACTAAATGGTGAACTTGTGGGAAACTGACTAAATGGTGAACTTGTTGGAACCTGACTAAATGGTGAACCTGTTGAAAACTGACTAAATGGTGAACTTGTTGAAAACTGACTAAATGGTGAACTTGTTGAAAACTGACTAAATGGCGAACTTGTTGGAAACTGACTAAATGGTGAACTTGTTGGAACCTGACTAAATGGTGAACTTGTTGGAACCTGACTAAATGGTGAACCTGTTGAAAACTGACTAAATGGTGAACTTGTTGATAACTGACTAAATGGTGATTGCAATAGGAATGCCGTACCAATTATTTTACTGGTGACTTACATACGATTGTACACCCTAGTTAATTATTTTGTGAATCATTTCTACTAGGTATGACTAGAACAATCATTATAATTGTTAGTTCATTTTAATACAAGTGTGTGAGGTTTGGTTTACATTTCTGTTCTATTTATAAATACAATAATTACCATAGTGTATATGTTCTGCGCCATTTGCTGATTTTGCACAATCTCGAGAATCTTGCAAATGCGAAGCGCATTCTCGCATGTAATTTTATGGAAACTATTACACTTTACCTACCTTGCACAATCTCGAGATTGTCAAGCATTGTCAAAGATCTTAAATACGCGCAGCTCATTCTCGAGATTGTGTAAATCTGCAAATGTCAGATCAGTGTGACGCAATTTACCTGCTTCACCCTATCAGGATAGTTACATAGGGTAGATCAGGTAAATTGCAGCACACTAATAAACTGCGGCCTCGAATAACAGAAACATCATAGCTTCAAAACACTCGTTAAAAACTTAAATTAATAAAATATAGCATGCACTTCGCTTCTTTTGATAGCTGTGCCATTGTAATGTAATTTCGGTTCAGAATGTTTTAGAGACTCTTTTAATTAAAAATTAAAGGGCCGCAATTTACCTGCGTGACCCTAGTAGGACTCTGTGGAATGTTTTGTACTGAAGAGTTATTTTGACGGAAAGGGTACACTAGTTGGTACATTAGAACTAAGAGATGATTAACTGTTCTATAACATTTCTTGTCATGTAACTCACCTGTGTGAGATTAAACACCTGATGTTTAGTTACCTGAAATGCATTGGGAGGAAACATTATGATAGCTTATCTCTACTCTAGTTAACATTTTCATACTCTGTTACTAGGTAAGTGGAACGTCACAGTAGTGGGACAGTGGGAGTTGAGGGGATAGTTTGATGTTTTATTTTTTGCTATTCTTACAGTATTTTTCTTAACTTTATTCCCTAAGAAAACAGTCTAAAGAAAACGCATAGAAAATTTCAGTTCGCTGTGGCAACTGGAAGTGGGTCAGTGGTGCGAATAATGGTTCTAGGACTTTTGCCCGGGGGAATTTTGCCAGGGTGGAATTATGTCAGGCGGATTTTTGCACGGGGATTTTTCCCAGTGGATTATATATTTCTGGGTTTAAATTGATAAATTATAAGTATAAAATGTGAGATGCAACTTACATAAATATAAAACGTTTTAATTTAACTTTAACATATTGTACTATAACAAGTTTTATTTAACTAATATTGAATAGCCATGGAAATTAAAATAAAATTAATTTTGAATTTACTTATAATCATTACAGAACATCTTTTAATTTAACTGTTATACATATATTCTAACATTCTTTTAGAATTCACTTATCACCGTAATTGAAAAAGTAAGGTTAACCTAACTAACAATAAATCTATATTTTCGATAATTTAAGAAGCAAACTATATAATCGTTACTATTTAACAGCTATTATGAATGGTATTTAACGACTTGAAAAAGTAGGATGTAGATTCATTCATTGTAATCAGTTGGTTTCTGAAGTTTGCTCTATTACAGCTATTGTCTTATCCCTTTCACAATGGCGTGGATTATATTAAGTTCACGTGGAAAAGATATCATTTAAAAAAATCCTATTAACACTCAATGTAAGATTGAAAACTATGAAATCGTTAATGAAATCGTAAAACATATCAATGAATATACATAGTCATATCTCGTCACGAAGTACTGTACAGGTGAATAAAGTCGTACGTGAATTGCAAACAACAGTTAAAGGTCCCGTCCAAGCAAAAATTTTTATTGCTTAAAAAAACGAGCTAAATGTTTCTTATCATTTTACTGCAAACCGCATAAAATTTGATAGCATATTTTTAATTTTATATGCTTTTAAAGATTTTTATAATATAAACTCTACAAAACCTATTTTACTTCCGACTTTCTAATTTTCAGACTGAAGAAGAATGTACACCATTTGTTTTGATTGTCAACTAAGTATTTGGTTTAATAAATCTATACATTATTTGTTTGAAGGTTTAAATTTGGATAAACTTACTATAGAAACGTTTATATTCTTTTAGAAACAAATAATATATTGAAAGAAGGCCAAAAACGCATTGTTTGTTTAAAATTTGAAATTTGAAATCAAAACAAAGAGTGTACAATCTTCTTTCTCAGCGTCAGGTTGGAGATTCACTCGATTGTTGCTCACAAAGTATTAAAAAACTTTAAAAGCAAATAAAAAAATATATACTGAACCGAATTGTATTTGGTTTGCGGAATAATAACCATAGACCTTAGTTCTGTATCATTATGTAATAAACTCATTTAAGATGAGGACCTTTAAGATGATTAAATTATAGTATTTTAAAAATAGCAAACCTCACAGTGTTATTTCAAACTAAACTACTGTCAAAATATATAACAGTCAAATTTAAAAGATATGTTCTGTAATTATTTTAAGTAGAATCAAATTCATTTTATTTTTCAATTTCGTGGCTATTTTACATTGGTTAAGTAAAACTTGTTGAAGTACAATATGTTAAAGTTACATTAAAACGTTTTATATTTATGTAAGTTGCATCTCACATTTTATACTTATAATTTACCAATTTAAACCTAGAAATATATAATCCACCGGGCAATATTTCGCAGTGCAATATTCCGCTGGGCAAAATTCCTGTCACCGCGAATAATGGAGAGGGGAGGAAAATTTTGTTTGTTTTTGTGTTGTTGTGTAATAGCCTCCTGTTTTAGTAGATGGATTCTTTGTAGCCAGTGTGTGACTCTTTTTAGTGAAAAATAACATCTTCATAAATTTAAAAACTGATGCACTAAAAATACAATCAAAGAGTTTTAAAGCAAATTTAATCTTCGACAAATTCTCGTAAGAGCAGCTTCAAAGATTTGGAGCATTTTACACCTTATGTTAAAATCTCAGCTCAATCGGACGAGTATTATTGGTAGCTAGCAAAACCAGTAAACGAACCCCTTAATGAACCCCTATGGGGGAGAGCCACGCCCCCATTACAAATATATCAGTAATGAAGTAATAAATGGAAAATATCACAGAAACTAGAAATATTTGATGTATGCATTTCCGCAGCCCCCTACCAGGTGATAAATCAATCTTTAAGTGTGCAGGACAACAAATTAGCGGATACAACAAATTAAATTAGTTTTAGGTATAAAATCTAGAACGTTTGAGTAATTTCAATGAAAAACACTAATTTTTTCAAAGTTCTCAATTTTTCAGAAATACATAGGAAATAAATAACTTTAAACCCTCGTATCTCATAAAGTATTAGTTTCTACAAAAAAAACTGTTATGATTTCCGGATTCTATGGACAAAAATATATCTAAAAAATAATTAAAATTAAAATTGGCAGGAGTCGTCAAATATGCCAGATTCGAATTTACTGAAACCTGAAAAAAGTAAACTCAAATTTAGATTTGAATATTTCAACAACCATTGTAGGTACAGTTTATATCAAGTATCATTTTGTTAATTGAACCTTATTCCATCCACAGTTAAATTTCAATAGTTTTATTTATTTTATTTTTGTGAATATAATAACTTTTATTAATGAGTGACAAGAGTGGCTTTACGCAAATGGTCAGAAAACAGACAATAAAGTAAGTTCAAACACTAAAAATATCTTTATTAGACAACATCCCATTAATAAAACAGCTTTATATCCAGGTTTTAAGAGTATTCATTTTACTATTCCTTTTATTAAATATTGACAATATGGAGAAATGTGATTAAGTACAAAAAAAAAGGAAAAAGTTTGAATTTTAACAAGGGTCGTTCAGACCACAAGAGGACACAGTGCGAACTGAAGACAAATCAATTTTGTTCAGCAAATCCTTTTATTAAATATAAATATTCTGTTAGGAAAAATGGAGAAAATTTCGATATATTTAATCCATTCCTACTAACAGAAAATTTTTATCTAATAAAAGTATTTGCTGAACAAAATTGATTTTGTTGAGAGTAGATTATGCAAATCTGGAAATGGCAGATTATGTGACGCAATTTACCTGCTTCACCCTATCACTACAGTTACATAGGACTATGTGGAATGTTTTGTACTGAAAAGAGTTATTTTTGACAGAAAGGGTACACTAGTTGGTACATTAAAACTACAAGATGATTAACTGTTCTATAACATTTCTTGTCACGTAACTCATCTGTGTGAGATCAAACACCTGATGAAGTGTGAACAGTAAAGTCATCCACACTAATCATTACCAAAATAATGACTTGAGAAAACAGTTTCGATGGAAAAAGGTAGAAAGAAACTGTTTTAATTTCTTCTTTTACATAAAATTTACTTGCATCTTTTAACCGTTTTTTTTTTATAAAACATGATCAGGTACCTACAACAGTCAAAGAACGCTGTTAGAACTAGCAATAACTTACTAAACCTTTATGTCCCAAATCTCTCTTACAGAACAGTCACCATGTTGTTACAGTTAACTATCGGGTTGTTGTTCTCAATTTCGGTAGGCCTAGGCTCACCGTTCACAACCTATTGGAATGTGCCTATGGAGAAATGTACCAAACTAGGTGTGACCCTAGACTATGCTCAGTACTTCATATCACAACTCTGAGGGAACCTTTCTAGGAGACAAGGTACGGCTATTCTAAACTTAGGACACTCGCAGTACTTTGAAAGTGGATTTTAACAAAGTCCATTGGTAGATCAGAAATTTTTAAAGATCAATTTGATTTTACCTATGTTTTCACCCACTTTCCTACTACAACGAGTGTCTGCTCTTTTATGGGAGGTACACCACTAAAATTTATTTCACAACGGGCCCCCAGAGGCTCTATCCTGAAGCTGTCTGTGGTGAATGGAAGAGAAGGGGGGTGGCGTCCCTTGGGCCCCGAACTGTTGTAATTTGGATTATGGATTGTCTTTTTTCATTTTTACCATGTTTATCATTTTTTTAACGCTACTTGCAGTTTTAGAGGATAGCGCTAGGGTTATGCTCTTCAACTACGAGGTCTTAGATTTTGTGTTAGGTAGGCTTGTAGGCTTCATTTACTATCACCTCTTCATTTTCCTCTTCCAACCGTGAGTGCAGCCACCGGTGCTTGTGTCCCGTTTCGTCACATTCCTTGGTAAGTGACTGCATTCACGGAGTAGCTTTTATGCATCCATGAGCATTGTCACCGACGGTGGTAAGTGACTTTGTTCATGGAGCCACTTTCCTCTCTGACTGCTTCTTCCAGTCCCTTGTATTTAATTTCCTTTTGACGTCAGCGATATGGCCTTTGGTTCCAAGGCAGACGTTAAACCCCTACTATATAAATTAATTAATTAGTTTAGAACATTTTACATAGACACAGGGAGACTTAGTCTGAGCTCTCAACGAGAGTCTTCCCATCATGATTTAAAGTGAGCTGGTGAAGACTTTCGTATCATTGAGCTACGCAAGCCACTCCACCTCGGCAAGGTGCTCCCTTTTGGAGTGGGAGGTTTTATAGGGGAGTCACGTACTGGAATACAATTTCTCGGGAATACATACATTGGTATCAGAGTAACAAAATCAAAAATAGCAATGATAACCTTCACCTATCCACAAAACAGTCAAACAAAAGTTGAACTGAGATTGATAGGAGTATAGTGGCTAGTGTTCAGTCTAGCATTTATACATACTCCCAATTCCCCAGAACACTCTACAGAAAGAGTAGTCAATGTGCTTCCCTTACAGTGGGACATACAAAGGTTTTTAGCTCAATGGTGCTGAGTTCGTGTGCATACTCCTATCCAGGTACCCGCTCCGAGAACTTGGAAAACATTGAACTAGGATTACCTTGGAATCAGTCCCAAGAGAAGGCTGATTCCAAGTTATCCATGATCGGATATTCCAGTTCTCGGCCCACGTCAGACTAACAGCAAGCTGAGAGTCCTACAACCCTACTAAGTAACGAGTGTATAGGGTCGACAACGCTGGGGCCACCAACGATGAAGACCCAAACAAGCTACTGCTCGGGGGTGGGACCAGTCTCCTCCATCGACAAAAGCCGATGGAAGTATCTGGCATCCCTCCTCGCTCACACACTGCTTAGACAACGACAGGTTTTATACTGGCGGTCCTCGCAAGCTAAGAGAAAATGGGTTTTACACCAGTTTTCTTAGCCGATGTGCAAGCAGAGGCTGACCTACGGCTTCCTTAATTTGTGGGAGAGTATCACTGAACATCGGCAGCTTTGAGCCAAAAAAATTTGTATGTCTGCTTTGAAGAACTAGCTGGCTACTCTAGCCATTCATATTCTGGGGAATTAAGAGCTACCTCTGACAAAAATACCAACCATCTCACTTCAAAAAGTTATCATTGCTATTTTAGAAATCATTATTCCGTCAAATAAGCATTCCAAAGAAAATATATTTCTACGTGAACTCTCCCTTTAAAACCCCTACATATTTATACAAATAACTATTTACAAATACAAAATTATTTACAACATTCATCAAATATGATGCAGACAGGTCATTAATATACAATGAACTGCTCAGAATTAAGCAGTTGCGAAGCTTTGACGGTGTATGTCAAAAATACCATGGCTTCGATAAGAAATGGCATTCTCAAACACCGATCGCATCCGTAACTACCTAATTCTGGCATTGTGCGTCTTAATGAGCACTGACTGCCTCAAATTAGGTGAAGGTAATAAAGAGTCCCCCTACCCTTCATGATGGCAAATTTGCCATACATGATCACCTAAGGGCGTGGGGATCCAACAACCTCGAAAAACAGGTTCTACCTTCTACAAATAACAATAATCATCCTCCTCATCAAAAGGAAGAACACAAACCCACTTGAACAACAACCCCTTAAAGAAGCGAAAAATCTTCCCTTTCAGACCCATCTTCCCTCAACAGAATTAAAGCTATAAATTAATGAACTAAAGAAGTGCTGCCTATACAATGTTTTGGGTCGAGATCCATTCATCGGACTTGTTCCCATTAAAAGAAAACAAAAAGTCTACGGATGTGGATCAAGATCCATTCATCGGACCCGTTCCCATAAAAAAGAACCAAAAAGTCTACGGTATACTCTCAAGGTAAGACAATAACAAGAGGGGTCATGGTTAGTTACCGATCACTACTCAATTGCCGACCACTACTCAATTACCGACCACTACCCAATTCCCGACCACTACTCAATTGCTGACCACTACCCAATTACCGACCACTACCCAATTGCCGACCACTACTCAATTGCCGACCACTGCCCAATTACCGACCACTACTCAATTACCGACCACTACTCAATTACCGACCACTACTCAATTACCGACCACTACTCAATTACCGACCACTACTCAATTACCGACCACTACTCAATTACCGACCACTACTCAATTACTGACCACTACTCAATTACCGACCACTACCCAATTCCCGACCACTACTCAATTGCTGACCACTACCCAATTACCGACCACTACCCAATTGCCGACCACTACTCAATTGCCGACCACTGCCCAATTACCGACCACTACTCAATTACCGACCACTACTCAATTACCGACCACTACTCAATTACCGACCACTACTCAATTACCGACCACTACTCAATTACCGACCACTACTCAATTACCGACCACTACTCTATTGCCGACCACTACTCAATTGCCGATCACTACTCAATTACCAACCACTACTCAATTACCGACCACTACCCAATTACCGACCACTACTCTATTGCCGACCACTAATCTATTGCCGACCACTAATCTATTGCCGACCACTAATCTATTGCCGACCACTACTCTATTGCCGACCACTACTCTATTGCCGACCAGTACTCTATTGCCGACCACTACCCAATTGCCGACCACTACTCAATTGCCGACCACTGCCCAATTACCGACCACTACTCAATTGCCGACCACTACCCAATTCCGACCACTACTCAATTGCCGACCACTACTCAATTGCCGACCACTACTCAATTACCGACCACTACTCAATTACCGACCACTACTCAATTACCGACCACTACTCAATTACCGACCACTACTCAATTACTGACCACTACTCAATTGCCGATCACTACTCAATTGCCGACCACTGCCCAATTACATACCACTACTCAATTGCCGACCACTACCCAATTACCGACCACTACTCAATTGCCGACCACTACTCAATTGCCGACCACTACTCAATTACCGATCACTACTCAATTGCCGACCACTGCCCAATTACCGACCACTACTCAATTACCGACCACTACCCAATTACCGACCACTACTCAATTGCCGACCACTACTCAATTGCCGACCACTACTCAATTACCGACCACTACTCAATTACCGACCACTACTTAATTACCGACCACTACTCAATTACTGACCACTACTCAATTGCCGATCACTACTCAATTGCCGACCACTGCCCAATTACCGACCACTACTCAATTGCCGACCACTACCCAATTACCGACCACTTCTCTATTGCCGACCACTGCGTAATTGCCGACCGCTGCCCAATTACCGACTGCTGCACAATTACCGACCGCTGCGCAATTTTCGACCACTGCGCAATTTTCAACTACCAATGTAATAATGATAACCAATATGATAATGATAACCAATATGATAATGATAACCAATATGATAATGATAACCAATATGATAATGATAACCAATATGATAATGATAACCAATATGATAATGATAACCAATATGATAATGATAACCAATATGATAATGATAACCAATATGATAATGATAACCAATATGATAATGATAACCAAAATCATAATGATAACCAAAATCTTAATGATAACCAATATCACAATGATAACCAAAATCATAATGATAACCAAAATCATAGTGATAACTAAAATCATAGTGATAACAAAAATCATAGTGATAACCAAAATCATAGTGATAACAAAAATCATAATGATAACCAAAATCATAATGATAACCAATATCATAGTGATAACAAAAATCATAGTGATAACCAAAATCATAGTGATAGCCAAAATCATAATGATAACCAAAATCATAATGATAACCAAAATCATAATGATAACCAAAATCATAGTGATAACCAAAATCATAGTGATAACCAAAATCATAGTGATAACCAAAATCATAGTGATAACCAAAATCATAGTGATAACCAAAATCATAGTGATAACCAAAATCATAATGATAACCATAATCATAGTGATAACTAGAATCATAGTGATAGCCAAAATCATAATGATAACCAAAATCATAATGATAACCAAAATCATAATGATAACCAAAATCATAGTGATAACCAAAATCATAATGATAACCAAAATCATAGTGATAACCAAAATCATAGTGATAACCAAAATCATAGTGATAACCAAAATCATAGTGATAACCAAAATCATAGTGATAACCAAATCATAATGATAACCAAAATCATAATGATAACCAAAATCATAATGATAACCAAAATCATAGTGATAACCAAAATCATAGTGATAACCAAAATCATAGTGATAAACAAAATCATAGTGATAACCAAAATCATAATGATAACCAAAATCATAATGATAACAAAAATCATAGTGATAACCAAAATCATAGTGATAACCAAAATCATAGTGATAACCAAAATCATAGTGATAACCAAAATCATAGTGATAACTACAATCATAATGATAACTACAATCATAGAGATAACTACAATCATAGAGATAACCAAAATCATAGAGATAACCAAAATCATAGTGATAAATACAATCATAATGATAACTACAATCATAGTGATAACCAAAATCATAATGACAACCAATATGTATTACAGATGCAGGTCATTGTTTCATTGAAAAAAATATATCTATTTTGCGTCGCTATTCTGGGGAAGACTCTTTTTGACCACTGTGCAATTTTAATAGTTTTTAATTGAAAGTTAAAATGTTAAGATCTTTTGACAATGTGATATTTAAAATTATTTTACATATAATTTAAAAAACTTATAATAATATAAAAAATTAGTACAGGCATCCCCCGCTTTAGTTACCAAATCACGACTCAGTTTAATTACCAAACTGCACAAACGGTAACTAAAGCGAATAAAAGATACAAGAAATATATAATTGTCACTCCTCGAATATATATATCTCATTTTCTATGAGTTATAGAAAGAAAATTTGTTTTAGTGTTATTAACTTACTAGAGTACTACGTATATAAGCATATTAATAATAATATACAGTCTTTCATTGTTTGTGACTGTGATGAAAAAGTTTAAAGTCGTGCATTTATAAAATGTTTTAAAATCCATCTATAGCTTAACTCTCACTCAGTATAGGTGAGTAATTATTAGATACTTAAGGCCTAGTTACACTGTGCGAGTTACTGTCGTGACAGTGGACAGCAGCTGTCCCACTGTACTCGCATGCCAGTATGCTCTATGTTCTTAGCATTGAATTTCTATGACAGTTACTCGACTGATGTGGTCACACTGTGCGAGTAGCTACACTACAGTGACTGGTAAGGCCAAGCCCCAACTCACACGTTTACTCGCACCGTGTAACAAGGCCTTTAGATTTCTATAATTATTATGCTACATTTAACAAACAGCAATTTTATGCTCTAATGTATATTTTTAGTAGTAGGGTACTAAGTTCCAAGTTATTGGTTGGTTCTACAATTTGGACACGTCAGAAAAGAAAATATAATCATTATTATTTAACTTCTATTCTAATTGGTATCATGGATACTAATTGAAATAAAAGTTAAATAATGATTATTATATAAAGATTTTCACGTGTTCGAAAATATGGAACCGTGCAATAACACGGAACTAACCCTAAATAGGACATGTTGAATTTCTGAACCAATTGCTTCTAATAACCTCATCTGGATTATAATTTTGAGGTTTTTTTAGTTACCGTGAAATAATCAGAGAAAATTGTCTCCGTTTTCTATGTCTATGAACGGTTCTTATTTCGAGACATGACTCGAAATAAGTACCACTTGTATTAGAGTGAGTTGTACTTAAAACGAGTCCTGCCTGTACAACAGTTGGGTAGGTTAAGTTCTGAGTTATTGAACGGGTTCAAATTTTCGTTCATATAACAAAAGCATATATAATTTAACATCTTAACCCGTTATTTTAAATTATTTTTTATTATCCGATCGAAAATGTTGAACTGTCCGATAACTCGAAACTTCCCTTAATACGTAGCAAGTTATAATTTGCCTGGTGTAGGTGATTCACTATAAAAAAAGTAATTATTATTGTTTATTCATCACTTACAGGGTTAACACTTTTAATATTTACTTCTGTTTTTCTTTTTATTTTGGTGTTCCTGGTGTTGCGGCGAAATAATAGACAATATCTGTGTTAAAAGTTTTAAACTTTAAAACTAATGGAAACTGACTAAATGGTGAACTTGTTGGAAACTGACTAAATGGTGACATTGTTGGAAACTGACTAAATGGTGAACCTGATGAAAACTGACTAAATGGTGAACCTGTTGGAAACTGACAAAATGGTGAACCTATGGGAAAAACTGACTAAATGGTGAACTTGTTGGAAACTGACTAAATGGTGAACCTGTTGGAAACTGACTAAATGGTGAACCTGCTGGAAACTGACTAAATGGTGAACTTGTTGGAAACTGACTAAATGGTGAACCTGCTGGAAACTTGTTGGAAACTGACTAAATGGTGAACTTGTTGAAAACTGACTAAATGGTGAACTTGTTGAAAACTGACTAAATGGTGAACTTGTTGAAAACTGACTAAATGGTGAACCTGTTGAAAACTGACTAAATGGTGAACTTGTTGAAAACTGACTAAATGGTGAACTTGTTGAAAACTGACTAAATGGTGAACTTGTTGGAAACTGACTAAATGGTGAACTTGTTGGAAACTGACTAAATGGTGAACTTGTTGGAAACTGACTAAATGGTGAACTTGTTGGAACCTGACTAAATGGTGAACTTGTTGGAACCTGACTAAATGGTGAACCTGTTGAAAACTGACTAAATGGTGAACTTGTTGAAAACTGACTAAATGGTGAACTTGTTGAAAACTGACTAAATGGTGAACTTGTTGGAAACTGACTAAATGGTGAACTTGTTGGAAACTGACTAAATGGTGAACTTGTTGAAAACTAACTAAATGGTGAACTTGTTGAAAACTAACTAAATGGTGAACTTGTTGGAAACTGACTAAATGGTGAACTTGTTGGAACCTGACTAAATGGTGAACCTGTTGAAAACTGACTAAATGGTGAACTTGTTGAAAACTGACTAAATGGTGAACTTGTTGGAAACTGACTAAATGGTGAACTTGTTGGAACCTGACTAAATGGTGAACTTGTTGAAAACTGACTAAATGGTGAACTTGTTGAAAACTGACTAAATGATGAACATGTTGGAAACTGACTAAATGGTGAACCTGCTGGAAACTGACTAAATGGTGAACTTATTGAAAACTGACTAAATGGTGAACTTGTTGAAAACTGACTAAATGGTGAACTTGTTGAAAACTGACTAAATGGCGAACTTGTTGGAAACTGACTAAATGGTGAACCTGTTGGAAACTGACTAAATGGTGAACCTGTTGGAAACTGACTAAATGGTGAACTTGTTGAAAACTGACTAAATGGTGAACCTGCTGGAATCTGACTAAATGGTGAACTTGTTGAAAACTGACTAAATGGTGAACTTGTTGAAAACTGACTAAATGGTGAACTTGTTGAAAACTGACTAAATGGCGAACCTGTTGGAAACTGACTAAATGGTGAACTTGTTGAAAACTGACTAAATGGTGAACTTGTTGAAAACTGACTAAATGGTGAACTTGTTGGAAACTGACTAAATGGTGAACCTGCTGGAAACTGACTAAATGGTGAACTTGTTGAAAACTGACTGAATGGAGAACCTGTTGGAAACTGACTAAATGGTGAACTTGTTGAAAACTGACTAAATGGTGAACTTGTTGAAAACTGACTAAATGGTGAACTTGTTGAAAACTGACTAAATGGTGAACCTGTTGAAAACTGAATAAATGGTGAACTTGTTGAAAACTGACTAAATGGTGAACCTGTTGGAAACTGACTAAATGGTGAACCTGCTGGAAACTGACTAAATGGTGAACCTGCTGGAAACTGACTAAATGGTGAACTTGTTGAAAACTGACTAAATGGTGAACTTGTTGAAAACTGACTAAATGGTGAACTTGTTGAAAACTGACTAAATGGTGAACTTGTTGGAAACTGCTTAAATGGTGAACCTGTTGGAAACTGACTAAATGGTGAACCTGTTGAAAACTGACTAAATGGTGAACCTGCTGGAAACGGACTAAATGGTGAACTTGTTGAAAACTGACTAAATGGTGAACTTGTTGAAAACTGACTATATGGTGAACCTGTTGAAAACTGACTAAATGGTGAACTTGTTGGAAACTGACTAAATGGTGAACTTGTTGGAACCTGACTAAATGGTGAACCTGTTGCAAACTGACTAAATGGTGAACTTGTTGAAAACTGACTAAATGGTGAACATGTTGGAAACTGACTAAATGGTGAACCTGCTGGAAACTGACTAAATGGTGAACTTATTGAAAACTGACTAAATGGTGAACTTGTTGAAAACTGACTAAATGGTGAACTTGTTGAAAACTGACTAAATGGTGAACTTGTTGGAAACTAACTAAATGGTGAACCTGTTGGAAACTGACTAAATGGTGAACCTGTTGAAAACTGACTAAATGGTGAACTTGTTGAAAACTGACTAAATGGTGAACCTGCTGGAATCTGACTAAATGGTGAACTTGTTGAAAACTGACTAAATGGTGAACTTGTTGAAAACTGACTAAATGGTGAACCTGTTGGAAACTGACTAAATGGTGAACCTGCTGGAAACTGACTAAATGGTGAACTTGTTGAAAACTGACTAAATGGTGAACTTGTTGAAAACTGACTAAATGGTGAACTTGTTGAAAACTGACTAAATGGTGAACCTGTTGGAAACTAACTAAATGGTGAACTTGTTGAAAACTGACTGAATGGTGAACCTGTTGGAAACTGACTAAATGGTGAACCTGCTGGGAACTGACTAAATGGTGAACTTGTTGAAAACTGACTAAATGGTGAACCTGTTGGAAACTGACTAAATGGTGAACCTGTTGAAAACTGACTAAATGGTGAACTTGTTGAAAACTGACTAAATGGTGAACTTGTTGAAAACTGACTAAATGGTGAACTTGTTGGAAACTGACTAAATGGTGAACTTGTTGGAAACTGACTAAATGGTGAACTTGTTGAAAACTGACTAAATGGTGAACTTGTTGAAAACTGACTAAATGGTGAACTTGTTGAAAACTGACTTAATGGTGAACCTGTTGGAAACTGACTAAATGGTGAACCTGTTGAAAACTGACTAAATGGTGAACTTGTTGAAAACTGACTAAATGGTGAACTTGTTGAAAACTGACTAAATGGTGAACTTGTTGGAAACTGACTAAATGGTGAACTTGTTGGAAACTGACTAAATGGTGAACTTGTTGAAAACTGACTAGATGGTGAACTTGTTGGAAACTGACTAAATGGTGAACTTGTTGGAACCTGACTAAATGGTGAACCTGTTGAAAACTGACTAAATGGTGAACTTGTTGAAAACTGACTAAATGGTGAACTTGTTGAAAACTGACTAAATGGTGAACTTGTTGAAAACTGACTAAATGGTGAACTTGTTGGAAACTGACTAAATGGTGAACTTGTTGGAAACTAACTAAATGGTGAACTTGTTGGAAACTGACTAAATGGTGAACTTGTTGGAACCTGACTAAATGGTGAACTTGTTGAAAACTGACTAAATGGTGAACTTGTTGAAAACTGACTAAATGGTGAACTTGTTGAAAACTGACTAAATGGTGAACTTGTTGAAAACTGACTAAATGGTGAACTTGTTGAAAACTGACTAAATGGTGAACCTGTTGGAAACTAACTAAATGGTGAACTTGTTGAAAACTGACTAAATGGTGAACCTGTTGGAAACTGACTAAATGGTGAACCTGCTGGAAACTGACTAAATGGTGAACTTGTAGAAAACTGACTAAATGGTGAACTTGTTGAAAACTGACTAAATGGTGAACTTGTTGAAAACTGACTAAATGGTGAACCTGTTGGAAACTGACTAAATGGTGAACCTGTTGAAAACTGACTAAATGGTGAACTTGTTGAAAACTGACTAAATGGTGAACTTGTTGAAAACTGACTAAATGGTGAACTTGTTGGAAACTGACTAAATGGTGAACTTGTTGGAAACTGACTAAATGGTGAACTTGTTGAAAACTGACTAAATGGTGAACTTGTTGAAAACTGACTAAATGGTGAACTTGTTGAAAACTGACTAAATGGTGAACCTGTTGGAAACTGACTAAATGGTGAACCTGTTGAAAACTGACTAAATGGTGAACTTGTTGAAAACTGACTAAATGGTGAACTTGTTGAAAACTGACTAAATGGTGAACTTGTTGGAAACTGACTAAATGGTGAACTTGTTGAAAACTAACTAAATGGTGAACTTGTTGGAACCTGACTAAATGGTGAACCTGTTGAAAACTGACTAAATGGTGAACTTGTTGAAAACTGACTAAATGGTGAACTTGTTGAAAACTGACTAAATGGTGAACTTGTTGGAAACTGACTAAATGGTGAACTTGTTGGAAACTGACTAAATGGTGAACTTGTTGGAAACTGACTAAATGGTGAACTTGTTGAAAACTAACTAAATGGTGAACTTGTTGGAAACTGACTAAATGGTGAACTTGTTGGAACCTGACTAAATGGTGAACTTGTTGAAAACTGACTTAATGGTGAACTTGTTGAAAACTGACTAAATGGTGAACTTGTTGAAAACTGACTAAATGGTGAACTTGTTGGAAACTGACTAAATGGTGAACTTGTTGGAACCTGACTAAATGGTGAACCTGTTGAAAACTGACTAAATGGTGAACTTGTTGAAAACTGACTAAATGGTGATTGCAAAAGGAATGCCGTACCAATTATTTTACTGGTGACTTACATACGATTGTACACACTAGTTAATTATTTTGTGAATCATTTCTACTAGGTATGACTAGAACAATCATTATAATTGTTAGTTCATTTTAATACAAGTGTGTGAGGTTTGGTTTACATTTCTGTTCTATTTATAAATACAATAATTACCATAGTGTATATGTTCTGCGCCATTTGCTGATTTTGCACAATCTCGAGAATCTTGAAAATGCGAAGCGCATTCTCGCATGTAATTTTATGGAAACTATTACACTTTACCTACCTTGCACAATCTCGAGATTGTCAAGCATTGTCAAAGATCTTAAATACGCGCAGCTCATTCTCGAGATTGTGTAAATCTGCAAATGTCAGATCAGTGTGACGCAATTCACCTGCTTCACCCTATCAGTATAGTTACATAGGGTAGAGCAGGTAAATTGCGGCACACTAATAAACTGCGGCCTCGAATAACAGAAACATCATAGCTTCAAAACACTCGTTAAAAACTTAAATTAATAAAATATAGCATGCACTTCGCTGTTTTTGATAGCTGTGCCATTGTAATGTAATTTCGGTTCAGAATGTTTTAGAGACTCTTTTAATTAAAAATTAAAGGGCCGCAATTTACCTGCGTGACCCTAGTAGGACTCTGTGGAATGTTTTTTACTGAAGAGTTATTTTGACGGAAAGGGTACACTAGTTGGTACATTAGAACTAAGAGATGATTAACTGTTCTATAACATTTCTTGTCACGTAACTCACCTGTGTGAGATTAAACACCTGATGTTTAGTTACCTGAAATGCATTGGGAGGAAACATTATGATAGCTTATCTCTACTCTAGTTAACATTTTCATACTCTGTTACTAGGTAAGTGGAACGTCACAGTAGTCGGACAGTGGGAGTTGAGGGGATAGTTTGATGTTTTATTATTTGCTATTCTTACAGTATTTTTCTTACTTTAGTCCCTAAGAAAACAGTCTAAAGAAAACGCACAGAAAATTTCAGTTCGTTTTGGCATATGAGAGTGGGTCAGTGGTGCGAATAATGGTTCTAGGACTTTTGCCCGGGGGAATTTTGCCCGGGGGAATTTTGCCCGGGGGAATTTTGCCCGGGGGAATTTTGCCAGGGTGGAATTATGTCAGACGGATTTTTGCACGGGGATTTTTCCCAGTGGATTATATATTTCTGGGTTTAAATTGATAAATTATAAGTATAAAATGTGAGATGCAACTTACATAAATATAAAACGTTTTAATTTAACTTTAACATATTGTACTATAACAAGTTTTATTTAACTAATATTGAATAGCCATGGAAATTAAAATAAAATTAATTTTGAATTTACTTATAATCATTACAGAACATCTTTTAATTTAACTGTTATACATATATTCTAACATTCTTTTAGAATTCACTTATCACCGTAATTGAAAAAGTAAGGTTAACCTAACTAACAATAAATCTATATTTTCGATAATTTAAGAAGCAAACTATACAATCGTTACTATTTAACAGCTATTATGAATGGTATTTAACGACTTGAAAAAGTAGGATGAAGATTCATTCATTGTAATCAGTTGGTTTCTGAAGTTTGCTCTATTACAGCTATTGTCTTATCCCTTTCACAATGGCGTGGATTATATTAGGTTCACGTGGAAAGAATATCATTTAAAAAAATCCTATTAATACTCAATGTAAGATTGAGTATTCAAAACAAAGAGTGTACAATCTTCTTTCTCAGCTTCAGGTTGGAGATTCGCTCGATTGTTGCTCACAAAGTATTAAAAAACTTTAAAAGCAAATAAAAAAATATATACTAAACCGAATTGTATAGGGTTTGCGGAATAATAACCGTAGACCTTAGTTCTGTATCATTATGTAATAAACTCATTTAAGATGAGGACCTTTAAGATGATTAAATTATAGTATTTTAAAAATAGCAAACCACACAGTGTTATTTCAAACTAAACTACTGTCAAAATATATAACAGTCAAATTTAAAAGATATGTTCTGTAATTATTTTAAGTAGAATCAAATTCATTTTATTTTTCAATTTCGTGGCTATTTTACATTGGTTAAGTAAAACTTGTTGAAGTACAATATGTTAAAGTTACATTAAAACGTTTTATATTTATGTAAGTTGCATCTCACATTTTATACTTATAATTTACCAATTTAAACCTAGAAATATATAATCCACCGGGCAATATTTCGCAGTGCAATATTCCGCTGGGCAAAATTCCTGTCACCGCGAATAATGGAGAGGGGAGGAAAACTTTGTTTGTTTTTGTGTTGTTGTGTAATAGCCTCCTGTTTTAGTAGATGGATTCTTTGTAGCCAGGGTGTGACTCTTCTTAGTGAAAAATAACATCTTCATAAATTTAAAAACTGATGCACTAAAAATACAATCAAAGAGTTTTAAAGCAAATTTAATCTTCGACAAATTCTCGTAAGAGCAGCTTCAAAGATTTGGAGCATTTTACACCTTATGTTAAAATCTCAGCTCAATCGGACGAGTATTATTGGTAGCTAGCAAAACCAGTAAACGAACCCCTTAATGAACCCCTATGGGGGAGAGCCACGCCCCCATTACAAATATATCAGTAATGAAGTAATAAATGGAAAATATCACAGAAACTAGAAATATTCGATGTATGCATTTCCGCAGCCCCCTACCAGGTGATAAATCAATCTTTAAGTGTGCAGTACAACAAATTAGCGGATACAACAAATTAAATTAGTTTTAGGTATAAAATCTAGAACGTTTGAGTAATTTCAATGAAAAACACTAATTTTTTCAAAGTTCTCAATTTTTCAGAAATACATAGGAAATAAATAACTTTAAACCCTCGTATCTCATAAAGTATTAGTTTCTACAAAAAAAAACTGTTATGATTTCCGGATTCTATGGACAAAAATATATCTAAAAAATAATTAAAATTAAAATTGGCAGGAGTCGTCAAATATGCCAGATTCGAATTTACTGAACCCTGAAAAAAGTAAACCCAAATTTAGATTTGAATATTTCAACAACCATTGTAGGTACAGTTTATATCAAGTATCATTTTGTTAATTGAACCTTATTCCATCCACAGTTAAATTTCAATAGTTTTATTTATTTTATTTTTGTGAATATAATAACTTTTATTAATGAGTGACAAGAGTGGCTTTACGCAAATGGTCAGAAAACAGACAATAAAGTAAGTTCAAACACTAAAAATATCTTTATTAGACAACATCCCATTAATAAAACAGTTTTATATCCAGGTTTTAAGAGAATTCATTTTACTATTCCTTTTATTAAATATTGACAATATGGAGAAATGTGATTAAGTACAAAAAAGAAGGAAAAAGTTTGAATTTTAACAAGGGTCGTTCAGACCACAAGAGGACACAGTGCGAACTGAAGACAAATCAATTTTGTTCAGCAAATCCTTTTATTAAATATAAATATTCTGTTAGGAAAAATGGAGAAAATTTCGATATATTTAATCCATTCCTACTAACAGAAAAATTTTATCTAATAAAAGTATTTGCTGAACAAAATTGATTTTGTTGAGAGTAGATTATGCAAATCTGGAAATGGCAGATTATGTGACGCAATTTACCTGCTTTACCCAATCACTACAGTTACATAGGACTATGTGGAATGTTTTGTACTGAAAAGAGTTATTTTTGACAGAAAGGGTACACTAGTTGATTTACTGTTCTATAACATTTCTTGTCACGTAACTCATCTGTGTGAGATCAAACACCTGATGAAGTGTGAACAGTAAAGTCATCCACACTAATCATTACCAAAATAATGACTTGAGAAAACAGTTTCGATGGAAAAAGGTAGAAAGAAACTGTTTTAATTTCTTCTTTTACATAAAATTTACTTGCATCTTTTAAACCGTTTTTTTTTTATAAAACATGATCAGGTACCTACAACAGTCAAAGAACGCTGTTAGATTCACCATTTAGTCAGTTCCCAGTAGATTCACCATTTAGTCAGTTCCCAGTAGATTCACCATTTAGTCAGTTTTCAACAAGTTCACCATTTAGTCAGTTCCCAGTAGATTCACCATTTAGTCAGTTTTCAACAAGTTCACCATTTAGAGAGTTTTCAACAAGTTCACCATTTAGTCAGTTCCCAGTAGATTCACAATTAAGTCAGTTTTCAACAGGTTCACCATTTAGTCAGTTTTCAACAGGTTCACCATTTAGTCAGTTTCCAACAGGTTCACCATTTAGTTAGTTTTCAACAGGTTCACCATTTAGTCAGTTTTCAACAAGTTCACCATTTAGTCAGTTTTCAACAAGTTCACCATTTAGTCAGTTTTCAACAAGTTCACCATTTAGTCAGTTCCCAGTAGATTCGCCATTAAGTCAGTTCCCAGTAGATTCACCATTTAGTCAGTTTTCAACAAGTTCACCATTTAGTCAGTTCCCAGTAGATTCACCATTTAGTCAGTTCCCAGTAGATTCACCATTTAGTCAGTTCCCAGTAGATTCACCATTTAGTCGTTTCCAACAGGTTCACCATTTAGTCAGTTTCCAACAGGTTCACCATTTAGTCAGTTTCCAACAGGTTCACTATTTAGTCAGATTCCAACAGGTTCACCATTTAGTCAGTTTCCAACAGGTATTGTCACAAGATTTAACTTTTAATGGAAACACATATTCAGACGCATCATCTAACGTACATGGATGAAATGTTCCACTGTCTTTAGTCTTAATTGGTTATTGTTTCTGTTTAAAATTGTATGTGGTAACTACACTAATAATTATATTGATTACAATTAATTTGATGGTGAATAAAATGTATGAATTTTATACTTCCCTTATCATTCTTTGGTTTATCATTTCGCAAAAAAACACATAGCTGATTTAAAATGGTTGTAGTTTGTAAACTTTTATTGCTAGAAAATTGAAATAGGTTTTATTTGAAAGATAAAAATTCCAAGTTTTATTTAATAATAAATTAAGCATTACATCACCACCACCAAACTCAATAAACTTATCAAGACGAAAAACATCATTTTTATCAAATTCTGTCTAGAGTATTAGCATGGGTTCTTGATGGTATACCATTTAAAATGGCGTCAAATAAATGTGATTCATAACATGTAATGATTAAATGAAAAAAGTTTTTTTCATCTGTATCTCAGCAGATAATTTTCTCACTCATTTCTTTTATTCATAGATAAATAAATTTCTCTAACCATGTTAATGATATTTCTGTCCTTGCTGTTTTTTCATGACCTGAATTTCTTTTATTTGAATTATGAACTTCACCGTGGACATATCACGTGACGTAATATCATTCAACTATTATTTTATTTATTTCCATATCTTACCTAAAATCAATAAATTGTAGTGATCACGGATTCAATTGCCTTTATATACTCTTCATGTATGAATGATGTCAAATTGAATTTGAGATTCTCCTCTTTTAAATTAATCCTATTTTTATCTTCTAGCTATAATAGTTTACAAATTACAGCCCTTTTAATTTGACTACATTTTTCGGCTTCCCATGCTAATACTCTAACAGAATGTGATAAAATAAACGTTTTTCATCTTGATAAGTTTATTGAAACTGATAGTGGCCATGTAATGCTAAATTCATCATGAAATGAAACTTGGATTCCTTATCTTTAAAATGATACCTATTTCAATCTTCTAGCAATACTAGTTTACAAATTACAACCATTTTAAATCAGCTCTTTCTTTGCTTTTATATTTTTTAGCGTGTCCATATTCCTCACCTAATTCAGTTTATTTCAGGAGTTTGGAGTTTAGTAACACTAATATATGTTTATTTCCATATTCTAACAAGGCCTCGTGGTGTAGTGGCTAACGCATCGGACTCTGAATCTGATGACCCAGGTTCGATTCCCGACGAGGGCTGAAATTTCCACAGTTTTTTTAATATCTTCATTAATTGTCATGACCCGTAGTCAAGATACTGCCACAATAATTATTATTCATTAGTAGCTCAAGACAGACATACGAACAAACTCTTCTCTCAATACAGTATTGATTATAATATTGAATGTCGGTAGCATGAATACGACTTTAAAAATCCACAAGGGTGAGAATCAGTGGAAATAAATAGGATATTGACCCTTATCAAAAAGGTACAGAAAATATTAATTCAAATTAACTCTAATTTGTGAAAAAAAGCAACAGATATAGAACATTTAGGCAGATTGTCTTTGGAGCTCCCCGGCGGAGTGGATAGCGCGCTAGCATCGCAACCAATAGTCCCAGGTTCGATTCCAGGAGAAGGCGAAGAAATGGAAAAACTGACAGAGAAGAAAATATAAAAATGTAACTGAGGTTAGTGAGAGATGTGATATAATGATAAATGTCTAAGAGATTAGTGGCGTGAAACACTAAAATCTGGATGTGTTGACAGGTAACTGTGGCGTAAAACACAAAGGAAAGGTATAAATATGTTGCGTGAGACACATAAAGACGATGTGAAAAAAAGTGGCGTGAGACACAAAAATGATGTGAAAAAATTGTGGCGTGAGACACAAAAATGATGTGATAAAATTATGTGGCGTGAGACACATAAACATAATAAGAAAAAAAGAAGAGGAACGAAAAAATATATCAGAAAAAAAGAAGACCAAGGAAAGAAGAGAAGGGTAGGAGGAAACACCGTTTTGTAAAGGTAATAAAAACTTCCATTTATAATAAAAAGTTCTCAGATTTCAATGAAATTTCCTTATAATAATTATAAAGTATACAGTTAAATAATTTAGATTACACCTTAATATTTAGTTAACTAGTTCAAGCAATATGTACTAATCAATATGGAATAATATTACTACAGAGAACATTTTCAATTCAAATAGTACTCATAAAAACAGTATAAAGTTAGTCAGAGATACTGGATATAAATAATGTGTTAAATTAAAATATTGAGCCACTTTTGTTGTACTTTTTTTAAATAAAATATTAAAAAACGAATTTCTTTTATGAGTAAAAACACTCACTATATTTAACAGCTTCAATTAATATTACTAATTTAGTCCACGATTATCGAAACCAGTATTTGATTTACTTTCTTAATTTTATAATTCAAAGTCTTACCAATGAACTTTCACTAAATACGTGAGTTTCCATAGAATATTTGTAAGAAGAGGATTGGAAGCATGTATTATACATGCTTATATACATGTATAATACATGGAATGGAATATTGCATTCATACATAGAAAGAAAACAAAGTAATTTAATTAGCACACTAATCATATTAGTAACAACTCTATCTGTGATTGGTCAGCTAAAGCAGTGTGTGCCCACAGAGCTGAACTATCTTCCTTTGCTATCATCTGTGCAGATAGCACACTAATCATATTAGTAACAACTCTATCTGTGATTGGTCAGCTGAAGCAGTGTGTGTCCACAGAGCTGAACTATCTTCCTTTGCTATCATCTGTGCAGATAGCACACTAATCATATTAGTAACAACTCTATCTGTGATTGGTCAGCTAAAGCAGTGTGTGTCCACAGAGCTGAACTATCTTCCTTTGCTATCATCTGTGCAGATAGCACACTAATCATATTAGTAACAACTCTATCTGTGATTGGTCAGCTAAAGCAGTGTGTGTCCACAGTGCGTAACTATCTTCCTTTGCTATCATCTGTGCAGATAGCACACTAATCATATTAGTAACAACTCTATCTGTGATTGGTCAGCTGAAGCAGTGTGTGCCCACAGTGCTGAACTATCTTCCTTTGCTATCATCTGTGCAGATAGCACACTAATCATATTAGTAACAACTCTATCTGTGATTGGTCAGCTAAAGCAGTGTGTGTCCACAGTGCTGAACTATCTTCCATTGCTATCATCTGTGCAGATAGCACACTAATCATATTAGTAACAACTCTATCTGTGATTGGTCAGCTAAAGCAGTGTGTGTCCACAGTGCTGAACTATCTTCCTTTGCTATCATCTGTGCAGATAGCACACTAATCATATTAGTAACAACTCTATCTGTGATTGGTCAGCTAAAGCAGTGTGTGTCCACAGTGCTGAACTATCTTCCTTTGCTATCATCTGTGCAGATAGCACACTAATCATATTAGTAACAACTCTATCTGTGATTGGTCAGCTAAAGCAGTGTGTGTCCACAGTGCTGAACTATCTTCCATTGCTATCATCTGTGCAGATAGCACACTAATCATATTAGTAACAACTCTATCTGTGATTGGTCAGCTAAAGCAGTGTGTGTCCACAGTGCTGAACTATCTTCCTTTGCTATCATCTGTGCAGATAGCACACTAATCATATTAGTAACAACTCTATCTGTGATTGGTCAGCTAAAGCAGTGTGTGTCCACAGTGCTGAACTATCTTCCTTTGCTATCATCTGTGCAGATAGCACACTAATCATATTAGTAACAACTCTATCTGTGATTGGTCTGCTAAAGCAGTGTGTGTCCACAGTGCTGAACTATCTTCCTTTGCTATCATCTGTGCAGATAGCACACTAATCATATTAGTAACAACTCTATCTGTGATTGGTCAGCTAAAGCAGTGTGTGTCCACAGTGCTGAACTATCTTCTTTTGCTATCATCTGTGCAGATAGCACACTAATCATATTAGTAACAACTCTATCTGTGATTGGTCAGCTAAAGCAGTGTGTGTCCACAGTGCTGAACTATCTTCCTTTGCTATCATCTGTGCAGATAGCACACTAATCATATTAGTAACAACTCTATCTGTGATTGGTCAGCTAAAGCAGTGTGTGCCACAGAGCTGAACTATCTTCCTTTGCTATCATCTGTGCAGATAGCACACTAATCATATTAGTAACAACTCTATTTGTGATTGGTCAGCTAAAGCAGTGTGTGCACACAGAGCTGAACTATCTTCCTTTGCTATCATCTGTGCAGATAGCACACTAATCATATTAGTAACAACTCTATCTGTGATTGGTCAGCTAAAGCAGTGTGTGTCCACAGAGCTGAAATATCTTCCTTCGCTATCATCTGTGCAGATAGCACACTAATCATATTAGTAACAACTCTATCTGTGATTGGTCAGCTAAAGCAGTGTGTGCCCACAGAGCTGAACTATCTTCCTTTGCTATCATCTGTGCAGATAGCACTCTAATCATATTAGTAACAACTCTATCTGTGATTGGTCAGCTAAAGCAGTGTGTGTCCACAGTGCTGAACTATCTTCCTTTGCTATCATCTGTGCAGATAGCACACTAATCATATTAGTAACAACTCTATCTGTGATTGGTCAGCTAAAGCAGTGTGTGCCACAGAGCTGAACTATCTTCTTTTGCTATCATCTGTGCAGATAGCACACTAATCATATTAGTATCAACTCTATCTGTGATTGGTCAGCTAAAGCAGTGTGTGTCCACAGAGCTGAACTATCTTCCTTTGCTATCATCTGTGCAGATAGCACACTAATCATATTAGTAACAACTCTATCTGTGATTGGTCAGCTAAAGCAGTGTGTGCCACAGAGCTGAACTATCTTCCTTTGCTATCATCTGTGCAGATAGCACACTAATCATATTAGTAACAACTCTATCTGTGATTGGTCAGCTAAAGTAGTGTGTGCCCACAGAGCTGAACTATCTTCCTTTGCTATCATCTGTGCAGATAACACACTAATCATATTAGTAACAACTCTATCTGTGATTGGTCAGCTAAAGCAGTGTGTGCCACAGAGCTGAACTATCTTCCTTTGCTATCATCTGTGCAGATAGCACACTAATCATATTAGTAACAACTCTATCTGTGATTGGTCAGCTAAAGCAGTGTGTGCCACAGAGCTGAACTATCTTCCTTTGCTATCATCTGTGCAGATAGCACACTAATCATATTAGTAACAACTCTATCTGTGATTGGTCAGCTAAAGCAGTGTGTGCCACAGAGTTGAACTATCTTCCTTTGCTATCATCTGTGCAGATAGCACACTAATCATATTAGTAACAACTCTATCTGTGATTGGTCAGCTAAAGCAGTGTGTGCCACAGAGCTGAACTATCTTCCTTTGCTATCATCTGTGCAGATAGCACACTAATCATATTAGTAACAACTCTATCTGTGATTGGTCAGCTAAAGCAGTGTGTGTCCACAGTGCTGAACTATCTTCCTTTGCTATCATCTGTGCAGATAGCACACTAATCATATTAGTAACAACTCTATCTGTGATTGGTCAGCTAAAGCAGTGTGTGTCCACAGTGCTGAACTATCTTCCTTTGCTATCATCTGTGCAGATAGCACACTAATCATATTAGTAACAACTCTATCTGTGATTGGTCAGCTAAAGCAGTGTGTGTCCACAGTGCTGAACTATCTTCCTTTGCTATCATCTGTGCAGATAGCACACTAATCATATTAGTAACAACTCTATCTGTGATTGGTCAGCTAAAGCAGTGTGTGTCCACAGTGCTGAACTATCTTCTTTTGCTATCATCTGTGCAGATAGCACACTAATCATATTAGTAACAACTCTATCTGTGATTGGTCAGCTAAAGCAGTGTGTGTCCACAGTGCTGAACTATCTTCCTTTGCTATCATCTGTGCAGATAGCACACTAATCATATTAGTAACAACTCTATCTGTGATTGGTCAGCTAAAGCAGTGTGTGCCACAGAGCTGAACTATCTTCCTTTGCTATCATCTGTGCAGATAGCACACTAATCATATTAGTAACAACTCTATTTGTGATTGGTCAGCTAAAGCAGTGTGTGCACACAGAGCTGAACTATCTTCCTTTGCTATCATCTGTGCAGATAGCACACTAATCATATTAGTAACAACTCTATCTGTGATTGGTCAGCTAAAGCAGTGTGTGTCCACAGAGCTGAAATATCTTCCTTCGCTATCATCTGTGCAGATAGCACACTAATCATATTAGTCACAACTCTATCTGTGATTGGTCAGCTAAAGCAGTGTGTGCCCACAGAGCTGAACTATCTTCCTTTGCTATCATCTGTGCAGATAGCACTCTAATCATATTAGTAACAACTCTATCTGTGATTGGTCAGCTAAAGCAGTGTGTGTCCACAGTGCTGAACTATCTTCCTTTGCTATCATCTGTGCAGATAGCACACTAATCATATTAGTAACAACTCTATCTGTGATTGGTCAGCTAAAGCAGTGTGTGCCACAGAGCTGAACTATCTTCTTTTGCTATCATCTGTGCAGATAGCACACTAATCATATTAGTATCAACTCTATCTGTGATTGGTCAGCTAAAGCAGTGTGTGTCCACAGAGCTGAACTATCTTCCTTTGCTATCATCTGTGCAGATAGCACACTAATCATATTAGTAACAACTCTATCTGTGATTGGTCAGCTAAAGCAGTGTGTGCCACAGAGCTGAACTATCTTCCTTTGCTATCATCTGTGCAGATAGCACACTAATCATATTAGTAACAACTCTATCTGTGATTGGTCAGCTAAAGTAGTGTGTGCCCACAGAGCTGAACTATCTTCCTTTGCTATCATCTGTGCAGATAACACACTAATCATATTAGTAACAACTCTATCTGTGATTGGTCAGCTAAAGCAGTGTGTGCCACAGAGCTGAACTATCTTCCTTTGCTATCATCTGTGCAGATAGCACACTAATCATATTAGTAACAACTCTATCTGTGATTGGTCAGCTAAAGCAGTGTGTGCCACAGAGCTGAACTATCTTCCTTTGCTATCATCTGTGCAGATAGCACACTAATCATATTAGTAACAACTCTATCTGTGATTGGTCAGCTAAAGCAGTGTGTGCCACAGAGTTGAACTATCTTCCTTTGCTATCATCTGTGCAGATAGCACACTAATCATATTAGTAACAACTCTATCTGTGATTGGTCAGCTAAAGCAGTGTGTGCCACAGAGCTGAACTATCTTCCTTTGCTATCATCTGTGCAGATAGCACACTAATCATATTAGTAACAACTCTATCTGTGATTGGTCAGCTAAAGCAGTGTGTGTCCACAGAGCTGAACTATCTTCCTTTGCTATCATCTGTGCAGATAGCACACTAATCATATTAGTAACAACTCTATCTGTGATTGGTCAGCTAAAGCAGTGTGTGTCCACAGTGCTGAACTATCTTCCTTTGCTATCATCTGTGCAGATAGCACACTAATCATATTAGTAACAACTCTATCTGTGATTGGTCAGCTAAAGCAGTGTGTGCCACAGAGCTGAACTATCTTCCTTTGCTATCATCTGTGCAGATAGCACACTAATCATATTAGTAACAACTCTATCTGTGATTGGTCAGCTAAAGCAGTGTGTGTCCACAGAGCTGAACTATCTTCCTTTGCTATCATCTGTGCAGATAGCACACTAATCATATTAGTAACAACTCTATCTGTGATTGGTCAGCTAAAGCAGTGTGTGTCCACAGTGCTGAACTATCTTCCTTTGCTATCATCTGTGCAGATAGCACACTAATCATATTAGTAACAACTCTATCTGTGATTGGTCAGCTAAAGCAGTGTGTGTCCACAGAGCTGAACTATCTTCCTTTGCTATCATCTGTGCAGATAGCACACTAATCATATTAGTAACAACTTTATCTGTGATTGGTCAGCTAAAGCAGTGTGTGTCCACAGAGCTGAACTATCTTCCTTTGCTATCATCTGTGCAGATAGCACACTAATCATATTAGTAACAACTCTATCTGTGATTGGTCAGCTAAAGCAGTGTGTGCCACAGAGCTGAACTATCTTCCTTTGCTATCATCTGTGCAGATAGCACACTAATCATATTAGTAACAACTTTATCTGTGATTGGTCAGCTAAAGCAGTGTGTGCCACAGAGCTGAACTATCTTCCTTTGCTATCATCTGTGCAGATAGCACACTAATCATATTAGTAACAACTCTATCTGTGATTGGTCAGCTAAAGCAGTGTGTGCCACAGAGCTGAACTATATTCCTTTGCTATCATCTGTGCAGATAGCACACTAATCATATTAGTAACAACTCTATCTGTGATTGGTCAGCTAAAGCAGTGTGTGTCCACAGAGCTGAACTATCTTCCTTTGCTATCATCTGTGCAGATAGCACACTAATCATATTAGTAACAACTCTATCTGTGATTGGTCAGCTAAAGCAGTGTGTGTCCACAGTGCTGAACTATCTTCCTTTGCTATCATCTGTGCAGATAGCACACTAATCATATTAGTAACAACTCTATCTGTGATTGGTCAGCTAAAGCAGTGTGTGCCACAGAGCTGAACTATCTTCCTTTGCTATCATCTGTGCAGATAGCACACTAATCATATTAGTAACAACTTTATCTGTGATTGGTCAGCTAAAGCAGTGTGTGTCCACAGAACTGAACTATCTTCCTTTGCTATCATCTGTGCAGATAGCACACTAATCATATTAGTAACAACTCTATCTGTGATTGGTCAGCTAAAGCAGTGTGTGCCACAGAGCTGAACTATCTTCCTTTGCTATCATCTGTGCAGATAGCACACTAATCATATTAGTAACAACTCTATCTGTGATTGGTCAGCTAAAGCAGTGTGTGTCCACAGTGCTGAACTATCTTCCTTTGCTATCATCTGTGCAGATAGCACACTAATCATATTAGTAACAACTCTATTTGTGATTGGTCAGCTAAAGCAGTGTGTGTCCACAGTGCTGAACTATCTTCCTTTGCTATCATCTGTGCAGATAGCACACTAATCATATTAGTAACAACTCTATCTGTGATTGGTCAGCTAAAGCAGTGTGTGCCACAGAGCTGAACTATCTTCCTTTGCTATCATCTGTGCAGATAGCACACTAATCATATTAGTAACAACTCTATCTGTGATTGGTCAGCTAAAGCAGTGTGTGCCACAGAGCTGAACTATCTTCCTTTGCTATCATCTGTGCAGATAGCACACTAATCATATTAGTAACAACTCTATCTGTGATTGGTCAGCTAAAGCAGTGTGTGCCACAGAGCTGAACTATCTTCCTTTGCTATCATCTGTGCAGATAGCACACTAATCATATTAGTAACAACTCTATCTGTGATTGGTCAGCTAAAGCAGTGTGTGCCACAGAGCTGAACTATCTTCCTTTGCTATCATCTGTGCAGATAGCACACTAATCATATTAGTAACAACTCTATCTGTGATTGGTCAGCTAAAGCAGTGTGTGCCACAGAGCTGAACTATCTTCCTTTGCTATCATCTGTGCAGATAGCACACTAATCATATTAGTAACAACTCTATCTGTGATTGGTCAGCTAAAGCAGTGTGTGCCACAGAGCTGAACTATCTTCTTTTGCTATCATCACATACATAGCAACATAACAAATACTATTCTTTTAACATATATAAAATACTCGGAATTTTAACAAATCCTTTTATAAAAACACGTAATACATATGGTATCTATTTCCTAAACTATTCATTGTATACTCATGTTTAAATGAGTAAGTGCCACATGGTATACACATGAATTTGTTTGCAGCGAAAGAATGTTTCTTTATGTAAATTTGAACGTATTTCAAAGAAGCTCAAAGAATTATCTTATTATTATTGAATCTAATTCATGTTATACATCACTCTATTAGTAAACATATGAATTACTATTCACATACAATCATTAACGTTATGTAACATGTTATTCACCACTAGATGGTGTTTGCGTATAATTTTAATAATTTATAATTGATCTTTGTTCAGATTTATTATCCTTTATATTAACTGATTAGCCGTCATGGAAACTTACATTCTTACACATCAGTAATTACCATCATTTAATATGCATGGTTAAAATGATCGTACTTTTCACTAACTATTTACTAGATTATAATTATTTAATATTTTCTATTTATAATTTTGGTTTGTTTGAAATCCTAATAATGTTCTAAAAATAATGAAATACAACATTACGTAGTCGTAACATTTATTGTGAACAAATAACCTTAAGAATGTAAATCAAATATCAGCTTCAAACTCAGTAGAATTAAATTCTAAATAATTCATCAAATTATCATAAAATAGATAATTTCACAAAACATTTAATTAATAATTATAATATTAATTCAATATAATTAAATACTTAAAATGCATACAAATAATAATCAATACAAATAATAATTCATACCTGAAATCCTAGTTGAAACTCTAGCTGAAACTCTAGCTGAAACTCTAGCTGAAACTCTAGCTGAAACTCTAGCTGAAACTCTAGCTGAAACTCTAGCTGAAACTCTAGCTGAAACTCTAGCTGAAACTCTAGCTGAAACTCTAGCTGAAACTCTAGCTGAAACTCTAGCCGAAACTCTAGCTGAAACTCTAGCTGAAACTCTAGCTGAAACTCTAGCTGAAACTCTAGCTGAAACTCTAGCTGAAACTCTAGCTGAAACTCTAGCTGAAACTCTAGCTGAAACTCTAGCTGAAACTCTAGCTGAAACTCTAGCTGAAACTCTAGTTGAAACTCTAGCTGAAACTCTAGCTGAAATTCTAGCTGAAGCTCTAGCTGAAATTCTAGCTGAAACTCTAGCTGAAATTCTAGCTGAAACTCTAGCTGAAACTCTAGCTGAAACTCTAGCTGAAACTCTAGCTGAAACTCTAGTTGAAACTCTAGCTGAAACTCTAGCTGAAACTCTAGCTGAAACTCTAGCTGAAACTCTAGCTGAAACTCTAGCTGAAACTCTAGCTGAAACTCTAGCTGAAACTCTAGCTGAAACTCTAGCTGAAACTCTAGCTGAAACTCTATCCGAAACTCTAGTTGAAACTCTAGCTGAAACTCTAGCTGAAACCCTAGTTGAAAATTTCAAAGCTTTATTTATAGGTGTGTTTTAACTATATATTGATTACGTAAACTGTTCTATTGTTAATAAAGAAATTTTTTTTATATATTGTGCTATTAAATTGGCCAAAACATGTACTGATTTTTTGTCTTGTTTAATCTTCTAAATACTTTGTAATTAAATCTTTACAAAGTCTATTAGTGTGAGAGTGGTGTGATAGAGAGTGACTGTATTATGGGAGTAGGGTTAGTTTTTTGGGACCATAATTGGAATATATAAACACCTACAGAAAATTATGAATCGTGTTATTTCATACCCAAATATCTTAATTCTGCTCTATTGAAGTCCTATAATAAGTTTAGTCATATCAAACAAATCAGCCTTTAAGTGGCATAAACGAAAAGATAAGTTTATTATATCCAAGTCACGTTAGCTTCAGCTCTATGCCACTACACAGTTGTGATACGAGGCTATTTATAAACGCGTATAAAATTTTAGAATTCTCTTTGTGTGTGGATTTATACGTTTAGTTCTAAATCATTTCATTATTTGGTACAACAATAGCATATACAATATTTCAAATTACTTTAAAATAATTTGGTACTATCGAGTAATTCTGGTTTAGTAAAACATTTGAAAATCGATTGGAATTTATTTAATAGTTTTCCCTCTTACCATAATTCTATTATGTAATTTGATCGTTTGATACATTTTTCTGTTAAAGTACATGTTTTGTAACAACATTACAGTGTGTTAATATCCCATTTACTAAAGTTTGTCGACGAAACGTCTTGTTTACAAAATGTCTTGTCGACGAAACGTCTTCCCTGCAAACATTTCCACATGGCATACACATGGATGCCATGTGGTTGGATGGTTATAATATGGCAATATGTTTTTAAGATGTATCATCCACATTGAAACAACCTAAACACTAAAATAACAGATGTTAACCATGTGTAATTTACCACATTGAAACCACATGTCAATTACCATTTCAATAACAGATGTTAACCATGTGTAATTTACCACATTACAACCACATGTCAATTACCATTTCAATAATAGATGTTAACCATGTGTAATATACCACATTAAAACCACATGTCAATGACCATTTCAATAACAGATGTTAACCATGTGTAATTTACCACATTGAAACCAAATGTCAATTACCATTTCAATAATAGATGTTAACCATGTGTAATATACCACATTAAAACCACATGTCAATGACCATTTCAATAACAGATGTTAACCATGTGGTTACGCAATATCATAACCACATGTTTAAAACCATACTGAAACCATATATTATAGATATTTAATTATAAACATAAAACATGGTAATTGGCATGTGGTTTTAATGTGGTAAATTACACATGGTTAACATCTGTTATTGAAATGGTAATTGACATGTGGTTTCAATGTGGTAAATTACACATGGTTAACATCTGTTATTGAAATGGTAATTGACATGTGGTTTCAATGTGGTAAATTACACATGGTTAACATCTGTTATTGAAATGGTAATCGACATGTGGTTTTAATGTGGTAAATTACACATGGTTAACATCTGTTATTGAAATGGTAATCGACATGTGGTTTTAATGTGGTAAATTACACATGGTTAACAACTGTTATTGAAATGGTAATTGACATGTGGTTTCAATGTGGTAAATTTCACATGGTTAACATCTGTTATTGAAATGGTCATTGACATGTGGTTTTAATGTGGTAAATTACACATGGTTAACATCTGTTATTGAAATGGTAATTGACATGTGGTTTTAATGTGGTAAATTACACATGGTTAACAACTGTTATTGAAATGGTAATTGACATGTGGTTTCAATGTGGTAAATTACACATGGTTAACATCTGTTATTGAAATGGTAATTGACATGTGGTTTTAATGTGGTAAATTACACATGGTTAACATCTGTTATTGAAATGGTAATTGACATGTGGTTTCAATGTGGTAAATTACACATGGATAACATCTGTTATTGAAATGGTAATTGACATGTGGTTTCAATGTTGTAAATTACACATGGTTAACATCTGTTATTGAAATGGTAATCGACATGTGGTTTTAATGTGTAAATTACACATGGTTAACATCTGTTATTAAAATGGTAATTGACATGTGGTTTCAATGTGGTAAATTTCACATGGTTAACATCTGTTATTGAAATGGTAATTGACATGTGGTTTTAATGTGGTAAATTACTCATGGTTAACATCTGTTATTGAAATGGTAATCGACATGTGGTTTTAATGTGTAAATTACACATGGTTAACATCTGTTATTAAAATGGTAATTGACATGTGGTTTTAATGTGGTAAATTATACATGGTTAACATCTATTATTGAAATGGTAATTGGCATGTGGTTTTAATGTGGTAAATTACATATGGTTAACATCTGTTATTGAAATTGTAATTGGCATGTGGTTGTAATGTGGTAAATTACACATGGTTAACTTCTGTTACTTTTGAACTCTAAATACAATTATGTGAAAGAGGGCAATCAATCTACTCTTTGTACATATAATTACAGTAGAACTCCACTATAGTCAACTCCTGTATAGTGAACCATCCTGTTTAGTAGAACCCTGTTTAGAGAACTAACTTTTATAGTCAAAATATTTAGTTTAGTTTGCCACAAATTGCCTTGTTTTCTATGAATATCTATATAGTAAATTAGTTGTATTCCATGAAAGTTCTTCCAGTATAAATTTTCTTTAATGAAGTCATGTGTAGTGTGATCCGTTCTGATATTTAGAGTACTGAGAAATTGAATACACTGAATAATGAATATATTTGAAAAGAAAGAAAATATTTTATGTAGTCTGCCATGGTAATGCTAGTTTTCTATACAACTCTTATATCATCTACACTCTACAGCAAGGGTGGCCAAATGCAGCACTCATTGCTATTTTAGCTCTCAGAGCAGCACTCGTGCCCACCAGGGAAAAGGTGCTTTATTTTCTTCCAAAGAAAATTTAGAGTATTTAGCCCTGACTGCTTTATAAATTACAAGGATATATAATATAAAAGAGGATGGTAAGATAATTGAAGAACAGAATATTTATAATTACCTTGATACTTTGTTAGTTAATTTTATACGTTAATAAGGTATTTTGGTACTCTTACACTGGTAAGAATTTGTGCAATAATTTTTATTTCCTTTTTTTAATAAGTTGGGAAGCAATTGTCATTTATCCTGTGATTTTATGAATTAGTTATTAAATTTTTTATTACTTGAATGCAAAACAACTTATTTTTGTTTTTATTGTGAAAAAAGAAAAGTATAATTATGTATCATTTATTAATTGCTTTTAATTCAAATAATTAATATACTACAAATATTTATGTTCCAAATATGTACGATTGTACGTACCTCAATAAAATCTATCTCCCCTACTCTCATTTTAATTACTCAGTATCCCCTGCAATTTAAGAAACGAAAAGAAAATGGTAACTGCAATGTTATTCCATATTTCGGCAATGAAAAACACAACATGTGCCCACCCATGCTCTAAAGTGAAGTAAATCATCTAAAGTGAATATAAATTTATTAATTATAACTTCTAAAAGCTACTTCTATCATGTCCAGGATGGCTCAGTGGATATGTCCCAGACTCAAAACAACAGCAAACTACAGGGACCCTAGTTCGATTCCGGAAACACCTCTTCATTTCTTTCCCCATTTCTTCCAATTTAATTTGTATATAACAATATGTAACATTAAACTAAATAATATATAGGCGAATTACATATACACTATATACAGTAAAGTAAGAAATGGCAATAAAATTAGTATGATCTTTTTGATTTCTTGACACATGGTACTGATGTGTGATACACATGGTACTGATATGTGTTTCACATGGTATTGATATGGGTAATATATGGTACTGATATGGGTAACATATGGTACAGATATGGGTAACATATGGTATTGATATGGGTAACATATGGTACAGATATGGGTAACACATGGTACTGATATGGATAACATATGGTATTGATATGGGTAACATATGGTACAGATATGGATAACATATGGTACTGATATGGGTAACATATGGTACAGATATGGATAACATATGGTATTGATATGGGTAACATATGGTACAGATATGGGTAACATATGGTATTGATATGGGTAATATATGGTACAGATATGGGTAACATATGGTACAGATATGGGTAACATGTGGTATTGATATGGGTAACATATGGTACAGATATGGGTAACATATGGTATTGATATGGGTAACATATGGTATTGATATGGGTAACATGTGGTATTGATATGGGTAACATATGGTACAGATATGGGTAACATATGGTATTGATATGGGTAACATATGGTATTGATATGGGTAACATATGGTACAGATATGGGTAACATAAGGTATTGATATGGGTAACATATGGTATTGATATGGGTAACATATGGTATTGATATGGGTAACATATGGTACAGATATGTGTTACACATGGTACAGATATGTGTTACACATGGTACTGTTATGTGGTTTTGTTATGGTTAACATGTGTATTCCATATGTTATACATGTGGCAATACCACATGTATAACATATCGTCCAAGGTTCCAAAAATCAACATTGTAACCACATTGTTATAATGTGGACATAACCACATGGTATACATGTGGAAATGTTTGCAGGGTTGTCGACGAAAGATCTGTTGGTGAAACTTCTGTTGACGAAACGTCTGTCAACCAAATAAGTAACTAATAAAGAATATATTAAATAAGATCTTTATAGATACGTCCCTTCCTACCCTGCAAACATTTCCACATGGCATACACATGGATACCATGTGGTTGGATGGTTATAATATGGCAATATGTTTTTAAGATGTATCATCCACATTGAAACAACCTAAACACTAAAATAACAGATGTTAAACATGTGTAATTTACCACATTGAAACCACATGTCAATTACCATTTCAATAACAGATGTTAACCATGTGTGATTTACCGCATTGAAACCACATGTCAATTACCATTTCAATAACAGATGTTAACCATGTGTAATATACCACATTAAAACCACATGTCAATTACCATTTCAATAACAGATGTTAACCATGTGTAATATACCACATTAAAACCACATGTCAATTACCATTTCAATAACAGATGTTAACCATGTGTAATATACCACATCAAAACCACATGTCAATGACCATTTCAATAACAGATGTTAACCATGTGTAATTTACCACATCAAAACCACATGTCAATTACCATTTCAATAACAGATGTTAACCATGTGTAATTTACCACATCAAAACTACATGTCAATGACCATTTCAATAACAGATGTTAACCATGTGTAATATACCACATTAAAACCACATGTCAATTACCATTTCAATAACAGATGTTAACCATGTGTAATTTACCACATTGAAACCACATGTCAATGACCATTTCAATAACAGATGTTAACCATGTGTAATTTACCACATTGAAACCACATGTCAATTACCATTTCAATAACAGATGTTAACCATGTGATTACGCAATATCATAACCATATGTTTAAAACCATACTGAAACCATATATTATAGATATTTAATTATAAACATAAAACATGGTAATTGGCATGTGGTTGTAATGTGGTAAATTACACATGGTTAACATCTGTTTTTGAAATGGTAATTGACATGTGGTTGTAATGTGGTAAATTACACATGGTTAACATCTGTTATTGAAATGGTAATTGACATGTGGTTGTAATGTGGTAAATTACACATGGTTAACATCTGTTATTGAAATGGTCATTGACATGTGGTTTTAATGTGGTAAATTATACATGGTTAACATCTGTTATTGAAATGGTAATTGGAATGTGGTTGTAATGTGGTAAATTACACATGGTTAACATCTGTTATTGAAATGGTCATTGACATGTGGTTTTAATGTGGTAAATTACACATGGTTAACATCTGTTATTGAAATGGTCATTGACATGTGGTTTTAATGTGGTAAATTATACATGGTTAACATCTGTTATTGAAATGGTAATTGGAATGTGGTTGTAATGTGGTAAATTACACATGGTTAACATCTGTTATTGAAATGGTCATTGTCATGTGGTTTTAATGTGGTAAATTATACATGGTTAACATCTGTTATTGAAATGGTAATTGGAATGTGGTTGTAATGTGGTAAATTACACTTGGTTAAAATCTGTTATTGAATTGGTAATTGACATGTGGTTGTAATGTGGTAAATTACACATGGTTAACATCTGTTATTGAAATGGTCATTGACATGTGGTTTTAATGTGGTAAATTACTCATGGTTAACATCTGTTATTGAAATGGTAATCGACAAGTGGTTTCAATGTGGTAAATTTCACATGGTTAACATCTGTTATTGAAATGGTAATTGGAATGTGGTTGTAATGTGGTAAATTACACATGGTTAACATCTGTTATTGAAATGGTAATTGACATGTGGTTTTAATGTGGTAAATTATACATGGTTAACATCTATTATTGAAATGGTAATTGGCATGTGGTTTTGATGTGGTAAATTACATATGGTTAACATCTGTTATTGAAATTGTAATTGGCATGTGGTTGTAATGTGGTAAATTACTCATGGTTAACTTCTGTTACTTTTGAACTCTAAATACAATTATGTGAAAGAGGGCAATCAATCTACTCATTGTACATATAATTACAGTAAAACTCCACTATAGTCAACTCCTGTATAGTGAACCATCCTGTTTAGTAGAACCCTGTTTAGCGAACTAACTTTTATAGTCAAAATATTTAGTTTAGTTTGCCACAAATTGCCTTGTTTTCTATGAATATCTATATAGTAAATTAGTTGTATTCCATGAAAGTTCTTCCAGTATAAATTTTCTTTAATGAAGTCATGTGTAGTGTGATCCGTTCTGATATTTAGAGTACTGAGAAATTAAATACACTGAATAATGAATATATTTGAAAAGAAAGAAAATATTTTATGTAGTCTGCCATGGTAATGCTAGTTTTCTATACAACTCTTATATCATCTACACTCTACAGCAAGGGTGGCCAAATGCAGCACTCATTGCTATTTTAGCTCTCAGAGCAGCACTCGTGCCCACCAGGGAAAAGGTGCTTTATTTTCTTCCAAAGAAAATTTAGAGTATTTAGCCCTGACTGCTTTATAAATTACAAGGATATATAATATAAAAGAGGATGGTAAGATAATTGAAGAACAGAATATTTATAATTACCTTGATACTTTGTTAGTTAATTTTATACGTTAATAAGGTATTTTGGTACCCTTACACTGGTAAGAATTTGTGCAATAATTTGTATTTCCTTTTTTTAATAAGTTGGGAAGCAATTGTCGTTTATCCTGTGATTTTATGAATTAGTTATTAAATTTTTTATTACTTGAATGCAAAACAACTTATTTTTGTTTTTATTGTGAAAAAAGAAAAGTATAATTATGTATCATTTAATAATTGCTTTTAATTCAAATAATTAATATACTACAAATATTTATGTTCCAAATATGTACGATTGTACGTACCTCAATAAAATCTATCTCCCCTACTCTCATTTTAATTACTCAGTATCCCCTGCAATTTAAGAAACGAAAAGAAAATGGTAACTGCAATGTTATTCCATATTTCGGCAATGAAAAACACAACATGTGCCCACCCATGCTCTAAAGTGAAGTAAATCATCTAAAGTGAATATAAATTTATTAATTATAACTTCTAAAAG